>JAWZYV010003523.1:77500-554844 GCA_038373885.1 Cheiracanthium punctorium | reverse complement strand
ATGAATAACAATTTTCCTGGAGAGAAATGCATCTTACTTCTCCAGCTCCTTTCGTGGGTCTTTCTAGAACATTTGAGAGGAAGCTCAATCCTCTCGCCCCCCCCCTCCCCTTCACAGATCATAAGAAAAATATTTTCGCTACTAAAATAAACGTGTGGGCTCATTCATGCCAAATGTGTACACTTCCGATTCTGGCAGCAGTGCATACTGAAGTTTTTTCCCAGTTGGAGATTTAAGAGAAGAAAATTTCGTTCGATTAAACCGATTGTGAATTCCTCAGAATAATAAATCTATTTGCATTCGCGATGCACTGTGACATAATAACTATTCACGAGATTAAAATTAATCAAAAACTTCGTAAAAAGATAACATGCATACACGCTAAAATTTACTGAGTAAAATAATAATCAAACGGAGTATATTTTTACTCAATTTTTCACTTCAAACAGCCATTCTCCCGATTGAGTAAAATTTGCTCCATTAATCGACAAAAATCAATGCAGCGAAAAATTCTCAATTTTTGAGCATTATATAACAGCTCCATTTAGCCTAAATAATCATAAAAAAGAGGTTTTTTTTACAAAATCTGATTAATATAACTGTACTCAATTATGATTATTATTTAAGCTATAGAATGAGCGTTTTTACAAAATCTGTCCTTTTTTGATTAATATAGCTTTACTCAATTAAGATTATTATTTTAAGCTATAAAAAGGGTGTTTTATGAAAATTTGCTGTTTTTGATTAATGTATTACACTGCAATTTGTTATTTAAGGCTGTTAAATCAGTGTTTTCTAGTATTTTCTTTTTATGACATTAATTGTTCACGGTACAATTTTAAGTTGAGTAATTATTAATAATGATAAATAGTGCACAGTTAAAAATGTTTGAATTATTCGTTTTCTTCATTTTTTATTATCAGAGCTGTAATCTATGATTATAAGACGGAGAAAATAAATTTTAAATCAAGGCAAATACATTACATATATCTTAATACACTATACAAAAGTATTTTTTTTTTAATAAATAGAATGTAATTTCACTATAGTCTCTAGTTATAAAACAAATTCACAGTACAGTCAGAATACAGAAATGCAATTATGGCTAAACCAGCTGTGACATTTAATTAAAGCAGCAACCAAATTTATTTACACGAAAAAGGTAAAATAGTACTTACTCACTTTGAGTGGAGATATCATAACTTCATTCGTTTTACAACTTTTTATAATCCAATCGTAAGAAACTATGTCCATTAAATCAAATATTTACCGAAAGCATCCCTTCCATATCTAGGTTGAATTTATTTCACAACTCTGAATATGGAAAAGATGCATTTGGTATTCGGATATAAAATAAAATTATAACAATAGAATACACCGAGAAGTAAGCACCCACAGGAAAAGGACTTAGCATTAAGTAAAGTGCATCCAGTATCCTCTTCAGGAATTCTTTTAATTCATATTTTGATAACAACATGCTTGTCCTTCAATGCCCGCGAGGTGACTATGGTGTGGGCCATCCTTTGGCATAGTTGTCCGTTGAAGAGCGCTGGTCACGTGATAGTAATACGATATGGTCTCTTTTCGTGGGGGAGAAAAATGAGAATTCTCAAATAGACAAGATTTAAGTGAAATAGAGCTAATTTGAATCTAGCGAATTGGGAGCGTTGAGGCGAATTGAGGAGTTTACAAATTATTGTCTTTAAAGAGTATTTTGCAGAAATTTTTAACGTAAAAGGATTTAAATCAGCCGATAAGAAATCTAATCAATAAAGAAGTCTTAGTTTTAATCAATAGATTTAAGTGTGTAAACAAATATGATTATAAAAAATGAAGGAAAAGGAAAACAGTTTCAAATTACTTCATCATAACGAAAAATTCTTCCGGAACAACTTAGATTTACCATTCATGGCGACATTTCATTCTTCGGCGATTTGCACATTCACATAATCGATGGCAAATAAGGTTGCCGCTAAAACAGTTCCCCATATCCTTAGGCTGGTGTACTTAGCGCTTCGAAATATTTCATCTCACCGTGTAGTGAATATCCAAGCTGTAGCATTATTCCCATTGTAAAACAATAGGGTTGGACATTTCTCGCAAAATATAGAAGATGTCGCTAGTTGGGAACTATTTCAGTTTGGGAACATAATTTTTGACTCCGAACTTCGCGATAAACCTACAAAAGTGCCCAACCCTGGGCACCTTTTGAAAAAATACCACCATCGCTTTTACTGGCAACTCATAAAGCAACGGTTTTAAAAAGACGATTTTTTCTCATTTATTTTCGGAGTGATGGAATTATCAGAACGTGACCAAATTAATGTGAGACCAGGCCTAAGCTATCTTCTCTGCAATAAAAAAAGAATTTTGAAAATCACTACACGTGGTAAAAAAATATGGCTGATCATACATAGTATATATATATATATATATATATATATATATTTATATATACATACAGGATGTCTCAAAACCGTTATAGCACGCTTTAGTACTTTATTTATTACTAGCTGAAGTACCCGTTCTTCGCACGGGAATGAATGGACTTTTTGATATTACGATTTGTGGTGATTACTATTCATTGTAATAAACAGATATAGCAAAATGGATATCGCGTTATATTGTGTCCAATAATCATGCATACCGAATTGCAAGGCAACCGTTTGTACGGTGCAGAAGGCCATGCGGCGTAGCGCAATCTAGTGGCGAGTTTTACCAAAACGGATACGGCGAAAATATTCTTCGCATTCAGATATCGATGTATACGAATTTTCATGACTATCGGCTGGACAGTCCTGAAGTTCATGAGTTGACGCGACATCTAGTGGTAAGTTATCGGAAAATGGATAGCGCCAAACTCTTCCCCGTGTTCAAATATCTATGTATATCTATTTTCATAGCGATCGTTTGCACAGTCAAGAAGTGATACACTGCAGGGCCATCTAGTGGTTAATTAAAGTAATGGTTTGCTACAGCGCCGTCAAGTGGCGAGTTATAGCAAAATGGATAACGCCAAAATATTCTCATTGTTCAAATAGCTATGTATACTGACTTTCTTAGCGACCGTGTTCAAATATCTATGTACACCAATTTTCATAGCGATCATTTGCACAGTCAAGAAGTGAGACACTGCAGGGCCATCTAGTGGTTAATTAAAGTAATGATTTGGCAAGTTAAGGAAAACGGATAGCATAAAAACCTCTCCATCATAAAAGACTTAGATGAACCAAATTTCATGGTGCAACGGTGCTCAACGGTGCTGGAGTTTTTCAACCTCATAAACACATACCAACATTCATTTTTATCTATAACCAGTGTTATTATATATACCAATCTCAAATAAAATTCAGTTTCAAATCTAAGCCTCGCCAAAGTGCCAACATACGCCATTTTGCAAGAGTGTTTTCAGGGAATCATTCGAAGCATTGACTTAGCAGCAATCAATATGGGAAATGGTTCGACCACCAAAGAGTATAAAGCACGCATTTATTTGAAAAGTGGAATCCCTTAATACAGCCGAATTTTTTAAAATTATCAACTATGTGTTTTATTCATCGTTACTCTGATGTACTAAATGAGAAGATTTCAATTTTCTGAAATTTGGCGGAATTCCCCCAACTTAAATCAATGTACTCAATTGGCGAGAATTCTGAATTTAGATCGCTTGGAATCCCTTAATAATTGCATTATTTTTTCATTATTAAAATTTAACGCTGTATTCTAATAAAATCTTTGCACTTGTTTTCAAAAAGCTATTTCCTTAAGCTCTCAATAAATTGCGCCAAGCCGAAAACTGTGCAAACCGCTAGAACTCACTTTCTGGGCATTTGAGCCATTTTATTTTTTCGCCAAACTAAAAAATTTTACACATTAGCCTCGGAAATCTTCAATTCTTATTGTTTTGCGTATAAAACATTTCATTTCTGCTCTGATTTCCCATGCACACGATTTTATAATTAAAAAAAAAATAACCTTACGAATATAAACTAACAAAAAAAAATCATTATTATTCTTTTATTTTTACTTTGAGAATTTAAAACATTTTATTCAGCAAAATCGCCACACATGGCAACCACGATCCTTATTTCACACTTTTTTTCACTACAGGGGTTACAATTACGGAAAGCTTTTTGCGTGGAGAGCATAAAAAATCTCTTAAATTCCGGGAACGGGTGGACTTTCAAAGTTTTAAAGTGGACTACGATTTATTCTATATTATTTTACATATCTGTGCGAAATTTCAGGCCGATAGGTCCATTTTTGTGGATTTGTATACGAATCAAATCCACAAACAGAATTTCATTTTTATTTATAAGATAGATAAGTGGGTAGTTTAAGTTATAAAAATTTTCAAGATAAAGTTAGAAAAACGGAAAATCATCACGCTTGCAAAGTAATTTTATAGATACACAAAATTCTTTTTTCATCGATTTGTTTGAATATTTTTAATCATCAAAATGCGTGTAAAATGCATATGATACATTTGCGGACATCTTAAAGAAAATAAAGTACGAAAAGTAAGAATAAAAATGACAATTTATTCGTAAGACAAACGATTGTAATTACAGAAAAGCAGACAACATAATTACAAAACAAATAATTAAATTCGATTATACAATAAAGTAACTTTGGGAATTCAAACTTTTTAGCTGCAACCTAAATTAGAAACTTCAGATAATAAACTTCACCATGCAAGTGCACTCCCATTCCATCATTTCAGGCATTCAATTGAGAATATTCTGGAGGAATAATGGATCCAAAGTACATAAAGCACTAATAACCACTTGTTGATTTCCGTTCTTCGCTTTCGCCAGTAGCTCCTCTTGCATTTCTTTTAGATCATTTCCGTTTTCGATCATCTGTACACTTGGTGCATAGACCTTGAAAACAGGAAGAAGATCCTCCAAGAAAAATTCTGTACGAAGTTTTGGAGGCTGACTTTCAGGCTCGTGTACATGATGAAAAAAATAGAAAAGATTATATGTAAAACTTTAATAAGACGACTTTGTTTTTCCCTAAAATTTAAATAAACATTCACGAAAATAAAAACTTAAAACTTCAATTTTAATAATTTAAAGATTTCCTGCCAAAAACAGGAGGCTCTATTCTATGGGAAATGAATTTTCATGTATTATTGTCTAGAAATTAAGAACAACAACAACGAAAAAAACCCTGTTTGGTTTTGTAGCCAAAGGATGTAGCTAAAATAATTATATTTTGTGTTACTCAAAAAATGAATCTGCCTGATTCGATGCTTTTTTATTGCTTATTACAAAATTCGTTGCTTAGTAGCACTGAATACCAACAACTCACGTTTAACGTTATACATATTCCATGTATATTGCTGATATTATTATTATTATTATTATTAAATATTAGTAAATGATGCCACGCGTTTTTTCCTAAAAGTTAAGTCCACATACATTTTTCTTCACAAAATTCTTTAAGCATGGTTTATTAATTTCACAATTTATACATGTTCTCACTTCTGAATCTTCTGTATGGTTTTGTGCAACTAAAATTTTAAATTTAAAAAGAAGCATTAATTGATAGTTATTTTTCCGCTTTCTTTTTTATTCCTAACTCCACAAAATGCCCCAGCTAAGTGCGGGCCGCGTGCATGGCCGAGACCGATATTGACTTCCTGCGAGACGCTTCCTGGAAGTGGCCATTCACAACCCACACATCAGCGAAATTTGACATTGACTTTTAATAATTATTAAGAAATTTTCAATAGTGTGATTTGACTAAAACGCGTTTTAAAGGTACAGACAACCGGGAATCGGTACCCCAGCGTGAGGCGAAACGTAGCGGAGACCGATACTGACTTCCTGCGAGACGCTTCCTGGAAGTGGCCGCTCATCACTCACACTTTAATTTCGAGGTAAATGTTCCGCAGTCCTCTGTCCCCATTTCTTTATAATTTAAGAAATATTAACTAATTTTTAAATTTATAAAGTGTTAAGAGTTTTTTTCTTTTTGGACGTGTAATGCTCATATTAAATAAGATGCCCTTTTGTTAAAAATTCTAATTTTTATTTAAAAATTATTTGTTTAAATGGATGAAATTCAAATTCGCGTCTGACGTTAAACATATTTCATACGTATATTTCTAGTACTACGAAGTGTTTCGATAATAGTTGAATTTATATTAATTTTTCTTCACAAAATTATTTAAGCATGGTTTATTAATTTCGGAATTTATACATGTTCTCACTTCTGAATCTTCTGTAAGGTTTTGTGCAACTAAGATTTTAAATTTAAAAAGAAGCATTAATTGATAGTTATTTTTTCGCTTTCTTTTTTATTCCTAACTCCACAAAATGCCCCAGCTGAGTGCGGACCGTGTGCATGGCCGAGACCGATATTGACTTCCTGCGAGACGCTTCCTGGAAGTGGCCATTCACAACCCACACGTAAGCAAATTTTGACATTGACTTTTAATAATCATTAAGAAATTTTGAATAGTGTGATTTGACTAAAGCGCGTTTTAAAGGTACAGACAACCGGGAATCGGTACCCCAGCGTGAGGCGAAACGTAGCCGAGACCGATATTGACTTCCTGCGAGACGCTTCTTGGAAGTGGCCGTTCATCACTCACACTTTGATTTCGAGGTAAATGTTCCGCAGTCCTCTGTCCCTATCTTTTATTATTTAAGAAAGCTTAACAGATTTTTTAATATCTAAAGTATTAAAAGTGTTTTTTTCCGTTTACACGCTTAATACTTATATTAAATAAGATGCCAGGTAGGGTTACTTCTTTTATTTAGAATTGTAATTTTTCTTAATTATTTGCTTAAATTCATTAAATTCAAGCTCGCGTCTGACGTGAACTATATATTATTTGTATATTGCGGGTATTACGATGTGTTTTGATAACAGTTGAATTTATATTAATTTTTCTTCAAAAAATTCCTTAAGCATGCTTTATTAATTTCACAATTTGTTTATGTTCTGTTTTCTAAATTTGCAATAAAAGTTTTCATGAATTAAAATTTTAATTTAAAAAAAAGCTTTAAGTTATACAGTTATTTTCCAGCTTTCTTTTTAATTTTAACCAATTTCATTCCTGACTTCACAAAATGCCCCAGCTTAGTGCAGCTGAGTTTGTAAAATGTATATTAAGGTTTTGATTTAAAGAAAGTGTTAAATGCTTTCGAGAAGTTTTTATGTCTAAGGAACTTTGTATTTCTTAAATACTTGTTTTATGTTTTACTAGCTCAATGTAATCGTGAAATTAAATCTAAATCGAGATTTAAAAAATATTATAATTCCAAAGTTCTTTTTGGAATATTTGTTTGTTTTGTATAATTCAACTATTCGCGGTTGACGTCAAACCGGACTCTTTCTCATATTTGACAATCTTTTTATTATCGCTAGTATTATATAATTTTTTTTTGTATTATCAATGTTGGTTTTGAATATTTTTATGTTCATTTTCTTTTAAAAATTTTCTGTTAGCTCTTTTTATAAAGTTAAGAATTTATACATGTTTTGCATGTGATATTTCTTTTTTATGTTCAATGTAGTAAGAATGTTGTTTTAATGTATTGTTCTTTTAATGTGGTAAGAATGTTGAAATTTTTGATTTATAAAGTAAATCGACTTTGATATTTAATATCCGTTTCCCGATATAATTTTAAACAATTATTCGTCCTGAGTCCCTAAAGTCCCCGTTATGAGAAAACTGAATTTTAAATATTTTTATACTTATTTGATTTTGCTCACTTTCCATGCTAATATTAATTAATATTTATTCATGAGAACTTTGTGGAACATTAAATTTATTATTACAGAGAAAATTTACATTTTTTCGACTTTCAAAAGTATAACCAATTAAAACTGGAAATTATTTTTTTCCCAAGATTACCTAAATTGACTTAGATGTTAACAAATTAGTTACTTCTATTGATAAAAAGCACGATTCTCGAAGCTTGTTTTTCATTTTATAACTCATTTATTTAATAAGTAAGCGATATGTATGTAAGTACATCACAATTTTGTTTAAACATGCAATATACAGTTTAGTGAATTTACTTTGATTTCGTCTTGGTTTTATCATTTTTGCCGCTTTTTTAATTGTTGCTTAAATTATAATTTAAATTTTTGAATTCACACTTAAGTGATATTTTCACTCCATTAATTATAACTATAGAAGGGTCCATACTGTAATATGATGAATAATTTCAACGTGATATCAGCATAGTTTTTACATGGAAATTTTGAACTAATTCTCAAAGTTTTTTTTATTGCATTTGTAGTAACTTTCAAAGTATGATTGAGTAATTCAAACCTTTATAAGATTTCGGATATCCATATAGTGTAATCTTGAAGGACTATGCGCCACCTTTCTAATGTGTTTAAAAATTTTCCGAAATAAAAAAGTAACAAATATTTTTTTTTCAAATATTGTGTGCTTATTTGCTAACATTTTTCAGTACCGTGTGATTCGTTAAATTATTATTAGAAGTTAATGAGAATATTTAATTTAATTTAATTTAATTTTTATTTATTAATTACTTTTTTTTGCTTGCTTAGTTTAAGTATGACATGAAAAGTAAAGTTGCCTATATATTTTTTAATACTTTCTTTTATGTATATGACCCTCTAGTATTTAGCACTCTATAAAATTACAGAAATATTAATTGAACCAAAACGTAAACCTTTCTCGTCTCACCGCACGTCAAAAACGAACTGAAGCCATGACTTGAACTCGGATATTAGTTAGCGTTTTCTGGAATCTCTTCGAATGTATTTTATCGTGTACCATTAACTACTTAAACTTATGCCGAAAGCTTCACTCCTACAAAAAAAGATCACACATACTTATAATAATATGCTTAAAAGGTTCAATATTCTTTTTTAAATTAATTTGTTCATGTAATCTTCTCAGTTTAATCAAACTTGTAAATCCTTAAAAAGCGTTGGTTTGTGTTTTGTGTTATGGGAATACTACTGAAGGGGCATTTGTCTACGGGGGGTACCTTGGCATGAGGTCTTTCCTAGGGATTCTAACGTGTATTCACGTTAAATCTGGAGAAGACCAACCAAAACGCTAGATAGCAGCGTTGACTTGTATTGTTACCCAATCAGTGGGGATCAGTGTTTCAAATTCAGAAATAAAATTAATAAGAAGATACAATGTAATCAAAATATAGATCTAAATAAAAGTAATTACTGCAGGTAATACTAGCTAACGCAAAGTAAGTAAAAATTAAATTGTTTTAAATTTTTTAATCTGGATAGCCATATTTTACAATTTCAACATTTAGAGTACTTTCAGTCTAAAAATCTACGGAAATAGCTATTTTTTTGTCCAGTTTCCCATGACAGAAATGCAACTTATATAAAAGAAAAAAACAAGTCATCTTTTAACTGTATCTGCTATTTTTTTTGAGTCCATATTGATAAAATTTAATTTTTCAAAACATATGTAATTTAATGTTCCCAATTGGGAAAATTGGTCTGTCAAAGGTTAATTTTTCCTTCATTTGTTCCGTGACTAATGAATTTCGTTTGCTTAACTGGAGATCGAATTGACGCGTACATCATTCAATATTTTTAGTTGGATCATTTCAACGAAAATTTTGCAACTGCTCGTAAAATTAATATTGCAAATTAATTTACCAGTGCCGAGATGTGAAAAAACTAGAGAATATCATGAAAATAGTCTAGTTTTGAAATAATTAAAAAGTTTACAAGTCAAAAGCACTTTTTTCGTTTAATGTTCGGTAGCCGAATTTCAACAGAGATCTCTGATATGTAATAAAGATACATTAATGAACTTACGATTCGTTTTGTTTGGCCTCAAATCACATCTTTTCTGAGGTAGGCATATTTAAAAGATAACTAGGTAAGTAAACCGGAAAATGCATGTTCTAAATTAATACACAATTCTCATATTCACTTTCAAGCTAACTTCACAAAATCTTTTCTTAAAATGATATGAGTTATGTATTGTTATAAAATGTAATTTGCGGAACAATGCGATCAAAAGCGATCAATAGTAAAAGTGGTTCTTGCATTGTTGATTATTTGTTTCTATTGTTTACAGTGATAACCGTGATATACAACAAATAGAAATATCTTTAAAATATGGATTTCAAAAGCATGCTTTTTTTACACAAATCTTATTTTACATTCATCAACATCAATACAATAAATGCTATGCATACAAACGAGGGACGTAACCAGAGAGGGGGGGGGGTAAGGGGGGCTGAGTCCTACTTAGTAGTCTCTCAGCCCCCCTAAAATTTTCAAGGTTTTTTTTGTAAACATATTGATAATCAGGAATGTTTACTGAAATTACGAAGTGGCACAAAAACATAAAACTGCAGCTCTTCCTTTAAATTCTTTCTAGTTTGATTTGCACCCCGGGGCAGGAATTCCAAGGAAGGGGGGGGGGGTAAATCCAAAAATAAGCGAAAAAGTTATCCCCGTTTTTCACATTTGAATTTTCCAGTGAATTTCAACGAAAGAACTACAAATGGAATGAATTGAAAAGATTTTTAAAATACAGCATTTCGTGAAGCAAGCACTTTAGGAAAAGATGTAAAACTTGAAAAAAAATCTCCCCTCCTCCACTACTAATAATTATATTTAGTCAGCTCCCCGAACTAGATTGAAAGCCCTACCTATCATATCATCTTGTTTACGGCCCTGAACAAACGGCCTAGAAATAAACTTAATTTGCGTTCACTGCACCAACAGCTACTCACAACTAGCTTAACTGACTCAAGAGAATGCGGTAGTTAAGTACGAAAAAAACTAATAAAAAAATTCAATTTTAAAGTTAAATTATTAGTTTTATATAATATCTGCCCTCACTGTATGTATTTTATATGTGTTTCTACTTATTTTATTTTATATATACTTTTTATTAATATATTTTCTAAAGTATGATGTTTTCAAATTATTTCTGTACGAAAATCATTTTATGAAATACTAGCTGCGTGCCCGTTCTTCGCACGGTAGGAAACGAAAATTTTCCTTACATGTGTAATTCGAAATTATTCGTGATGTGGAATTAAAAAAAAAAAAAAAAAAAAAAAAAAAAAAAAGAGCAAAATTATTTGACTCTTAATGTAAAGTTTGTGTCATGAGTACTAACCTGATCATTGCAGTATAATGACTCAAAAAACTACGTCAGTGTCATTCACTATCAAAAAAGTGGAAAGCTTAATGGTTTGCAGAGAACTCCTGGCTTTCAAAATGTCTTATTTCTACATCATACTGTTTTTTAGGCTCAAGTTGTAGCATTAAATACCTAAGACACTACATGAAATGGAGCACCATTTATTTCTTTCCGAACATGTACCATATAAGGAAAGTATTGTAATCATGAAAAAATTCGACTTCGAGATTTTGGTGTATTGACACGTTTTGAGGTCTTCTGAATTCATTTATGCTATTTTCAAGAGATGTTTTTAAAATAGCTGCGCACCCGCTCTTCATACGGGAAGAAGGGAATATTTTACTACTAAAATCATATCTGCATGTGACAAAACAGAATTTCATTTTTAAAAAAGTTCAAGTAATCTCTACTGTTGAAATTACTGCGGGATATATTAACGCTAATTAGAATTACTTTTCGTTTAGTTGGTTGTAAGACAACCGTTGAAAAAGGATAAACACTTTTAATTTCATGAAATATTTATTAACGTGGTACATTGCGATTTATTCATATTATCTTTACAAATCTAATAATACTACCTATTACGTGCATTAATACTATCTATACTCGCTTCTCCCTCTTCAAGGCTCCCTTAGCTTAGATTATTTGGCCTCAATGGGATCTTTTGATTCTGTGGCGATTCTTTGCAATTTACGCATTAGCATAAATAATAATCATTTCACATAATGGTTGCCATTAAGGAAACTCTCCATATATATTTAATTTATACATAGTTTTATAAGATTGGCGTATTTAGCGCCGCAAACCATTTCATCTTACTGTGGGGAGAAAATATCCAAGGGGTGCCATTTTAAATATCCATGTATCTAATATAGCGATATCTTTTATATCCTCCATAGTCCTGTCTCCTGAAAAACATCAAACTGTGTAATCTCGAGGAGCTACTTATTCCCATTTTAATTGTGACAGGGCGTTAGAGTTGCAGAGTTTACAAATTTCACGCATTTTTTTAAATTTATGACGTCACTGTTTGACTGCCGTAAAGGATACCCCGGTAGATTGAGGGAGTTAATTTCGATATTTCGCATAATTGTTTTCAAACGGTATCATTAAAACTTTGCGTTCACGCTTAAACCCAAAGAGCGAAAAAAAAAAACGATACATCGCGGAGCGATCAGTTTCCATGGAAACCGACAGGTTTTTCCGCGAAAGTGCTCATTAAGTAGTCTTTTTTCTGAGAACTTCTTTCTTCCCTTCCTGTTTTTTCGGAGAACTTCCGTACTCGCTTATTGTTATATTCCGCTCCGCTCTTGTGATCGAAAAACGCTCCTAAAGGAGAAGCTCACTTTTGAAAACTGGCTCACTTTTCGCTCCGACTGATCGAATTTCGCTCGTTTGGTTTAAGCGTGGGACCTTTATGGAGGAACGTAATTCAACGTTAAAATAAAACTATACTCGCAACCTGCATGCGTATGTTAGGCAACGCCTGCGCTAAATTAAATGCCAAAAATAAAAATAGTAAATAGAAAAATTTTAATATATCGCGCTTTGAAACGAACTTTGTAACTTTTAAAATGAACATTTTCAGCGCCGTGAAAACATTTCAATTTTTAAATAAGCACCGGATTAAAATACCACTTCTAATAATAATAATCGTGAATTTCTTAGTTTATTTCTACAGTAAATTTTAATCAAAATATCGTCTCCCTGTGTTGAAAATAGAGCTGGAATAAATGAGTTAAAATTATGGCGTAAATTTTACGTATCTTAAAGCATTTGACGTCATAGATCCTCACTTGCGAATTGAAATTCTGATATCCCATTTAAAAACTCGATTGGTTGAAAAAACCCTTTTTTCTAATCCTTTCTGTGGCAACAACCGAACATAAATTCTCGTGCCGTGATCGCAATGTAATGAATGGCGTAAGATCGCGTTGATGCTATTAAATTCTAAACATTAGGCTGCATTAAAATTCGTAAAAAATCATCTAATTTACATAATTTTTTCGTTTTTATTTTAAAAGAGGGAGAAAAGAATGTTTCACGATTTGTCAAAATATCTAAAAGTTATGACGGATAGAATTCAAGATGCGACAGTTTTAAAATTATTTTACGAAAAAAAATCGCGAAGCAGATGTTTAGTAAAAAAATTCCTAAAAATCGGTAAATCATGTTACGTATTCAGAACAAACTGTTTTTAAAAGAAAATTTTCTCCTCTATCCGATGATACAAATGCCGTTTTGCTGCGAGCGTAATTTCCGCCGTCATTACGAATTAGGTGAGAAAAAATGCCAAAAATCGCATAAAACATAAAATAAAAAAAATCTAGGTCGAATTTTGAAAAAATCGCTTCGAGGTGCACAACTACATATTTACATCTTCCCGAGTACCAAATTTGGTGTTTCTAGGTGTAGCCGTTTGTCCGTAACGCTGCCGACAGACACACACACACACACACACACACAGACACACAGACACCTTCTTTTATAATAAGTAGAGATTTTCTAGAAATGACTATTATACGAATTATTTATTTTATTTTACGATATTTCACTGACAAAATAACTAAACCGGCCATTTTAAAGTATGCGATCAGTTACAAAATATTTTATTCTGTAAGTACAGAGGTTTGAAAATACAACATAATTGAATATGGTCATCACAGCTTGTACAAAGAGGAAAACACTCTTAAAAATTATTTCATCAAATCACGGAAATTTACTGACAGCAGTGCTGACGGAATACCTCTGTTATTTGGCGTATATGTGTTTTTTTTTTGTTGTGTTTTGTTTTTTTAGCACTAGGGTGCTATTTCGTTTAGTCCTTGGTGCGCGAATTGTTGAAAATTCCATGTTTTAAAGCTGTGGGAAAAACTAACCGTTCAGGGCAGGCTGAAATCCAATAGAAGCTCTTCAGGAAACTCTCCAATTCAACAGTTTCTTCCCAATATCCCGCCACGCAGTATGCTAAAGCAAATTTTCTCCGAAAATATTATTCAAGAAATACCTCAGCAATAAATAGGGTATGAAAATACTATTGCTAATGAAGAGTATGGAAATATTATGCTCTCAGATAACATTGTGAAGTCAGTTATAATAGAACCAAAAAATCTGATGTGTCCAACACATGACTTCCTTGCACGTCTATTAATTCAAAAATGTTTTTTACGCACTTCCTCTAAACTTATTTGTTTGAAAGAGATAAAATATCAATAATAGTAAGGTATAGCGATTTCTAGCCAAATATTTCGATATCGCCAAGTTGAGTTCAATTTGAAAGATTTCCTTCTGACACATTGTTTGGCGATATTTCACCAAAAGCCGACAAACTTGAGATAGTTTGCGAGATTTTGGGGATAGCCAAAGTAGTCATTGACCACTGACTTTCAATGAATTGAATGCATCCATACACCTTAATGTATTTAAAGTCATTTGGCTCACCCTGTAAATAAATTCCCAGTCGATTGCTGTCAAAAAAGATATTGAAAACAGTTAGATATTATAATATAGTTCTAAATACAAAAGTTCAAAATTCTACGGGTTAAAGTTTTAGAGTTATACAAAATACGAAATAATTATTGGCGCCAAATTTGGCGATATTTCGGCGAAACTCGTCAATGTCGACGACATTTGGCGAGATTTTAAGCATGGACCAACAATGACAGATTATCGCCAAATTTGGCGATATTTCGCCAAAACTCGCCAAGAACGATGACAAATGGCGATACTTTGCGCATGGATCAAATGACTGACTATCGCCAAATTTGGCGACATTTCGGCAAAACTCGCCAAGGTCGAGGACAGACGGCGAGATTTTGGGCATGTACCAAACAATGACTGACTACAATTGTATTATATTGAAGATTTCCATAGACATTAAAGTACTGAAATTCTTTTTGGTGGTCCTGTAAAGAAACTCCAGTAGATTGGAACCAAAAATCGAGATGCACAACTAGATGTTACAACAATCTTACATATGAAATTTCATAATAGTTTTTGAGATTTGAGAGTTAAATATGCACGCACGTACACCAAAAGTCGCCAAGCTTGGCGACTTTTGGCATAGTTCTTGAGGGAGGCACGTGACCGTGGTCGGACCATTACCTAACTTATGTGGTAGGACGGTATTGTGCTTGAAATGGATGAATGCCCCTAAAATTGCCATTGACCGTAATGTATTGGAAATCTTTTGAGTGTTCCTGTAGCAGAACTGTAAATGATAAAGACACTTTTTTTAATGGAGAAATTCATTTTCTAACTCTTTACAGCATATATCACTCCTGAGTCGTTTGAAATAGCCCAAAACCTCTAAAAAACGCTTTGATGAATGTCGGCCCATAGAGCGTAATGTATTTCGAATCTTTTAGGCGGTTCTGTAGATAAACTGTCCAGTCGAATGGAACCGAAAGGGGAGGTGCACAACTAGATGTTACAACAATCCTAAATATAAGGTTTCAACATTCTACGCCTAATAGTTTTTGAGATATGCGAGTTTAATGAATTTCGGCCCATTGAGCGTAATGTATTTCGAATGTTTTGGGCGGTCCTGTACATAAACTATACATTCGATTGCGACCAAAAGGGGAGGTGCACAACTAGATCATAGAACAATCCTAAATATCAAATCTCAACATTCTACGACCAATAGTTTTTGAGATATGCGAGTTACATACATACGTACGTACGTACAGACGGCATGGAAAAACTGACCACAATAGACTCGCCGCTGGTCAAAATGAGTTGCAGACGCGTTAATATGATCGTGCATGCTAGCCTACGATGAGATGCATCGAAAAAATTCTTAAATTAAATTTAGAGGTAGTCAAAATCTGTTTTTTTGTCGAAATTTGGCCCCCAAAATTTTTCGGGATCACATTACTTCCTTATACTACGTACAAGGAAGTAAAAAGGATGATTGAACTTTTATTAATGCTGACTTAATGTCTGATGAATAAAGAACATATCAAAATAGCTAAGATAAAATAATTTGCTATGATGACAGTCAAATCAATAACTATCCAGTAGAGTTTTTGAATTCTTTGAGGGATTTGGAGTGTTTTTTTTTTTTTTGGTTTGCCGGGAGCAAGTGAAAAATTGCCAAATAATTGTAATCTGCGATAAATGCTTACAAACCTAAAGCGATTTTCAATACATAGTTGTTTATCCCTTTCTATATTTTGTAAGTTTAATTTAACTTCGTATTTTAATTTAGTTCAACACGTTTTCCCCATTTCTACATTATGCACCCAATAAGTATACAAATTTCTTTTTAGTACATTGATATTTTTGTATATATTGAATTCTGTATATAAATACTATTTTGTGTATGGATTAAAATTTCCGGTGTTGTTTTGGGGAACGGCAATGTTTCAGAAGTAGTCTAAAGGTTTCCCATAAAAAACAGTTGGCGGGATTTGCGCCTGGCTAAACAAAATATACCGTAGCTTGCCACCACATAAGTTAGTATTGAAAGTTAATTGCATCGTTGCACTAATCAGAAACTTAATTACAAAGAAAGCATTAGTCAATGGAAAGAGATTGAGCATCAAGTTTATATACCGTAATGCTATTGATTGCGAAGTTTGAAATGGAACCGCAGGCAATAAAAAAATTTTAATTTCACTTATAGAATATAGTACTATTTTAGCATATCCTTTCAAACAACTCAATTTCAAATTATACCTGCATTTGTGACGACAGTAAATAAATCTCAAGGACATTCATTATCGGAAAAAGTGCAAATTTAATAGGTATGGACGCGAGACAGAAAATAAGCGTCTCGCAAAACAGCCCAAAATCTTTGTCCATCTCACAAAATGTCTATATCGTAATGTTAAAAATGTTTGTCTCGTCTCGCAACAAGCTGTAAATCTCTGTCTCGTCTCGCATTCATCCTTAAAATTTATGGAAGCAGCAATTTTTTATACACGGTCAGTGTTACGTCTCAGCAAGTAGAGTTCAATCATTCGATGGTTTAGGACATAGGTTCCCAACGTGGGCGATAACGCCCCCCTGTGGGCGTTTTAGGTTTTCAGGGGGTCGGTAAAAGGCCCAGAGAAAATTAGGCGTTGATATGGCACGGAGGGGCGTGGGAAGATTAATCAAATATAGTCTAAAAAAGAATTAAAAATCACTCTGATAATTCATTTCTATCACGTGTGCGAAAATTCACTTATTTCGATATGAGAGTTCGCTGTTGAGAGAAAGAGATACCTCTCTAATATACCTCTCTAAAACTTTTATTCCTCTTTTTTAAATGAAGAAGAAATTCAGTAGAATTTCAATTCCAACAATATTTTATCTATTAGTAATTTTTTTTATTTAGTTCTTGTTTTCACCATGCATTATGTAGGTTCTTATTTCTCTGGAGTGGAGGGGGCGGTATTGAAATATTCACTAGAAAAGGGGGCGCCAGTTCAAAAAAGGTTGGGAACCTATGGTTTAGGATTTTATAACTCCGAACATAATGGGCCTTTAGTCGAGGATGGCTCCAGGCTGAATTTTCAGAGGGGGCCACTAGACTTTTTAGATTAGCCTAAATTGTTCAAAACGCAAACTGAATGCGTGAAATCGCACGGGAACGTGTGAAATCCAAGGTCGGTAGAGGGAGATGACCCCTATAAACTACTCACTGGAGCTGCCTTTGCATTTAGCAAAATATGATTGAGTCTTTACAAAAAAAAAAAACCGTCTTCCTGGCCGCCTGGTTTGCGGAAGCTTATGCCTTCGTCAGGGTGATCAGCTTGACGCAAACAACCGCAGTTTTTCGTCCCCAAGCAAGCTTTATTCTCACTTTATCCACCCACTGAGGAATGAAAGGCTGAGTCAACCTTGCCGAGCTCAAGAATCGAACCCCAGATTTGTAGCACGGCAGCACAATGAATTACTCGTTACACTACAGGCTTCATAAGGGCGCCGAGACTAAGATATTTTTGAAGCATTTCGTTTCTAGAGTAAAAGGCTCCTTGTTAATTTCTTTTCAAAGCCTCTATGGGAATTACATTCCTCTGGCCTGACGTTCACCGAACACGTGAACGTAATTAGCCGTCATCATCGTCACAACAAAGTTTATGGCTATAAGACAGTTCCCGGCCTCAATTCACCCGTTTCGAGGCCTGTTCCTTTTTCCCTCTGGCCCTTACCCAGCTATAATTTAAAGTAGAGAAAAAAATTCCTTTAATAATTAAACGGAAGTACAGAGAAAAAAAGCTTTAGCAAAATGCTAAAATGGCTGTTTTTTTTCTAAAAGTAAATGATAACTGCGCATTTTTAACCATCTTAAAAATATAATTATTGAAAACAAATATAGGAACAAATGCAAGTTTGAAACAAATTATTATTGCAATTTTCTAAATAGCGTAAAGCACCGTTTATACGTTTCTCATTTATACGACTTTAAAACATTTATACGTCGTTTTTTTGAAGTCCCGATTCCTTCCCATTCATTTCAATGCTAACACTCTTCGGACTCAAAACCTCGATTATACGTCGTTTTCCAGTTCCCTAAACTTTGAAAATTTTCTGTCACAGTCATCATTTTCCTGTTTATTGAGAAAGTTTGCCTAGATAGAGCATCTAATAATGTAAAGAGCTTGTACCTTTAAGCCCCTCCATTTTAAACACGCAACCGACTACATTGAAAAATTTTGTCAGAACAAGAGTGGAAAAACAGTTTATGCACTTGATTCAATCCGCAATACTGTAATTAATAATTTAAAACAATCAGACGACTATGAATAAATTGACTATTTTAAATTAGTTTATTGTTGTTAAATCAAAAGAATTTAAAATACAAACAATCAAAGCCCCCCCCCCCCCCTTCTTTTTCAGCAGACCGCGATAAAATTATCAAACGTTGACCGGTCCACAGGGTTCAAAAGGTTGGGGAGCACTGCTTTACTGTACTTTGTTTTAAACTGGACCATTTCTCAAACGCTTCACCAAAATTAATTTTTCTCAGTCTCGTTCTTCAATTTTTCCATAATGAGGGAAAAGTTAACCCTTTAATGCGCGGTGTCCTCACCGTGACGACACACAAAACTCTGACGTTTTGACTGTTGTCAGTCACGAAGAATAAATTTGATCTCTGTAAAAATATTTGAGGGTGGCACAGTTACACGAGAATTCTTTACTTATTAGCATATGTTTTCCTGTAAAAATTGTGGATTACTTGTAAAATTGTCGGGATTATTTTTAACAGCACCGGCATCTGCTGAAAACTGGAAGAATACGATGGAAGTAGATTGATGTAGAAGAACAACTGTATAGACTGCCCAATGCTGAAAGAAAGGGAAGCGGTTGCCATCGTTCGATTTAACTACCAAAAAGATGGCAGTCGATCGAATCGTTCATCCCGTGCCACAGATCTAGAGACCATTTTTTGACATATCTGACTGCGCGCGCACAAACAGATCGGGTTCCCCCGGACGGAATGTTTACGGGATCCCTCGGTATTGAAGTTTCCTCTACTTAGATTCATTCATTGGGAAAGTAATTCATTTATCGCAAAAGTAAATTCGCCTTCTTATTACTAATTGATTTTTCTGTACCTTTTTTTAAATTTTAATTTAATTTCTACTGGTCCAAGTTTAATATTTATATAATTTTATTTATTATTAGAATTTTACTTTTCAAATCAACATTTTGAAAAGAGTTAGTAACTGAAAAATTACATTGAAATAAATAACGGAGTAACTATCTAAAAAATCAACAAATAATAATAATAATAATAATAATAATAATAATTGAATCTGCAAATAAATAAATGAGTTATTTGTTTACTTTTGTGATAAATGAATCAATCATAACTAAATCATTAGGCCATAATCATAGAAGTTAATTATTTCCAAGCAATCGTTAAAATTAAAATTACACAAAAATATGTAAAATTTCAATCCTGAATCATTCATATCAGGTATTTTCATGAAATTTTATTATTTGGATAATGGAGCCTGTCGAAAATATCAATATGTCGAGCATTTGACCACATTTCGAAAAGATAGGGCCTATACTGAAGCTGAGCCAAAACGAATGAATGAAAAAACACTTACTATTAGTAATATTTCATTGTTGAACTATGTAGCACGAGGGTGCAACCAAACGATTATTTATGAACCGCCGATTCTCATGGATTTTTATATATCGATTTCAGTAGAAATAGTCTAAGAATAACGTCACGTCCCATTTTCTCACGATATGGTTCTTTCGACCGTTTGGTCTCAAATATCTTCAAGCTAGTCTGTATTGAAGCTGAGGCAAAAATAATAAAAAGCACTTACTATCACTAGTATTTGGTTTTCTAATTAATTAAGCCGTTGATAAAGTTACACAGTAACACTTACTACTTGTTACGGAGGCAAATCATCTTATTTTAAAGAGATCTTCCGCATTTTAGTATTAAAACGCATACTTTAAGCTACTGGAAAGCACTCACATTGACCTTCAAACAAATAACAGGAAATCTTTTTTGAAACTGGCGTTTTCCTCTATTGTACAGTTACAAAACGCTATTTGAATGAAAACGAGATCAAGAATGATCACTTCAACAATGAGAAAAACTCTTGCTATTCATTATTTTGCACGCTGAAGTTTTTATTGTTATACTGAGAACACAAAGTTTTTCATTTTACATTTCTATGCAACAATAAAATAAAGAAATGCATGCAAATAATCTCAATTTGTGCGTACCGCAGTGGCCTAGTCGTTAAATTCCGTTCCCATAAGAACACGAAAACTGAAACAGCACCGCCTTGGCCAGTGCATGGGAGGGTGAATCCTCTCTCTGCTGGGCTGCTGCGGGACCGTGTACGCTAATGAAATCCGGTGCACGTAAAATCTATTCGTGTCTCTAATGTCCCCAATGTTCAAACGATAACTCTGGGGGAGCCGACTCCAGGTGCTGGATCTCTCATCCGGAATTAGCTTAAAATTAGGAAACCATTCATAGAGGGGCAAATTGGATCTGCCTAATAGGCACCCCTATAGTTAAAATGATTTTGCACGTTTTAGAATAATCTATTTTAAATGCTTTCCTTCTTACTAAAAGGATAAAGTGAGACATTTGCAACTCGATGTATCACATGCTGACTTAAAGTTTTCGATTTACTTCAACAACTTTAAACAATTTTTCCTCCTAAAGTTTTAATTTTGAAACTCATTTACTTTCAAACAATTTTATGCAAGTAGAAACGTTTAAAATTCTCACAGTACTCGATCAACTCAACGCTTACTCTGAACATCTTGCACTCCCTTAACGAACGTGAGGCAAATAAATACCGCCACGAAATTTAATAAAACAGGAAAAAGCGAGTATATTTAATAAAAAGTTAAAAAGCGATAATTTAAAATTAAAGAAGCTGAGCTGCCATCCGAAAATTTCAGTTTTATCTTTCGAGACATTGACGATTATGCTCTGACCAGATGTTGAGATTCGCTTCAAAACGTACTGGATGTGCCCGTATTGAAAATCTATACTTTTTACAGGCATGTCGCATGCAGAGGAGCAAAGAGTTTGGTGCAAGGTGTTCTTTTATACTCATTGGGTTTAGTTCCCCTTTTGAGTCTTGTCGGATATGGGTGGTATGGAGAGACGAAGAAGCAAGATCTGTTGTTACGTAAAATGAGGCTCATTTCTAGTGGGTTTTGAAAATAGTCATGCAACACTCCAAGGGATTTAGCAGATAGTCAACTACCGAGGTGAACAAAGTTAAAACAAAAGACAACTTCGCTAATTTTTGACTGTGGGTGGTATGAAAATAGAAAGGCACATGATCTGTTGTTACGCAAAATGAGGCTCTTTTACAGTGGGTTTTGAAAATAGCCATTCAACTCCATGGGATTTAGCAGATAGCTATCTCCAGAGGTGGACAAAGTCAACAGAAAGGATCGTTAATCTTCAGATGGGGATGATCTGAAAAGGCGAAGAAACATGATCTGCTTTTGCGCAAAATGAGGCTCATTTCTTGTGTTTTTTGAAAATAGCCATGCAACTCCAAGGGGTTTAGCTTATATAGTTATTTGGTAATAATATCTGTTTTACTAATAATAATAACCGTTGTAAGTTTCAAGAGGCTTGAAATAGTAAAACATTTGGGAATCCCTTATTTAGGCAAGCCAAATAGACAAAGACATATGCCTGCTTAGATATTTCTATAAAAAAAACAACAACAACAACAACAACAACAAAAAAAAAAACAACAACATCGGTTACTCTTCTAGAACACCAGCGTTGTTATGATGGTATGGATGTGTTTTATTTTAAAAAGTTGCAATCTACCGTCATTTGGTGCATGTTACCTAAATATTTATCAGATATCAGCAACATTTTCAATTCTCCATTCCAACATTATTATCAAGGAGCAGGTGTTACATTGTAAATTATTCCTAATTATCCATTCCATTAAAAAATAGTTCAAAAATGTCAGCACACAGTCATAACAGTACATTGCATCGCAATCCAATAATTACAAGTCGAAACCTATATTTTCCAAAATGCCCAAAGATTTACACTGGAGAATTGAATAATTAGGAGTTTTGATAGCACATACCTTTACCGATCTGAGAAAAGAGAGAAAACGTTTAACTCTTTACATCTCAACAATTTACATTTCTAAAAATTTTGAATGCTTTGTACAGAAACAGATTATAAACATGCTGAAAGTTTTTATTTACCGGTTTTTTAATTCATGTAAAATTTGTTCACCAAAATGCTTTCTTTGTAGAGATCAATAAAACAGCTATTTTTGTATTACTTGAAAATATATCTGTAATATACAGGGTGCGACGAAAGGTATGCCCGAGTGTGAAAAATCCTTTGCTCACCAGATGGCGTGAGTAGGGTGTTGGGCAGGATATCATTAAGACGGTTACGGGGCTTCGCCGTGCGCACTTTTTTGGAAAATGGCCGTCCAGTCATCGCAAATGCAGAGAGCAATGCGCTTGCGATTCCATATTCCGAGTCACGTTTCGGTTCCTGATGGAAAAAACAAACAAATGCTGGGTTTCTGGGTTGGAAGAAACCGGGTTCACAGTAAGTCTTCACTCAGATGGAAGACCTGTGCTTAACGCCTTTAACCCTTTGAGGCGCAACCCTTTCCCAATGCTGAAAAAAGGGCAGCCGTTGCCATCGCTCGACTTAACTACCAGCAAAATGGCGGACGATCGAAACGTTCATCTCGTGCCACAGATCTAGAGACCCTTTTTTGACGACAGCTGCACAGCCAGCTGTCGTCAAAAAAGGGTCTCTAGATCTGTGGCACGCGATGAACGTTTCGATCGTCCGCCATCTTGCTGGTAGTTAAGTCGAGCGATGGCAACGGCTGCCCTTTTTGCAGCATTGGGCAATCTGTCTAGCTGTTCACGCATTCTTCCATTTTTCAGAAGAGGTCAGTGCTGTTAAAAAGAATCGTGACCATTTTTTACGGGAAAGGTCGTGCTAAAAAGTAAAGGATTCTCGTGGAGCCAGGTCACCCGCAACTATTGCTATAGAAATCAAATCTATTCTTCGTGGCTGGCAACAATCAAAACGTCAGAATTTGGTATTCCCAGAGTGGGATCCCTGCGCGTTAAAGGGTTAACTGAAACTTCCTAAATCAGCTACATCCGTGCATTGCTGCCGGAAGCTGCCATCTTGCGGACATCGTTTTCAAATGTTAATGTAAAGAAACTGTTTGAAGTACCAAAAGTAATAAAAACAATTGCAAGCCTCTAAGATTAATAGTTTTTTATTCATTGCTCACCAAAATGTGGGCATACCTCTCGCCGCACTCTGTATTAACTAGTATTTATAGGAAGTACATCTCATAAATTCTAGTTCCACCAACTTTTTTCGAGATAACAGTGGTATATTACTATCATTTGTTTTTCAGTGCACAAATTGTGAATATGAAGTAAAGTTTATGTCCGAGTTTAGGAATCTCAACGCAATTTTTAATTTAGGACGTCACCATTTTGACTGGCGTAAAAGAAACCCAGAGTAGAGTTGAGTTATAGATCCTCTGTTTAATGCGCACAATTAGTTTTCAGAGTCACGGAAATATATAAGGGGAGTGTTTAGGAGGTCTGAACACCGCCCTCCGTCTACGCGAAGACGCTAATTTTGGCAGCATATCCATCCACCTTTTGTATCCGCACCTCAAAATTGTGTGTATAAGGTTAAAATATTTTTAAATTTCATATATAGTTTGAAATTTATATT
This sequence comes from Cheiracanthium punctorium, assembly GCA_038373885.1. Classification (NCBI taxonomy): domain Eukaryota; kingdom Metazoa; phylum Arthropoda; class Arachnida; order Araneae; family Cheiracanthiidae; genus Cheiracanthium; species Cheiracanthium punctorium. Next base: position 530,512 of record JAWZYV010003523.1, on the reverse strand, counting down.
AATTTTGTAAACTCTGCAATTTAATGAGTAATAAAGAAAATCTATATAAATAAAATTAGACTTTTGTCTGTACATTTCTTGGAATTCAAAAATTTTGCGATTTCTATCCGTTTCAAGCACCCGGGAATCCGATGCGACCCTCAAAAAAAGTTTGTCTGTCTGTCATTCTGTCATTCTGTCGTTCTGCCATTCTGTCCGTGACGCTTTTTTTGTTTAAGCCTCACGTAAAAACGACTGAAGCGAATGATATGAAATTGGGTGTCATGATAGGTGGTCACTCAACTTAAAACATAGGCGTCGAATTTTTAAAAAATCTTGTAGATTTTCAGATTTTGCGAAAATCGTTTCAAACTGCGTACATTTGTGTTCAAGCATCACGCAAAAACGACAGAAGCGAATGATATGAAATTGGGTGTCATGATAGGTGGTCACTCAACTTAAAACATAGGCGTCCAATTTTTAAAAAATCTTGATTGGATTTTGAGATTTTGCGAAAATCCTTTCAAACTGCGTAAATTTGTGTTCAAGCATCACGTAAAAACGACTGAAGCGAATGATATGAAATTGAGTGACATGATAGGTGGTCACTCAACTTAAAACATAGGCGTCGAATTTTTAAAAAATCTTGATTAGATTTTCAGATTTTGCGAAAATCGTTTCAAACTGCGTAAATTTGTGTTCAAGCATCACGCAAAAACGACAGAAGCGAATGATATGAAATTGGGTGTCATGATAGGTGGTCACTCAACTTAAAACATAGGCGTCCAATTTTTAAAAAAATCTTGATTGGATTTTGAGATTTTGCGAAAATCCTTTCAAACTGCGTAAATTTGTGTTCAAGCATCACGTAAAAACGACTGAAGCGAATGATATGAAATTGAGTGACATGATAGGTGGTCACTCAACTTAAAACATAGGCGTCGAACTTTTAAAAAGCTCGATTGCATTTTGAGATTTTGCGAAAATCCTTTCAAACTGCGTAAATTTGTGTTCGCACATCGCGTAATAACTGCAAAGGTGAAAAAATGATATATGGTGAAATGATAGGTGGTCACTCACCTTAAACTATAAGCATCTAATTAAAAAAAAATCCATCAGATTTCGAGATTTTGCGAAAATCGTTTAAAACTGAGTGAATCTTTATTCCCGTATTACGTAATAACGACTAAAGCGAATGACATGAAATTTGGTCACACGATAGATGGTTGCTCAACATAAACTATAGGAGTCCAATTTTTTAAACATTTTTATTAGATTTTGAGATTTTGTGAAAATTCTCTCAAAATACGTTTATATTTCTTCAAACATCACGTAATAACGACTAATACGAATGTTACGAAATTGAGTGATATGATAGGTAGTTGCTAATCTTAATTTATAGGCGTTGAATTTTAAAAATATTTTGCTTACATTTTGAGATTTTTCGAAAACCGTTTTAAAATGCTGAAAATTTGTTCCAGCATCACGAAATAAAGACTGCAGGGAATGAAACGAATTTGGGTGATATGATAGGTTGTCACTCAACTTAAATTCTAAGCTTCAAATTTTTCAAAAATGTTGATTAAATTTTGAGATTTTGCAAAAATTATTTCAATATGCGTCAATATTCGTTCGCGCATCACATAATTACGACTAAAGCGAATGAAATGATATTACTTAGTTACTCTCTAACCTGCAATATTTTAACAATACATGAAAATTATAACTTCGCTTTCTTTACTTTGGCAACATACTACATTCATTCGGTGTACTCCTACAATGCTGACGAAAGTTCTTGATTTTTAGAAATTTTCATTCACTAACCCGTCGAGGACGGGTACTTCAGCTAGTTAACTATAAACGAGATTAAAAATTTGAAATGTAACTGAAATTTTTTACAAAATATGTATAGTAAAATTTACTGTCAATCAAATTTTACCCTAAGAATGAACCCTCCGCCCCACATAACTGGACACCCCCTGTGTTGTAGATCACATATTTGATATTCAATGTTGTTTGTTTTCTGTTTCTTTAAATTTAATCTATTTAAAATAAAGAATTTTAACTATTATTTCTGTTCTCATCCTCACCTTGCCTTTCAAAATTTGTATGTCACTTTTCATCTCATGCAATTACATTTTTTCAGCAGTCTAACTGGCAACACTTAAGCTAAAAGTGGATTTTACTACGTCTGTTTGTATCAGGTTGTAACGAAAGTTTTCTGCCAAATCTCCTCGAGTCAGCTCATGCGGTACCCAGCGATTGAACTTTTAAAGATCTTTTAATGATATTTTTTTGACTATCTGTAAAGTTTATGCGATCTTCACAGTGTCATATGATACAGCAGTAGTACCAAAAGCTGTGCACATAATTCGTTGGCATTCTGTAGCTGACTTTTTGCACTAGAACTGGAAGTAAATGAGGGTGCTAATCTGATTTCGTGATAGTTTTCAATTTGAATTACCTTGTACTAATGATAATGATATTTTTTTTTTTACAAATTTCACAACACTGTTCTAAAGTAAGTCTCTTTCAACTGCTAAAAATCGTTTGTCAAAATATGAGCAAACAGTCAACGCGAACTGTTCGTGCAGACATTTGCGGTGGCGGGAATCTTTCGTTACAACCTAATAATTTGTAACGGGGTTCTCATCTCTCTCTGTCGGCGCTTATTTTGGCATACTTTATTTTGTGATGCCAAACTTTCAAAATTGTCCATTCGGTTTGATTACTTTAATTTCATTCGTCTAAATTTATTATAACTGTGTAATTGGCTTTGGTTATCTCGGAAAACTTCATGTTCTCGCCTACGTCCAGTCGTGTTGGCATCTGTATTTTCTCTGGCACTCCACCGCTTTTCGATTGTAAAGTGAAGACATAATTTTTTTACGCTGGGCCATCATTACACCACGATATTTAATTGTATATTTTAAACTGTTTCTTCGACAAATAGAGTTTTAAGTCATCGGAATTCTATACGATTTTATGTTTTAAGGTTAAGTGTTTCGAACCTTAGCATTGCCACAACAACGCTCTAATTCAATTTAAGAATTTAAAATAGTTTAATTAAAGTAATTCCTTTAGTTACCCTCATAGCTGGACCCCTTCCGATGTGAAATCTATGATTACGCCGGTGAACACAGACGTCACACGGAAATATACACCGATGTTGAAATTTTTTTCCTTTTCTTTACATAGGAGCGCTATGGAGGAACGTCATCTTATGTTAACCCTTTGAGGCGCAACCCTTTCCCAATGCTGGAAAAAGGGTAGTCGTTGCCATCGCTCGACTTAACTACCAGCAAGATGGCGGACGATCGAAATGAAAACGCAGCTGGCTGTGCTGGCACAGCCAGCTGTCGTCAAAAAAGGGTCTCTAGATCTGTGGCACGCGATGAACGTTTCGATCGTCCGCCATCTTGCTGGTAGTTAAGTCGAGCGATGGCAACGGCTACCCTTTTTCCAGCATTGGGCAATCTATCCAGCTGTTCTCGCATTCTTCCATTTTTCAGCAGATGTCAGTGCTGTTAAAAATAATCGTGACAATTTTTTTTACGGGAAAGGACGTGCTAAAAAGTAAAGGATTCTTGTGGAGCTATGTCACCCGAAACTATTTTTACAGAAATCAAATGTACTAGCTGAAACCCGTCCAATTCGACGGACACATTATTATATATAAAGAAAAATTATATAGAAAAATTAAAGAATAAATAGAAAAAGTTAAAGAAAAGAGTAAGAAAATCTGAAACACTTTCAGATTTTAACTACGCCCTAAAGCACAACATATTAAAAGCGTATCATAATCCATGCATCCTCCATATTTTTTTGTCTTATTCCTGTAAGTTGGAAAGTTAATCCTTATTCATGAGTGTGCCGTATTTTTCTCCCTTGTTCCATAAACACATCTTTGCATTCGAAATCGCCTACAAAGACTGTTTTACAATTTTCGCCAAGCATCTTCCAACTTTGCCCTTTAAATACTATTTGGAATGTGCATCATAATCTATGAGTATGCCATGTTCGTTTTTCTTGGGTTAATTTTTACTTTAACGCTATGACTCTCATCAAAATGGCGATAATGAAACATTATGCAGTTACCACGACGATTTTTTGTACGCGGCAACCGTAATTTTAGTATTAACATAGTGATTTGGAACAACTGTAAGTACAGCATTCCGTTACATATTTATTTTGGGTTGCCAATTAAAGTAGTTTTAATAATTAAGTGTCTTTAAATTCTTATTTAGGTTGGAGAAAGGAGGGGCGTTAAAATAGGAATCAAATCTCTCTTGTTCCATAAAACACATCTTTGTAATCGAAATGCAACTTAAAATCGCCTATTAAAGCTGTTTTACAATCTTCGCCGAGCATATTCCAACTATACTTCACCATTTTAAATACTGTTCGGGATGGGCATCATAATCCATGAGTGTGCCGTACTTGTCTTTCTCGTTGCATTAAACACATTTTTGGAATTAAAATCTATATTAAAATTGCCTACTAAAACTATTTCACAACCATTGCCAGGCATGGTTCGGTTTATAATTTTTTTTCTATCAGCAAACTTGGCGATCAATTATCAAAAATCGCAAACCTTGTTACACTTATTCTCCCACCCCCCGTTTCGCGTTATGTGGCAAACACGTTTAAAAAGATTTTCACCATGGCATTTCATCTCTAGAAAACCTGTCCACAAATCATGTCGACAGAGTTGAGTAGACAAAGTCTGGGCATGAACGAAATAGCACCCTAGTGCAAAGCGCCAAGATAAAGAAGGCTTTTTATGACTGCAAAATGTATTTAATACACCACAATGTTATTTCTATGGCGAAAAACTTAATACAGAAAAACTTAAGGAAATAAGCGATAAAGCGCCAAAATAAAAATAAATTTTATGATTGCCAAATGTATTTAATAAACCGCAATGTTGTTTCTATGGCGAAAAATTGAACGTTTGCTGTTCCGCCATGCTTCATTTTTTCGAATTTTTCTATTTTTCTCTTTTGACCACGCATCTACGGGCTAAGGCCTTTTTTAGAAACTTTAATTTTTTTAAATTTTTTTTTTTTTTACACCTAGCCGTTCTCTAAATTCGTGGATACAGTAAAAACACGTTCCAAATTAACAGATAAGCGATAAAGCCCTTAAATAAAGAAGGCGTTTGCTTCTCCGCTTTAAAAGCGGTTTCTTATAACACGTAATAATTAACTAATTAAATCTGATTCTATTTTTTTCAACACATTTATTATCACTACACACTGTTGCCACATCTGCCACACAACATTTACAAACGGATGCAATTTTTAACAAACATTTTTCCAAATAAATCAAACCTTACGGAGCTTACGCATATCAATCGTTTACCTAAGATCGTTTATTAGAACAACACATTTATTATCACTACACACTGTTGCCACATTTGCCACACAACATTTACAAACGGATGCAATTTCTAAAAAATATTTTTCCAAATAAATCAAACCTTGCGGAGCTAAGGCAATCGTCTGCGTCATCAATCGTCTGCGTTAATAAACCACAATGTTATTTCTATGGCGAAATTTTGCACCTTTGCCGTTCCCCCACGCCTAAACCGTTCGACTTTTTCTGATTTTCTCTTTTGATGGCACATCTAGGGGCCGAGACCTTTCTTCAGACACCTCAACCGAGTTTTTACACCCAGCCGTTCTCTCGATTCGGTTGTCGAAAGAAAAACATCTTTCAAAATAATATATAGATTCTTCGTGACTGTCAACAGTCAAAACATCAGAGTTTGGTGTTCCCAGAGCGGGAACACTGCGCGTTAAAGGGTTAAAAAAGAAAAAAATCTAAAGCGTATTTTTCTTTGCCACTCCAAGAAAACATAATAAAAACATTTATGAAGAGAGGTCTTACTTTCCACTTTGGGGTGTCGGCTGCTCCCAGCTGATAACTGAGCGCGGTGAATGGAGAGAGAGAGAGTTATTTATTAGGGTTTCCGAAGGAAGAATTTGCCGGAGTCCGGCAAGACGGAGGGTTTTCCTCCGATAAACCCCTTCTACTGGGATAGGATTTCCGTCGCAGCCTTTCAACCGCACGTTGCTTATCGGAGTAGCGCAGCCCGTTTTGGAGTTGTTCAGATAGCGGGAGTGGACAAAAACTCCTGTAGTCTAGCGGGTGGGTCGAGCAAATTTACGGTTTTTGTTTTGCGTCGGATGTACCGCAGGAGTGAAAAAAACCTTTGGATCGGCGATTATTATGTGAAAAATTCATCTGAATTTACACTGTTTGTGTTACGCTTGCAGAAAGAAATTTATGGTACTAGTTGAGGTGCCTGTTCTTTGCAAGGGAAAAAAATGGCAAGAGAAAAAGGGAAAGCTTGTATGACACATTCGTATGAATCGAAAGATTCCCGAATTCTAAATCATTAAACATGAAAAGTGTGGTGATTTTCTTTAGCTGCCGTTATGAATTTTTGCAATCTGCAATTCAAAGGTTTAATTAATTCTAAAATTAATATTCTTACATTTTAGATAAAAATTCTAAATTATGTTTCGTGTAAATTGGTTAATTAGGGAGCGAGTTAAGAATCTTTAAAAATCCCATTTCGTAGTATTAATACTTGACGATTTCTTACCAATTGTAGGCGATAATTGAGAAAAAAATATTCATATTAGCCCGCGATAACAAAATATTTCGTGTGTATATGAGCACATGTATACGTACGTACACGCGTATATGTAACTCTTGGGTCATAGCGACTTAAAAAATATTTCTGCTGGGTAACTATCCATCTTTAAATACAAATTTTCACCAAACCTCGGAGTTACCGCAGAACTGCCTGCAAGACCTTCGAATGTACCTGCGGATGGTGAGCATACGTGCGTTTATGTTATCTGACTATGTCACGGACATTAAAAATATGTAAAACTAGTAAGCAGTCAGCGCGGTAAATGTTTTATTCTTTTACTGCTAGGATCGCTGCACGTTACTAGATCATAAATGTTTACGTAATTAAAACTTAGTTTGGGTACCAACAAAGCATCCATAGAGTGTCCACTCCTATAATATATCTCCGTCATACAAAACTTGAAATCCAACAGAACAAAAACATAAGAAAATAAAATAAAATGCAGCCATTCCAAATGAAGAAAAAAGAAATATTAGAAAATCAGATTGAATAGGAAAATAACAAAAATTATTTAAGTATTTGCAGATAAAAATTGTAAAATGAAAGATTAAAATTATAAGGAAAATAAAAATAGATAAAAATATAAAAAGAAGAATTGAAAAAGTACAACTATATGTAAGACAGAACACGTCTTTCTTAGCACCTTTCTTGAATGGAAAAAAAAAAAAAATAGTTAAAATGTTACAAATATGAACTGTATGCTTCGGCTTATCTTGCTTGTAATTACAAAATTTTAAAATTTTATTTTTCGAATTAGTGTTAAAAAAACACTATTGCAGTAAAATTTCGCAATAACGAACTTAACTCTTACGAACATTTCAAATCAACGAATTATTTAGCACAAATTTAATTATAATGAACGAAATTTCCAAAATTAGAGATAACACGTTGTTTGCTTGAAGTTTGCTCTGTACCGAGGTTTTACAGTGCTTTTCGGTACACCTATACATTTTGGGGTGGTCAAAATCAGTTTTATCGACAATATATGATCACCGAAATTTTTCGGGTTTACAATAATACTTTAACTTCGTACAAGGAAGTAAAAAATAAATAAATAAATAAGAAAAAAAAGCGAATTTTTTTCTTTTATCCAAAGGGGAGGAAGGGGGAAAGTATCTTTCACTCAAGTGTCGTCTGCTCACAACAGATAAGTGAGCACTGGGAGTAGAAAGTTATTTATAGGAATGTCCCAGTGAAGAATTTGAGAGCCCGGCAGGTTGGAGGTTTTTTTTTTTCCTGATAAACCCTTTTTATTGCAGCCGGATGTCGCTGCCTTCTACCCTATCCGGGCGCTTATCTGAACCAAAGCAGCCGTCTGCGGGTTTAGGTCGAAGTGGACAAAAACAACATATGTATTACAATGCCTGCGATTCCGATATTTGTGGGTATTTTTTTATATCGGAAAGGAAGAAAAGGAAATCGTTAGATTGGTGATGTATCAGGGAAAGTTGTTTTGATGTGAGAAATTCATTAGATTGCTACTGGATTTGGTTGTTTCTATGAGTTCTTAAATGAACCAATTTGAAGAAAAAGGGAGTAAATAACTCCATTTTTTGTCCATTTTATACAGAGATAGCCACTTTAGGGTTGAATGCCAGTGCAATAACGAAAATATTCCACCCTTTTCAAGGGTGGATGTAAGACATAAAAATTAATAAGATTTGAGATATCTCAAAAATAATTCAACACAGGGAATATTCATAATATTTTGACAATATCCTCCAATAGTTTACTGAATCCAGTGAAAATGATGAAGACTGACTGTCATCCTGTAGTAAGTACTAACATTTCAAAATGTGTGAAAAGACATAATTAGTGACATTTCCATTCATAAAAGGATTATAAAAGTACTGTATTAGGTGAAAACGTTTGTACAAATTCCTGCAGAAATACTTCTTAATTGCAGAAGCTGTGGGCTATCTCAAATTAGTATGGTGCCGTTCCATTCATGAGCTTCAGCTAATGGGTACTTTTTAGTTTAATAAAATCAGGGTTAATGTGCCAAAGTTATCAAACTAGTGTTTATTTAGTATGGTTGCATTATTTAACACGTATCCTTGGCTTCAAAAATATAAAAGAAACAGGAAATGGCTAATATATCCTTTAGCCCACTGCGATAAACGTGCAAAGAATTGTAAATTCGATATTTTAAAGCTGAGAAAATATCCGAAAGATCTTGCATTTTCGCGTGTGCATTATTGTTATTTTGTAATCTAGCTATTGCGCGACATACGTAAGTAAAATTAACTAGTAACGAATGTGCTAGCTCCATTTGACGTTACTGAGCTCTTAATTTTGACTTTTATGTGTTATTGTTACGTAGATTTTGGTACCGCATACGTTAGTGTTTTATATAAGTACATTATAAACCAATGGCTATTGTCAATGATTACAGAAAGCCTTACCACTTCGGTTTATTCTCCAAAAAATTATTTCCACCAATATCACAATTGAACAGAAAATAGGAATAAATCCAAAATATTTAGATCAATGAAACGGGATTAATAATGGAGAAAATGTATTTATATACTGCCAAAGCCTCTTAATGGAATACCGTTTAAAGGAATATTCCGCTTATTGTAATAAATTTTCATTGTACCAAACCGTAATTATTAGTCAGTGTGATCCCGGAATATCCCGCTTACTACAATAAATTTTCTTGTCAACTTGGATGCTCCATTAAGCGAATTCGACTGCATTTGCAATAAATGTCGGTATGAATCTTCCCTTTCATTAACATGGTGGCTATAATTAAGGTAGAGGTGTTTAGAGCCCGATTATGAGAAAACTGTTGGGCTGAACTGAGCCAGATGTGCAGTAAATATTAATTGGACCATGGGTTTTTGATTACAAAAAACAATAGATCAGATTTCCGCCCCCAGGGGCCCAAAGTAGCATAGTGAGGTCCATTTTGGGGACGCGGTAGCCCAGTTGGGAGAGGCGTCGGTCTCGCAGCCCAAAAGATTGAGAGTTCGATCCTGGGACCAACCAAAGAAACGATCGGTAGTGCTGCCATCTATCGGCTCCTGAATGAGGTAGAAGCGAACTGTTCGGGGAGTCTGCGGTAGAAATGAACACACTTGGCAGGCACTGCCGCTATCGAACTAAACTGGATTTGGGGTTGGTACAAAATGCTACGAGGGCTGTAAATTAAGTAATGGCAGCACAGGTGTAAATCAAATTTTAATGAGCTTACAAGTACAATTGCATTATAATCCTTTGCGTAATCACCAGCAAAGTTTATAATCTTTTGCCAAATATCGGGAAGGCGTTGGAGACCAATGGCAAGGCGCTGATTGTTGATGTCAGCGGCGAAGCGCCCTACTGCGCGGAATACAGAAGCACCGTCATGAAATCGAAGACTTCAGAGGGGTTCCTTTAACTTCGGAAACAGGTCGAAGTCACAAGATCTCATGGTGGTGAATAGGGGTGAATAGGGACTGGGGAAGGTGTTCCAAAATTTCTCATTGCTATAGTTGCTATAGGAGCGACATTGTGTTTACATGACCACGATCATTGTCATGAAACACGACAAGGGGGTTGTTTTTGTAATAAATGTGAACACATGCGCCACATGGTGCTGTAGAAATAGGCAATAGGCAATAACAGTCTGCGTCGACAGTTTGTCTTACAGGCACGGCATGTGTAAAGATCACATCCTCCCCTCCTCAATGCTTCAGCCCATCTTGCAACCGTCCAATACGATAATGCACTTTCGCCGCAGCCTTCCAGTATTCCTCGATAACATTCTATTGCATCTTTGCCAAGGGCAGCCTGTATTGTAAGCCACGACCACTGATCACTCTTTGAAAACAGGCTTTAGAGCGATGGAAACGGTACTCTTCACTTTAACGCCACACCAAGGCTACCCTTCTAACTAGATCGACTGTTTTTTGCACTCTACACGTCGACAACAGCGCCACCTCACCGCTATCACATATCGTTTGAGCATGCCCGCTCTTCTGCGAGTTTCTTGGTTAACCCTTTAACGCGCAGTGATCCCGCTCTGGGAACACCCAACTCTGACGTTCTGACTGTTGCCAGTCACGAAGAATAGATTGGATTTCTACAAAAATAGTGTCGGGTGACATAGCTCCACGAGAACCCTTTACTTTTTAGTACGTCATTTCGCGTGAAAAATGATCACGATTATTTTTAACAGCACTGACATCTGCTGAAAAATGGAAGAATGCGAGACCAGCTCGATAATTGCCCAATGCTGAAAAAAGGGCAGCCGTTGCCATCGCTCGACTTAACTACCAGCAAGATGGCGGACGATCGAAACGTTCATCGCGTGCCACAGATCTAGAGACCCTTTTTTGACGACAGCTGGCTGTGCCTGCCCTTTTTTCAGCATTGGGAAAGGGTTGCTCCTCAAAGGGTTAAGTTGCCATTATTTAATTTACAACCCTCGTATATAGCAGATGTGCCGAAGCCCCCATATAATCCATACAAACAAGACAGAACAGAACAGCGGTCCATTTTTGGATTAAAATAGGCATAGAAAGTACAGAAAGTTAACATTCTAGAAGCATTTTACAAGTATACCAAAGGACTGTGGATAATTTAGCCAGTTTTAAGGACCGAATAACACTGCCCGTCCAGCAAATCAATGAAGATCTGCTGCATTCTGCCGTAGGGAATGCTGTTTAGAGATAAACTCATTTTTAAATAAATTTTTTATTTGAGATTCCCAACTGAGAGCATTAGCCTGTGAAAGGTTAAGAATCATGATTAGAAGACGCATTTTTCAGGTTCTCTAAATGATGATAACACTTTACTAAATAGGCAACCATTTTATGATATCTTAAACAATGTTCTTTCTCAAAAAAATCATTATTTTCCATTAAGACTCATGATTAGTACACGTACTTTCCAGGATTTTGAACGTACACACTTCACCAAATACGTCCACCATTTTGCAACCATTTGATGATATCTTAAACAAAGTTCTCTATTTAAAAAATCATTATTTTCCATTAAGATTCATGATTAGTACACGTACTTTCCAGGATTTTGAACGCACACACTTCACTAAATAAGCAAAGATTTTGCAACCATTTGATGAGATCTTAAACAAAGTTCTCTATTTAAAAAAAAATCATTGATTTCCATTAAGATTTACGTTCACACTTCACTAAATAAGCAACGATTTTGCAACCATTTAATAATATCTTAAACAATGTTCTTTCTTAAAAAAAATCATTATTTTCTATTAAGATTCATGATTAGTACATGTACTTTCCAGGATTTTAAACATACACTTTACTAAATAGGCCCCCATTTTGCAACCATCTGATATGAATATATATATATATATATATATATATAAACTATAAGCATATGCAGACAAATTCATTTCCAGAAAAGAAGGATTTCGGAAATCAGAAACCGGGAGGGGAAGAAATTATATTTCTGCCACACACTGCCTCTCAGGGAATGATCTGCAAAAGTTTTGAGCCCAGGAAAATGAACATCCGATATTTGCGGCGTGTTCCAGACAGACAGCGAAATACCAGGCCGCCCTAGAACTCTGAACAGAGAAGGAAAGGGATCGGTAACTTTAATTTGCGGCATCCATTTCAACTGTCAACCGCACCTGCTGAATAACGGCATTCGGAAACAAACACACGCCACGCCGCGCCGCCCTGTTCTTTCTTCAGCCCGCGACGTTGGAAATTCGGGGACGGTTTGCTGAATGAAGAACCCGGAGCGATTGGAAAAAGGGGGGGTGGGGTGGAGGGAATTCGAGAATTTTTAATCTCTTGCAAAATATCGGAAGAGGTATTTCAAGTTGTGTACTTAGCTTGCGTCTTCTTTTGCGGTGGTTACTGTCAAAGCAACAAAATTATCGAGGATCAGAATAGAGAAGGATAGTTATCATAAAACACAGACGTATAAGGCAGGGGGGGGTTAGGGGGTTTGGACCCCCCCCCCCTCAATCTAGCTACATAGGTTCCCACCCTTTTCTGAACTGGCGCCCCCTTTTCTTGTGAATATTTCAATACCGCCCCCCCCCACTCACTCCAGAGAAATAAGAGCGTACATAATGCATGGTGAAAACAAGAATTAAATAAAAAAAAATCTGGAGTAACTCCACTCGACTTTCCGAACACTTACGATTAAGATCATTACCAAGCACTTAAATAAATTTTAAACGATGAATAATTCAAACATATACCAAATTGAAACTCAATCGAATGCACCGTTTAAACGCTTGCACACTTTCAAGAATTTCTCCCCATATGCCATTATGCCATAACATAAAAGAAAGTTTTGTCGTAGCCCTGTAGGAGAACTATAAGTCCTATACACACCAAAATCAATACCGGTCTTAGGATGGTGGTTTATAACATGTATACCGAATTTGAGCTCAATCGAATGTATCGTTTAAACGCTAGCGCACTTTCAAGAAATTCCCCCCATAGGCCATCATGTAAAAGAAATCTTTGTCGTAGCCCTGTAGAAAAACTATAAGTCCTATACACACCAAAATCAATACCGGTCTTGCAACGGTGGTTTATAACATATATACCCAATTTGAGCTCAATCGAATCTACCGTTTAAACGCTAGTGCACTTTCAAGAAATTCCCCCCCATAGGCCATAATGTAAAAGAAATCTTTGTCGTAGCCCTGTAGAAAAACTATAAGTCCTATACACACCAAAATCAATACCGGTCTTGCGACGGTGGTTTATGACATATATATCCAATTTGAGCTCAATCGAATGCTCCGTTCAGGAGCTATCGTGTTCACTCACATACACACAAACACACACACACACACACACACACACACACACACACACACACACACACACACACACACACACACACACACACACACACACACACATACATACATCTCGTAAAAATAGCATAAATGGATTCAGAAGCCCTCAAAACGTGTAAAAACACCAAAATCTCGAAGTCGAATTTTTTCATGATTACAATACTTTCCTTACATGGTACATGTTCGGAAAGTAAAAATTACTAATAGATAGAATATTGTTGGAATTGAAACTCTACTGATTTTCTTCTTCATTTAAAAAAGAGGAATAAAAGTTTTAGAGACAAGGGCGGATTAAAGGGGGGGAGGCGGAGGGGGCGACCGCCCCCACCCCGAGAAAAAAGAAATTCATGTAAACGATCGTATTTTACTTCCATAAAATGAATGTATATGTCAATCTTCTAACTAACCGCCCCCACCGACAAGCTAACCGCCCCCCCCCGACAAACCTGCAATAATCCGCCATTGTTTAGAGAGGTATATTAGAGAGGTATCTCTTTCTCTCAACAACGACGTCTCATATCGAAATATGTGAATTTTCGCACACGTGATAGAAATGTATTATCAGAGTTATTTTGAAGTCTTTTTTAGACTATATTTGGTTAATCTTCCCACGCCCCTCTGTGCCCTATTAACGCCTCCTAATTTTCTCTGGGTCTTTTACCGCCCCCCTGAAAGCCTCAAACGCCCACAGGGGGGGGGGGCGTTATCGCCGACGTTGGGAACCTATCCGCACAAACGCTATTTCTAACCAAATATTCACTTTTTGAATTCATCACTCGGAATCAGTGGCGCACACAGGACTTTCTCTTGGAGGGCGTCCAACTCATAAAAATGTGACACTAATCATCTGGGGAAAAAAATGCGGATTAAAAGAAAATTATCATAACCTCTTTTTATTGTGTTTTAATTTATTTAGCATAAGTGTTAAAAATTAAAATTTAATAAAGTTTTCTAACATATTTAAATGTCGAAAGTTACATGCTGATTTAACGAAGCAAAATTGATAACTCTTATGGGAAGGGTCCGGACCCTTGGAACCCTCCCTTATGTGCGCTACAGTTCAAAATAGTATAAGGTACAAAATTTAAATTTTATCTAAAAAAATCTTTATAGTAAAAAATTATGTTGATTTAGTGCGATTATAATTTAGTGCGAGGATAACCACAAATTTGCTGTAAAGAATTAAAAATGTAGTGCTTTTGAAAAATACAATGTAGAATAAAATGAAAATACAATGTAGAATACAATGAAATGTAGAATACAATGAAAAATACAATGTAGAATACAATGAAAATACAATGTACAATACAATGAAAAATACAATGTAGAATACAATGAAAAATACAATTTAAGAATGTAGTGCTTTTGAAAAATGTTACCAGATATTTATAGGATAATCTACTGTCAATCATTTTATAGTAAGAATGGACCCCTTCCTCCTTGGCTGGAGAAGGCTATACCTGTTGCTGTTTTTCTTGTTTCTGATGCTCCCTGACAACCGCAAATTGTTGTGCCAGATCCCCCTACGTAGGGAGGCGATGAACAGAGGGGGTGCGCCTTCCATTTTGAGGGCCCCAGTGGGAGGAAGTACGATTTAGCCTGTGGTCCCCTAATTTTGAACCAATCCCAGAGGAGGAACCAACTCCCTGAAATCGGCACCCCCAGAGGTATCGTTTAACAACTTGGAGGACATTGGAGCCACGACAGTTTTTACGTGCACCAGCTCCTATCAGAGTACACGGTCCCACAGTAGTCGAGCCGAGAGGATGTGGACCCTCCCAAGCACTGGCCAAGCCGGATGCTGCTTCACTTGCCGTTTTCTAATGGGAACGGAGTTTAGCGCCCAGACCACTGAGGGACAAAGCTGTAGCTACGCCCGTACATAATAGTAAAAAAGTGATATCAAGTAAACCCGATACTAGTGGTCGCTTCCTCTGCTTGGTCATTTTACGACCTGTACATGTAAAAAGACAATTTTCCGAAATCAAAATTTAATTTTATTACACGTCCTACAATTCTTGTGCATGTACAAGGGCGAGTCAAATGAAAATGAGCCAACCCCTTCTACACAGGAATAGTTCGGTCCATGATCTGCGACGCACACGCATAGCACAGAGGCATCCCTCATTTATGAAAGTGACGCGAAATTGTGAGGTAAAAGTTCTTTAACCCTTTAAGGCGCTGTGATCCCGCTCTGGGAACACCCAACTCTAACGTTTTGACTGTTGCCAGTCACGAAGAATAGATTGGATTTCTATAAAAATAGTGGCGGGTGACATAGCTCCACGAGAATCCTTTACTTTTTAGCACATTTCCCGTAAAAAAATTGTCAGGATTATTTTTAACAGCACTGCCATCTGCTGAAAAATGGAAGAACGCGAGAACAGCTGGATAGATTGCCCAATGCTGGAAAAAGGGCAGCCGTTGCCATCGCTCGACTTAACTACCAGCAAGATGGCGGACGATCGAAACGTTCATCGCGTGCCACCGATCTAGAGACCCCTTTTTTGACGACAGCTGGCTGTGCGCGGGCACAGCTAGATCTCTAGATCTGGACACGCGATGAACGTTTCGATCGTCCGCCATCTTGCTGGTAGTTAAGTCGAGCGATGGCAACGGCTGCCCTTTCTCAGCATTGGGAAAGGGTTGCGCCTCAAAGGGTTAAGGCGCTCATACATTGGGTTGAGGACGGTAGCCTGACGTAATGGACACTCCAAAAGAGAACACCGTGGACCACCTAGAAGAGAACATCGTGGTGTTGTCAGGTTTTTGACAGCTGAAGGGGTTTCCCAAGAAATTAGTCGCCGTATGACTGCCGTGTACGGTGAACATTGCATCTCATTGGCCACTGTGAAACATTAGAACAAACGGTTCAGAGAAGGACATGAAAGTTGCAAAGGCGATCCAAGACTGTGCCAAAGCCACCTCGCAATCACACCCCGACACAATTGCACAGGATGATGAGCTGATTCGACAAAGTCGTACAGTCCAGATTGGTCGCCATGCGACTTTCACATTTTCGGGAAACTGATAAAACATCTCAAGGATAACCAGATTCGTGTCGGACGCCACCGTGAAGGAGTCAGTCACAGACTTTTTGGATCAGCAGCCTATACGGAGTTTTATGAGACGGGAATCATGCGGCTCGTTTGTCAATGGGACAAATGTCTCCATGTTCATGGGCACTACTTTTAAATAAAGTACTCTGTTTGCCATATATTCGCATTGGTTCACTTTCATTTGACTCGCTCTCGTATATTATTTGCGCGTACGTTCCTTTTGTGTAGAAATTGAGTTCAATTTAAGTATTTACAAGCCACAGAGAGCCAAAAGATTTCGGTGAAGGAGGAGGAGGGGGAGGGGGGAAATGAAACAAATTTTAACCCTTTAACGCGCAGTGCTCCCGCTCTGGGATCACCAAATCTGATGTTTTGACTGTTGCCAGTCACGAAGAATAGATTGGATTTCTATAAAAATAGTTGCGGATGACATAGCTCCCCGAGAATCCTTTATTTTTTAGCACGCCATTTCCCGTAAGAAAATGATCAAGATTATTTTTAACCGCACTGGCATTTGCTGGAAAATGAAAGAAATCGAAAACAGCTGGATCGATTGCCCAATGCTGAAAAAAGGGCAGCCGTTGCCATCGCTCGACTTAACTACAAGCAAGATGGCGGACGATCGAAACGTTCATCGCTGTGCCCGGCACAGCCAGCTGTCGTCAAAAAAGGGGTCTCTAGATCTGTGGCACGCGATGAACGTTTCGATCGTCCGCCATCTTGCTTGTAGTTAAGTCGAGCGATGGCAACGGCTGCCCTTTTTTCAGCATTGGGAAAGGGTTGCGCCTGAAAGGGTTAAATAAGTAGATGGAATTTCTGCGCAGAATAAAGCTTATGCTAACTAATCTGGAAATTTTCGGAGAGGGGATATATCTTCAGATCCACGCCTCTGCTTACAAGTACAAGTTTTAGAAGAAATTTACTCTCATTTTTCTGAAAATACATGCACACAAATAAGGGTTTACAGATTGGACACACTTCGCGACCTAAATATCAATTTTGTTTTAAAAACTGCCAAAAAGTATTCTCCAAGCTTACACAAGAAAAAAAAAGTGCGACATTGGGACACAGGACAGAAAACTGGAGGTAAAAAAAAAAATCCAAAGTAAACCTACCTTTTTGTGTTTTCTTGGAAGTAAAAGCTCCTACCCCCCCCTTCCACCCCTTCAGTATATCCCCCGAGCTGCTTCGTTTTAGTAAGTGTCCTGCCTGACAGTATCCGGGGAATTTCACTGAGTTATTTACCGGACCGGCCGGACAAGGTCTCGTAAGTCTGCAGAGTTACTAAATGCTTATCGAGGAGAAACAGAAAGGACTTATCTCGCCGGACAGCTGCCGGATACTCGCGTGACGTCACTGTTTATACCCCCCCCCCCCCACCTCTCTCGCGTCCCCAGGACTTCGAGAGTTTTTCAGGCATTTGCGGTGACTTATTCGGAAGGAAGATCAATCGAGAAATATATATATGAAAAGCGCACTAATCTCGGCTGTACACGAATCTCGCTGTGGAATTTTTGTTGTTCATTTTTTGTGAAAGCTGGGAAAGATTTGCGCAGGTGAAGTAAATTAATAGGGAAGTTGTGAAGAAAGTTTCAGGACGAAATTTTGAAAAAAGAGATTTTCCCTCCCTCTTTTCTTTGACAGAATGTCATGAGATATTCAGCTGGTTCTAGCTGTTAAACATCGCATTTCATTTCTTTTAAAAAAATATTTGTTTTCAATTTTTATAATGTTTTTATGCTTTAAGCAGACGCAAGGGAATGAAACTTAAACCTTGAGTGTTAAAAAGTCGAAAACTAATTGATTGTTTTGCGAAAATCGACAAAAGAATTCATGATCTCATGAATTTCAATTTCTTAAAATTTATTATCTTATTTTGAGAATAATTCAATTATTAATAGAATTAGCTGAATGGAACTTGACTTTTTAAAATCGAAAACTAATTATTTGTCCTGCAGTTATGGCAAAACTTTATTGTTTTCACCTGTAAATTGCATTATCCTTGTTCATTTGCTTCCTCCATTTTTTATAACTTTTGATAGCATGAATGAATTAAAAAAAAAAAAAAATTTTAAATATAGAGCATTCCTCATCAAGCGATTTTCAAGTGATAGTATGACGGAGCCAAATATAGTGAATACAGCGGATGAATAACACTTTTTAGTCAAGTGTTTTCCTGGCTTCATAAATTAGTTTTGCAACACGTGTCCTAGCATTGTCATGGAGAAAAGTGAATTATAAAGAACAGCTGAAAGTGATAGAGCCAGGTTTTATGCGCGCCGGATACAAACTATAGTCACTGTCTTTAACTCCTTAACGGTTTTGTTATTTTGAGGAAAACGGTCATAAAAAGGGCTTATGTTTTTATTCCAGAAAACTGTATAAAAATATAAGTGCATGTACAATATATTTATTCATTTTACGGTCATAAAAAGGGCTTATGTTTTTATTCCAGAAAACTGTATAAAAATATAAGTGCATGTACAATATATGTATTCATTTTAAGGTTTTGGGCATTTTTTTCTTTCGTGGAAGAAAAAAAAAGTTAAAATTCTATTAAAAGAGCCAACATTCAGAGTTATTGTGACTGAATATGTGTTTTGCAGTAAGCAGGGAAGCATTAAAAATATATGATTTAATTACTAAAGGAGAATTTTATTAAACTCACTTCGTAAAATAAATAAATATTTTTAAAAATTTTCCTTGAACGTAAACAAAAAGAGGGATCTAAGATTGCACGATGCATATGATAAAAACACGTATTTGAGTACTGATACCCTCTATTTAAAAATAAGCTATCTCCGAATTAAGCTAAGAATAGTCTGGTATTGTCATCTGTTGTGTAAAATGAGGCATAGAAGAATCCTTGCTTAAGAATTGAAACGCTCTTATCTTTCTGGTGCATAATATTTGAGCACATTGACGGCAATATCACGGGTACGAGAAATAGAGGGATAAAGCTTAGCCCGCGATTTTGACGGGAGAGAAGCTTATGGGTTTAAACACGCTAAGTGACTTCGAAGAGTTTTTGTGTCGAAAAACGAAACACCATCTTGACGATATATTCTGTATTTGGCGAGAAATTGCCAAACCCTTGTTTATTTGATGGAAGTATTACTTAGCGCATAGAAAGGTGTCTATATTAGTATAAATAGAGGTGAAATATGCAGAATGGGGGTGGCAATGATTGAAAAACGGGTTTTAGAAGATTTCGATATCGATTTGAATTCTCTAAGACTTGTTTATGGAACAAGGAATACACCATACTCATAGATTATGAGGGACATTATGAAAAGCTTTCAGTATGGAGCATTTTAATGCATATATAACCCTTTATCTACCGATGGTACTTAGAAGTACCGTTAAATTAAAATTGTAAAAAAAAAAAAAAAAAAAAAAAAAAAAAAAAAAAAATCATTGTTACCCTTGAAAAATCACTACAATACTTCATTGAATCAGCTTACATCACGATTGCATGTTCTATTAGAGTAGATTGTTTTAAATAGACAGCTTTCCGCTCATTTTCTAATCATGTCGAACCCCCCCCCCCCTCCCCCAAAAAGAGCATTAGTGCTTTTTCAGACGTTTGTTTTATGATTAAAGTATTAAATATTCTAAAAGTGTGTCAATCACAAGTATTAATTACTCCTCAGATGGGTTGGTCCAATACTCTTTTGAAAAAGACTCGCTAACTTTTTATAAAACCAGTCATCCAACCTATAGCTTATTAATTTTTTCCGTAATTTTCTTTTTTATTACATTCATCAGTATTTATCGTTCATTCCCTAACTATAACAACAGAAAATAAATTGATTCAAGTTGATATTCTTGGCAGTTCTGAATTCGGTATATAAAGAGTTAAATTTCGAAAGTGTTTCAGATTTCCTTTTATTTATGACTATGTCATTTTATCTCTCACCCTCTTTATTGAAAATTTTGCGAAAAATGTGTCCCAAAAATGCGACATAAAAAAGCGACATAATTTTACACTTACTTAAATACTATTAGTTCACAACAGATTTCATCTATTGTTACAATATTTCGTAAGCTGTGGAATATGCATTCCATGTAATTTTTACACATATTTAAATACTATTAGTTCAGAAACAGCTTTAATCTATTGCTACAATATTCCGTAAGCTGTATAATATCCATCACATGTATTTTTCTATAAATAGGTTACAATCCTAAAAATTTCCACGTAGGGTTACCAGGCGAAATACACGAAAGATGAGAGATAAAATGACAGAGTCCATTAATATCGTTTTAATATGGCAATAATGAAACTGAACAATCGGGGGGGGGGGGTTCAGGGGGGGTCTTCCCCTGACGAGGCTCGAGCAGCCGAGTTTTATCATTATTATTACTATTGTTATTATCATAATTATTTTAATTTTTAAAAAATTATAATTATAACAAAATAGCACCAATTCAGACGACACCAGCATCCTATAATCCTCACAACACCGCTTATAGCATCAGCTGTACCATCCGAAATATCTCGAAAACGCAAGTACCCAAAATTTCGACCCACTCCAAGTTTGTACTTTTATCTACCGCGTACAAACCGGCCCACAACAAACAAACGAACCCCCGCTCTCCCCCCTTACCCCGCCACGTCATAATCTCGCGCGGGCGGGCGGCTCGGATTCCTGCATCGCAAAAGATTTAAAAGCCCGGTGACGCAAGCATGTGAATTCCAACGATAACTGCGAACTTGTTCCGCTCGGGCGGTGCTGTGATGGACACTTCAGAGGAAGCATCGTTGCAAAGACTTTAAATCTATCAGATCAGTGTTCTGAATTCGCACGCCAGTTCGAATGGGGAGATCGATCAGCTTCGTGTTCAGATCGGGTGCACGCCACTCCCTGGTGAATAAATCTAATGAATGAGTGGAAAGGTTTAAGGCGTCTTCTCACTTTGAAAATTAAAAAAAATCGAATTGTTTTTTTTTAAATTTTGAAAGTACATATCATCAAAAATGTTATATAAAAATTTCATAAAGATCGGAGGAAATACCCAAAATAACAACGAGTGTTTCAACAGCTGTGTCTGGGCAATGGCACCGAAACACGTTTTTACGGGAAGAAAAACCGTGGAAATTGCTTGTCAAACAGCAGCTTGCATTTATAACGAAGGGCTACAACCTGTTTTAAAAATTTTGGAGGTGATGGGTGTAAAAACTTGGCCCTATCGCCGCTCAATACGCCGAGAAACGCGACAGTGATCGCGTACGCGTAGGGAACCGCCGCAGCTCTAACGCTTCAAAAGAGACTAGGTCGAGACGAAGGGAAGCTATTTTGGAAGAGCACAACTTCTACGAAGAATCGGAAGGTCCATTGTATGGAGCAGGCATCGCTGATTAACCCGAGGCAAGGTTTTTTCATGATTTTTCTGCAATCTAAACTTTAAACGCGTTTATCTCAAAACAAGGTTTTTCAGTGCCTTGTTGATGAAATTTCGGAAACTATCCGGCCGATTGTCATGAAATTTGAATGACATATTCTTCATAGTTATGGCTATAGCGCATATCATCAGATTTTTAAAACTTTGATTTGAAGTATTTTTTTTTTTTTTTTTTTGCAAAAAAATGTGTTTTTTTTTTACTTTTTCGAAAAACGTGCGCCATTTTGTTATTTTCGCGAATATCAAAAATCTGATGATATGCGCTATAGCCACTGACATACTGAATCTAAAACTGTTTTATTTTTTTGTTTCAGATGACCTGTCTCGGAGATACCATCAACAAGCCACGAACATTACATTTCTATACGGGTATTTCGATGCTACTGTTTTATTATAATAATTGTTCAAAAAAATATAAATATTTTTTTTCTTGTAATTGAAAGATGTGTTTATTATATAGGATCCATTTTATCCCATAATTGTTTGCAAAAATCCTCGAAAAAAAATCGCGAAAATAGCCTATTTTCGAGGTGCCTAAAGTGAGAAGACGCCTTAATGTGTAGCGGAATAACGCCACAGTGGTAGTTATGTGTAGTATGTTTTAGGTGTAAGTTAGACTGGAAGTCAAAACCTGTTCTGGAGGCAGTTACAACGTCCCTAATAGCACCGTGAACTAAATGTGAAGTCACTGCGACGTGCAAGACCGTCACGGGACTTCGCAAATGAGTCACAAATAAGGGCGAGATTCAAGTGAAACACAATTCGAACATTTTCCGCGTCGTACAGGAGAAACTTCGAAATATATCAATGTTTCTTATTCAACAGAAACAAACCAATCGTGTTTTGATCACGTGACAGCGCGATAAGTTTGTTCATTGGAAGCATTCTGGGGACTGAACTGGGAACTGGGGACTGAAAAA
The DNA here is from genome assembly GCA_038373885.1 of Cheiracanthium punctorium. Taxonomy (NCBI): domain Eukaryota; kingdom Metazoa; phylum Arthropoda; class Arachnida; order Araneae; family Cheiracanthiidae; genus Cheiracanthium; species Cheiracanthium punctorium. The sequence goes on along the minus strand of JAWZYV010003523.1, from coordinate 507,688 downwards.
CGTTCGATTCGAACTCCATCGCGCCCGTTTCACTTGAATCTCGCCCTTAGTCGCCTTCACTTGTGCACGGCATTGTGACTTCAATGTGACGTTACAGCGCCGTCACATTCAAATCACTGTGACTTAAATGTTCCACTGATGTAAAACTGTAAAAAAAACTCTTTTTCTTTTGAGGAATTCGCAAAATTACTTAAAATTCACGAAATCATTAAAAAGTAGCCAGAAAGTAGCAATATCGTAAACTAATAAAATTGAGTCGCATGTTGCTTTCAAAAGTAGCAAAAATTGCGAAAAGTCGCAAGACGTCACAAATGATCCGTCAAGTTGACGTCACAAATAAGTCACAAGCTATAGTCACTGGCATATCACAATGCGATTTCTAGTTGACGTTCCTTACGGTCACTAGTGTGACTGCGACCTATGCGACTCACATGGACGTCACGGCGACCTCATTGTGACGTTCCGTGCTATTAGGGGGTCGCTAGATAAAACATTTGACGAAAATATGTCTACACTCAATAACGGTGCTAACGGTGTCCAATGGCTATTTCTTAAACCGTTAGTCAGAGACACATGGTTACAATTGCAAAAATGCTTTAAATTATAAAATCTATTACATCAGAAACAATCGAAGTCAATTAAACAATTTCTATAAAAATTACCAAATTTAAATTTTTATACGGTCCCCCGGTCCTATCCGTTATATTTAGAAATTATGTGTTCAAAATTAGGTAGGAAAAAAATTCGCTAAAAAACTACTTCTCGTTAATTTTCAGAAAGTTACACCTTTTAAATCTCTATACGACCCCCTAAGAAAAAAAAATCCCAGTTATTAAAATGTACCCTGTACACTACTAATGTGATGTACAAAATTTGCGAACTATAATATGAAAAGTGACAGAGGTATCAAGATAATTATATGCTAACTTAGTGAAGTATATGCTAACTCTAATGTCTGTCGAAGGGGAAAAAATCACTTCTAATGATCGCATTTAAGGGATTGTACAGAAATTACCAAAGACAATAATTTATTACACTCTAGCTATAAACGTTTACATTCAAATTCATTTATAATTCCTGATCATCCTTGTTTAACCCATTTATGCCTAGCGTCCCTTTTTTGGGACGGCATTTTCGCTATTAGTCGAAAACGTTATTTATTTTTCCTAGCCTTTATTCATGAGTATTGAGCCTCAACTCTACAAAATATTTTAACATGACCCAGTAGGATGTTGATATTTCGATTTTTATGCATAATGATTTTAAAAGAAATCATCCCTTGTTCAAGAAGTTGACATCAGAAATTTATCTATTATTTCTGATATCAGTAAAAATCGAAGACAGTCGCAAAAATATCCAGGCACAAATGGGTTAAAGATATCCCCGAAACGTTCTATAATGAAAGGTTGAAGTTCTGTTCATCACTTCACTAGCTTAGGGAGCATATTTTACTAACTAGGAATTTTTTTGTGCGGGGGTTGTATACAAATTTAAAAAGCGCAACTTTTTGAAAATTAACGAGGAATTTTTTCTTACCCCAATTAACGCCCAGAGATGAATTTTTAGATGGTCGCGAAATTCGTACACCGCAAAAATATTTAAGCATTAGTTTATTTTCGTATTTTAATTTCTCGAATAATAACGCAAACCCCCCCAAAAGTGCCCCTCAATCCTCAAGGAAAATCGCGATCTATTTGCGGAGGGGTCGGATAAACGGTAAAAATTGCAAAAATATACCATTCAAGCGCTCCCTCAGAGCATTACAGAGTGGATATAGTTCCGTACCGCTAAGAAGCCGTGATGACGTCACTCAACGAAGCAAAGCCGAGAGCATTGTTCTGACGACACATTTCGCTGGCATATGGCGTGATTTTATTGGTGCATTTACTGCGGCTCCGCAAGCTCGCGCGCGGGCATGTGGAGTTTCAAAATGGAAAAGAACGGTGGGGCAGAGCGGATTTTGAGAGGCACGGAACGGCCCGAATGAAAATCTGAAAATCCAAGGGTGTTAATTCGGTAAGGGCGTTTATTCAGTTAAAGGACATTTATTCGGTATTTTACGAGCAAACGAAATGCACGTGAAAAGAAGGGGAGGGGGCATTTACTAGAGGGGGGGGGTCGGGGCGCTTTTGTGGTTCTGATTTCCACAAAATGCTCAGCGATAACAAAGTAAAACGAATATCTTTCACAATCATACTTTTAGAGAAAGAAAAAACATCCTCCATACCACACAAATGTCGGAAATTTATGTATCACTTCTAGCATCAACATAAACTGGAAAATGTGCAGAGAAAAATTCGGGCGCTGATTTGTTACGTATCTTTTCGCTTGTTTTTTAACATTTTTTAAATTTACAGTTATCTCTGATAGATAAAGAATTAAAGCCCGTTTCGGTCCTTTTTGGGACCCCTGTATATTATTAATGCAATAGCGAAAAAGAAAAAACAAAAAGTGTTACAATAAAATATTTATTAAACAATGCATAATATTGAAATGAAATTGAACTGAAAAATCAATGTTTTTCTTATTGTCAAATATTTAAATAAGTAAATGAAAATGTTAAATAGCCTATTCAATTTTAATTACAATGCAAAACTTACCTTCTGTGGTCAAATATTCATTTAAATCCAAAACAAACCGTTGGAAGAAATTTTAAGTCATTAAGTCACTTTATCATGGAGTAAAAACCAATTGGCTTGCGTTGTCAGCTTGAAAATGTTTTTATGTTCAAGGTACTGAAATAAACCAAAGGCAACACTAACTAAAAAACAAAAATTTAGAAGAAGTCAGGTATAATGAGCTACTGATTTCAGAAAAAACTTAACTTTTTTTCTTCGGTCTACTAGTTTAGACAAGTACTGTAAAGTGTTTTAAACGGGTTTATCAAGTTCACAAGCCCGAGTTTTCGGTTTAATAGCTCAGTTTCTGCAACTCAGCACTAGAGGGTCGACCCTAGTAGCACAACTAGTTCAAAAAATCTGGAGTGACTCCACTCGACTTTCCGAACACTTACGATTAAGATCATTACCAAGCATTTAAATAAATTTTAATCGATAAATAATTCAAATATGTATACCAAATTGAAGCTCAATCGAATGCACCGTTTAAACGCTAGCGCAATTTCAAGAATTTCGTCCCACAGGCCGTAATGTAAAAGAAATTTTTGTCGTAGCCCTGTAGAAACACTATAAGTCCTATACACACCAAAATCAATACCGGTCTTGCGACGGTGGTTTATAAAATATATACCCAATTTGAGCTCAATCGCATGCCCCGTTCAGGAGCTATCGTGTTCACTCACGTACACACAAACACACACACACACACACACACACACATACACACATACATACATACATCTCGTAAAAATAGCATAAATGAATTCAGAAGACCTCAAAACGTGTAAATACACCAAAATCTCGAATTCGAATTTTTTCATGATTACAATACTTTCCTTACATGGTACATGTTCGGAAAGTAGAAACGTTCAAATTACGTTGGAAACACGTTTTATGACGTTAAAAAACACGTTTTAAACGTCTTTTGGACTAATTGTGCTAATAGGGGAGGGCGGTGCACTAATTTTAATTGGTTTAAACTTTAATTCACAGTTTCCTCTATCCATTGACTAAACAGAATTATAAAAGTGTTTTGGCGATAAGCTCGTGCGTATTGCTCCAGGAAATTAGAGATTCCGTAGCGACAATTTTTGAGAATTTGCTCATTTAAATATAATGTTTTTAATTAAAAGTAAGAGAAGATATTCAATGAAAACAAATCGAACTCCAATCACTTCTTAAATTTATTATGAAAGGATTCGCTATCTTTCATGTTTATACATTACTATAGTTTGTGTGTAATAGCAGTGTGAGTGATTTGAAAAATTTTAAAGGAAAAAGTAGACTCCTTAAGCCCTCTTTTCTTGTCATACACCGCTGTCGGAAGTTAAGAAGGTCTACTTAAAAAATATCACCTTTACGATTGCTTTTTTCTTTTCTTTTCTTTTTTAATTTTTATTTTTATTCACTCATACCACATAACGGAAATTGCCGTGGAAAGTGCTTTAAAAGCCATGCAATCGTCATGATTTTTATTCAGAGTTACAGGTTTATGATACATACGTTTCGTTTAGCTTTCTCAGTTCTAATGTTTTAACCGTTGGATTAAATTGTTTTGTGATCGCCAAAATTTTCCAGATACTATTTCACGCAGGTTTCGATAGGGACTCTTACTGTTTCTGTTTTTCCCAGTGTTTGTATTATCTGAAAGGTGAAACAGATTTATAGGCAAAGTAAAATTAGATGAGGAACTATCTTGAGCAAATAAGATAAAATATATTAAAAAAATTAAAACAAAAAACGTATTGGTAAGGATGAAGGGATTTCCAAATTTTTAGAAAGCCGATAAATTTATGGCGCAAACGGTATGTTTAGTTTTCTAAACAGCATTACTTGAGCTAATGTTTTGAGATCATATGAAAATTTCAGCTTCCATTAACTTTTTCCCCAGTGTTTGTATTATTTTGAAGCAGAAACAGATTTACAGGCAAAGTAAAATATTTGATAAAATAGATCATGATTAAAAAAAAAGGAAAGAAATTCAGAAACGCATTCATATTTTAAGGCGTCTTCTCAATTTAGGCACCTCGAAAATAGGCTATTTTCGTGATTTTTTTTCGAGGATTTTTGCAAACAATTATGAGATAAAATGGATCCTATATAATAAACACATCTTTCAAGTACAAGAATTTTTTTTTTATTTTTTTTTAAACAATTATTATAATAAAACAGTAGCATCGAAAAACCCGTGTAGAAATGTAATGTTCGTGGCTTGTTGATGGTATCTCCGAGACAGGTCCTCTGAAACAAAAAAATAAAACAGTTTTAGATTCAGTATGTCAGTGGCTATAGCGCATATCATCAGAATTTTGATATTCGCGAAAATAACAAAATGGCGCACGTTTTTCGAAAAAGTAAAAAAAAAAAACCGCGTTTTTTTTGCAGTTTTTTGTAAAAAAAAAAAAAAAATACTTCAAATCAAAATTTCAAAAATCTGATGATATGCGCTATAGCCATAACTATGAAGAATATGTCATTCAAATTTCATGACAATCGGCCGGATAGTTTCCGAAATTTCATCAACAAGGCACAGAAAAACCTTGTTTTGAGATAAACGCGTTTAAAGCTTTGGTTGCAGAAAAATCATGAAAACAAACCTTACCTCGGGTTAATCAGCGATGCCTGCTCCATACAATGGACCTTCCGATTCTTCGTAAAAGTTGTGCTCGTCCAAAATAGCTTCCCTTCGTCTCGACCTAGTCTCTTTTGAAGCGTTAGAGCTGCGGCGGTTCCCTACGCGTACGCGATCACTGTCGCGTTTCTCGGCGTATTGAGCGACGATAGGGCCAAGTTTTTACACCCATCACCTCCAAAATTTTTAAAACAGGTTGTAGCCCTTCGTTATAAATGCATGCTGCTGTTTGACAAGCAATTTCCACGGTTTTTCTTCCCGTAAAAACGTGTTTCGGTGCCATTGCCCAGACACAGCTGTTGAAACACTCGTTGTTATTTTGGGTATTTCCTCCGATCTTTATGAAATTTTGATATAACATTTTTGATGATATGTACTTTCAAAATTAAAAAAAAATTCGATTTTTTTAAATTTTCGTGTTATTTCTATTATTTATTATTTATAACGTTATTATTTACGTTATTTATTATTTATAATTCGATTTTTTTAAATTTTTTTAATTTTGTAGTTGCGGGTGACATAGCTCCACGAGAATCCTTTACTTTTTAGCACGTCATTTTCCGTAAAAGTGAGAATATGCCTACAGTACGCACTAAATTTCTATGCATTAAAAACGTATCATAAATCATGTGCCTTCATTCTTTGTGTTCCTTGTTCCGTTGTGTTGGAAAGTGTATCATAAGTCACGAGTGTGTTGTATTTGTCTTTGTTCCATGAAAAGCTTCTTCGGACGTGAAATCTGCTTTGAAATCGCCCACTAAAACTGCTTCACAATCTTCGCCAGGCATATTTCAATTATATATTACTTTTATTTACCCTAATATAAAGATCTTTATAGATTTATAAATTAATGTTCCCATTACATAAACAGTAGGTTTTGGTAATTTCTGTCCAAATATGGAAGATACCGCAAAGCTGGGTTCAGTGTTGGGTACTTTTTTTTTTTTTAGCGCTAAATTTGAAGATAAATTACTCAAAATGGCCAAACATGGTGGCTTTAGATATTTTATCACCCCACCGGTATCTCCCAACCCTAGAAAAGTGATCCGCCGTTTTGTTGCTGAAATTAATAGCATTCAAGTTGTAATAATGATAATAATGAAAAGTATTTGGAAAGATCAAAGGATTTTCAGATTTTAATGCACCTTGTGAATTTGTGGTATAAACGTTATAAGTCTGTTTTTCTTAGGGAGTTTTGGCATACCGTTTCTTCCCATGTTAACCCTTTAACACGCAGTGTTCCCGCTCTGGGAATACCAAACTCTGACGTTTTGACTGTTGCCAGTCACGAAGAATAGATTTGATTTCTATAAAAATAGTTGCGGGTGACATAGCTCCACGAGAATCTTTTACTTTTTAGCACGTCATTTCCCGTAAGAAAAAATGCCACGATTATTTTTAACAGCACTAACATCTGCTGAAAAATGGAAGAATGCGAGAACAGCTGGATAGATTGCCCAATGCTGAAAAAAAGGCAGCCGTTGTCATCGCTCGACTTAACGACCAGCAAGATGGCGGACGATCGAAACGTTCATCGCTGTGCCCGGCACAGCCAGCTGTGTGAAAAAAAGGGTCTCTAGATCTGTGGCACGCGATGAACGTTTCGATCGTCCGCCATCTTGTTGGTAGTTAAGTCGAGTGATGGCAACGGTTGTCTTTTTTCAGCATTGGGAAAGGGTTGCGCCTCGAAGGGTTTTAATGCTAACGCTATCAAGTATTAAGATTTTTCGAGCCAATCATGAAACTTACTTTATACGTGTGCATGCGCTTTACTGTCCAATGACATTTAACGTTAGCGTTACCGTGAGAGAAGCCACCATGCAAAAACTCCCTAGTATCACTTGAATGCAGTTATTTTTCGATCGCCAAACAATTTGAGATTCAATTTGCAGTTTTCTCAAAACTGAAATTCACTTTTGGTGTTTTTCTCAGTATTTATATTATTTCGAAGGTGAAACAGATTTACAGGCAAAGTAAAATTTAATGGCAGAGATCATCGACTAAATACAAATAATTATAGATTAATACTATTAAATAATAATAAACTGTTATTATTTTAATGTTTATTATTATTTGATAATATTAAACAGTATTATTTTAGTTTATTAAGTTAATAATGAACTATAATAACAGTCATTATGAGTAAAGGTCCTCGACACGGACCTTCACTTCCGGTGTTTTTTCACAGTGTTTATATTATTTCGAAGGTGAAACAGATTTACAGGCAGAGTAAAAACTGGTGGCAGAGATCGTGTAAATAATAAAAATGGATTAATACGATTAAATAATATTACTATGGTCTAATTATTTAATAATAATCTATAATAATAGTTATTATTAGTGAAGGTCCTCGACACGGACCTTCACTTCCGGTGTTTTTCCCAGTGTTTATATTATTTCGAAGGTGAGACAGATTTACAGGTACAGTAAAATTTTATGGCAGAGATCATACACTAATTAATTATAATATATAATAAAAATAATAATTAAACAATATTCAATAATAAAAATCTATTATTATTATAAAAAAATTATTTATTATTTAATAATATTAAATAATAATGAGAATTATTAAGAAATATTAATGACAATTATAAAATAATAATATTATTAAACAGTATTTAATTTTTTAATATTTAATAATTTAATTAGACAATATTGCAGTATATTAAATTAATAATTAGCTATAGTAATAGTCATTATTAATGGAGGTTCTCGACACAGACCTTCACTTCTGGTGTTTTTTCCAGAGTTACAGGAAAAGTAAAATTTGATGGCAGAGATCACGGAATAAATAATAATAATAAACTCCATTGACAAAGATTGTAAATTTTTCAAAAATCTGTGGAATCCAGATCAGCGTTCATTTGCTGTCGTCTCGATACAGATCATTACTGCTGTTATTTCTCTGCTTTTATTTCTTGGAATATCAATGAACGAACTCTTATCTGGTAGTGCGTGGCGACATGTTGGTGGTTGGATATTCAGATTTTTAAAGTAGCGCATGTTTTCAATATATTTTTTAATACTTGAGCAAATTTGCAAACCAAATGGCCCAATGGTGTGAATTTTGTAACATATTTTTAAATAAAGCTCTGTCTTAAAAATCACAAAATATGAGAATTAGAACGCTTGAAAATAAAACTATGACGCATATGCTATAGCCTTAAACTTTTCTACAAAATAAAGCAATTTCCTAAAATTAAAAATGCACCCTTCCCCTAAAAAAGCTTAAAAAACAAGGGGGTGGATTTTAAAGATTTTTAAAGTAGCGCAGATTGTTTTCTGTAATTTTTTTACACAATTATGAAACATTTTCAAACTTACTGTACCAAGGGTGTGCATTTTATCACATTTTTCGAGCATAACTGTCTAATCTTTTTGAAGTAACGGCAGTAAAAGTTATATTTTGGAGCAATACACCCGAAATCTCTACACCTAGGGCTTAATCTATAAGGTAATTACACTTTAACCCGGGAAAGCCACGCGATAGCGTTTGGTACTAGCGATCATTACCAGTGTTGTAGTGCTAAAAATGTTTTTCCCGGAACGCCTGACTCCACGTGGGGGGGGGGCAAATTTAAGACAAATAATAATAAAACCCTGCTTTTTTATGTCAGTAATCAATATATAAGAGACTATGGATAATTTTGAAATACTCTTTATTGACCCAAACAGAGTGTACAGTTAAGTAAAATTTTAGTCTAAAGCGATGTAAAATTTTTTTGGGATTGGATAATTAATTTTAAAAAGTTCATTTTACCTATCCGAGGTGTATAATAAAGCAGAATGTTACCCTATAACTATCCTTGGGGAGGCTGAAGCTTCTTAGTCCCTACCAAAATCCGCCACTGACTGGTCAAGTGGGTTGTCACAAATTTCATTGCCTGCAGTGGTACCACAGCGTTTAACATCTGTGTTCATTGGTTATCGACATTGATTCTGAGAGTCTAATGGTTCTATGTATTTTATTATTTACATCCATGATGGTGATGTTTATTTTCTTCTGAACTGAAAATGCAGGGGATTGAATTTCTAATCGACTAGACTCAGTTATCAGTTTATTGGAATAATTTCAACTATAAAGGTATTCATAGATTTGGGACAGGAATATTGCTAGTCTGAGCAGGCTATATAAGAATTTTCTTTCTTTTTAACATTCACCACAGCAAAATGCAATAATATTATCTTATTTGGGTTCCGGCACGCCGCTTTGGCTCACCAAAAACTACCGGAACGTCGTTGCGTTGTGTTCCGGCCCCACTACACCCCTGATCATTACCTTTAAAAGCCTCATTAATAATCTAGCGGTACCGTTTGGTACCAGCAATTTCTGAATAACATTATTCAAAATTTCAGTTAATAAAGTGTTTTATGCTAATATGAGTAATTAACAAGGAAAGTAAAATTTTAGAACAAAAATTCGGTCTTTGCCTGGTTAAGATGATTTACTTTTCTTAATTTGATTACTTTGTTTACTCTGGAAGTTTAAAGAAGATGCCCATGCCAGAACCATAAATATACCAGAACCTTCTACCGTTTATTCATTTGTCATTATTTAACAGCAACAATTACAAAAACAACAAAAAGTACTTTTCGCCTGTCGTCGTTGGACTCTGAAATGACAAGCAGAAAGAGAAAAACAAAAACTCTTAATATATATCTTTCACATAATTCGCCTTCCAATTCAATCAAAATATTAAGGACAAGCTTTTCACATATCCAATTTCTAAGCACTTCATTTTCCATGTACTCTCTAAAAATAACATTCTCCACCATATGATGTTTTCGCGAATTGCTTAAAATAACATTCAAGTTTAAAAAAAAAAAAAAGATTAGAAAAGAAAAAGGAACTGGGAAAGACTGAGCTAAGCACCGACAGATGGCGCTGTTTCCCGTCGCAAGAGTGCCATTCGAGGACGTCTTAATTCAGAGACTAGACGTAAACAGACGAGAAATGAAAAATAAGAATTCGGAAATTATTCATAGGTTTCTGTCACGTGCAGACTGCGCTGATAGTTCGAAACACTAATATCTCCACCCCTCCCCGCCGGTGGCTAGAGGGTAGGGGGGGTAGGGGTGGGGGACTCTGCTTGCGACAGTTACAGTTGCGAGTGCTCTCTCATCCGGGTCCCCCCGTAATTAAACTTTCTGAGAAGTTGGTATCTTTTCAGTTCTGACACTTGATTTGAATACTTTTATGGAAACGTGATATTGTCGTTAAGGAAAGGGAGGAAAAGCTTGTTTATGTGCTTGCTTAAAGCTCGATGAAATGCTTTTATTTATTTATTTTTTTGAATTTATTTCCATTTTATCAATATGGAAGATGTTGAAAGGTATTTATTTCAATTGCGTCTTTTGGACAGAATGAGACTGAAATGCTAATTTTCGATCAGAGGAACGGAGAGTATATGTCGCTTTGAAAGTTACTCATAGAAAGGTGCCAATGAGAGAAGAAATGGAATGTTGCCATTCCGGAAAAAAGAAAAAAAAATGCGAGAGAAAGAAACAGAGAAGAAATAAAAAGGCTAGTAAGAAAAGTGTAAATATCTACTATCATTTCGTCATACCAGGGAATGAGGAATATCTGAATGATAAATAAAATAAACAAAAATGAAAGTAATATGAGTAAAAAGAAAAGAAAAGAAAACCATTGAGTCAATATAGTAAGAGAATAACAGAAGGGCGTATGTAAGGAGGTCTGGAACCCTCCTGAAACTTGAATATTTGTTAAATGGATGTCAACATTCCTTTTTTTTTAATGAAAAATTATACTTCTCTGATCTTTGGGTACTCCCTAAAACTTTTTTTCTGGGCACCTGGAACAGCACATACAGTCACTGAAAATAAATAAATAAATAGATGAATAGACATTTTTACGTCTGTTTGATGAATGTTTCAGTTATTTTTGTTCTAAATTTTTTTTTTCGTTTTAATCACCGGGTCTGCGGCTTACTGGAGGCTTGACCGCTACGAGGGCCGCAGATGTTGGTCATTTCATTACACTGGCGCCTATTAGGCAGACCAACATTGCCTCCTACGAGTGGTCTCCTAATTTTAAACTCATTCCAGATGAGAGACCTTGAACCTGAAATCAGCACCCCTAGAGGAGCCGTTTGAACATGGAGGTTTGAACATAAGAGCCCCGAATAGATTTTACGTGCAGCATCTCCCATTAGCGAGCACGGTTCCACAGCAGCCCAGACGGGAGAGGTATTTATCCTCCAAAGCACTGGCTAAACCGGTGCTGCTTCACTTTCCGTGTCTAAAAACAAATAACTCAAGAGAAGTTTCATAACATACACTTCTTGTTGAATGCTTCAGCTTTATGCAGATGAAGTTGTTATTTTAAAAATCAGTGTAGGAAATTTCGTGTTTTTCTCGAATATTTGAGTGAATGGTTCTTATTACCTCTTTTCAGTCTGAAAAATCGACCCTTTATGTTTCAAGGGCTGCTCTCTTTAGAAAATTTTCACTACATCTATGTTAGTAGTGTTACGAATTAAGTAGTCAAAATCATAATGAATGTCCAAAGAAATTAACAGATTGTTTCAGACAACTACAAGAAAAGAAAAACACTCAACAGAAACGGGCGTTATAAGATATAATTATTTTAAAACTTTGTAAAATAACGTATAAAAAGATACTGAGCAATATTTAGAACAGCTGGGGACAAATTGGGACTCATGCGCCAAACGTAGCGCATTGGGTGATTTAATGTGGCGCATCTCATCCTCGTGCCATCATTAGGATGTGTAGTGGTTAAAGAGCAGCTCTATCAAACCGTGAGTCCAGGCTCGATTTCTGGCTGGGACTCAACTTGTCCATCCATTAATCGGAGTTAACTTTGGCCCCCATAGTAAAGTTTAGAATTACTCGGGCTTTAGTAGTAGCGAAATTTTGATGAGCAAATGTCCTTGGAAGAAATAAAAAGAACAACAAATGATTTCACATTTACACGTTATTAATTTTGCTCTCCTATACTACCCGTATTTAATAAACGATTATTAAATCCTACAGTGCATTTAATAGTCTATTTTTCCAACTCTACCTGTGAAAGAATGTAAGGAAGTAAAAAGGTGCTTCAGTTGAATGGCGCTTTTTAATTTCTCGGTGAAAAAATTGGTGCGTAATTTGCAAAAGGCTGTTCACCACTGATACAGGAGCATAATTTTTACGAGTGTTATTTCACAAAATTTTTAATTTGAAAATTTTTGTATTTCTTGTAGTTTCATTGCGTATTTTTACTATTTTAAACTTCAAGAAATATTATTTTAAATTGACGTGAATTGACTAGTGAAAAGATCCCCCCCCCCCTCCCCAGCGTAAGATAATAGCTATCATTTCAGATGCCTCTAGCAATGCCTTTCTAATTTAAAGATAATATGCTACAGATCAGTGCACCTTCAAGTGATCTTCCAATTCATGAATTTATAACGTAACAGAACATACCTCATCAAATGACCATCTGCTTAGTGATGTGTCATTCGAATTATTTCTATAATCGATTACTGATATTCAAATAGGATCAATAATCCATTAATAGAATAGTGAGTATGAGTTATTTTTACTATTCGAATAGCATTCACGATTTTTATTCAAATTACATTCACGACTTCCATTGTCGTGTGGCATTCGAATGCATTTTTCGTTCCGCATTGGTTTGGGCGCTAAACTCCATTCCCCTAAAAACATGGCAAGTGAAGCAGCATCCGGCTTGGCCAGTGCTTGGGAGGGTCAACTCCCTCTCGGCTCGACTGCTGTGGGACCGCGTCCGCTTATTAGACCTGATGCACACAAAATCCCTCGTGGCTCCAATGTCCTCCAAGTCGTTAAACGATACCTCTGGGGTTGCCGATTTCAAGGGGTTGGTCCCTCTTCTGTAAATGGTTAAAAATTAGGGTACCCCGGGCTAAAGTCGGATTTCCGCCCACTGGGGCCCACTAAAAATGGAAGACGCCCACTTCTGCCCATCGCCTCCCTGACTGGGGGAGATCTGGCACCACATGCGGTTGTCAGAGGGCATAAGCATCAACACCAACATACATTTTTCAAAATCGATTATCTCGAATTCAAACAATAATCGATTGATTCGAATACAGTCAACTCCGGTTATAGTGAACTTCTGGGGACCATCGAATTTCGTCCACTATATCCGAAGTTGACTAAAATTGAATTGTCCCCATGGTGAACAGAGATACTGTATGTGAATCGGGACAAATGATTTGCGTTCAATATATCCGGGTTCAGTATAACCGGAGTTGACTGTAATTCCATTCATTCATGCCCATCGCTACATCTACTTCGCAACTGTACTAAACATAACCTCCTCTCGAAAATTAATTACAATAGTTACGCTGAAAGAAGGCTCAAATTTCATAAAATTATAAAAAAAAAAAATCTCTTAATTACACTCTTGCCGGGGAAATTTATTTCTTTTTTTTCCTTTCACCTTCCCCTGAAAAATGCGAAATTTCCTATCAGTTCGAGCGTCTGGCCCGATCCGATAGAACTTTATCTTGCACCCCAGCACAGAAGAAAGGGGAAAACCATATTTTATTGGACCAGTCCGTCCACGTGATCGCAGAGTTTTCGGCCGGCTTCGGATTTTCTCGATCAACACCCCCTTATCGCAAGGCAGCACCCTCTCTCATCGTGTATTATCGCCAAGCCGCAGCCGCGGTGTCACGATTCAACGGTTGCTCTTCCATTTTAAACCTCGTAATTCAAAACTCTCGGATTTTTTTTTTTAACTTCATCGTCTCCTGCTTTCTCTCTCTCTCTAACACTTTATATTTCTCTTCCTCCGTGTTTAATACCCTTTCTCTCCTCTCTCTCGAGAGTGAAAGGGATCAAAACTTGTGCAAGAAAAATTTTTGTCCGCGGGATTGAGCCGTTAACCCTTGCAACGCGCAGTGTTCCCGCTCTGGGAACACCAAACTCTGACGTTTTGACTGTTGCCCGTCACGAAGAATAGATTGTATTTCTATAAAAATAGTTGCGGGTAACGTAGCTCCACGAGAATCCTTTACCTTTTTAGCACGTCCTTTCCCGTAAAAAAAATTGTCACGATTATTTTTAACAGCACTGACATCTGCTGAAAAATGGAAGAATGCGAGAGCAGCTGGATAGATTGCCCAATGCTGAAAAAAGGGCAGCCGTTGCCATCGCTCGGCTTAACTACCAGCAAGATGGCGGACGATCGAAACGTTCATCGCGTGCCACAGTTCTAGAGACCCTTTTTTGACGACAGCTGGCTGTGCAAAGGGTTGCGCCTCAAAGGGTTAACCGCTCGCTCGCGGGGCCGACCCTGCTGTGGTCTGTTGTTGTTGCAATGTTTGAATGCTTTCCCCCGAAACTTTATTGGAGGTAGTTTTTAAAAACTGAAATCAAAACTTTGCTCTATTGTTACCATATGTATGGGACTGACTAGATAGAGCCTGACGGGAGAAGACTTGGTGCCTCCTAACAATAGCCATTCTAGCAGCTTACGCATGCGCAGAATGGTAATTACTGAAATCATAATGGTTTTTTCAATCGTTTTAAGCAGTGGTCCTCAACCTTTTTATCGCCGTGGACCGGTCAACGTTTGATAATTTTGCGCGGCCCGCTGAGTGAGGGGGGGGGGGGCGTTGATTTTTTTTACATTCTATGTTACATTTCTATAATGTTGATGTTATTATAACTTTGACGTATAAATGACCTCCCGTTTATTTATTTTTCAGTAAAAAACTCGTTTCATTTATTTATTTGTTTCGTTTTATTAAATTTTATTTCTTTCAGAAAAGCTTATCAATTTTCACTTTCGTGCCTGTAATTTTAATTAATGATCTTGAAATTTTTAATAAACAATAAACTAATTATTAATAGTTGAAATAGTTACAAGATTTATTCTGTTACACAAGCGTAAGTTAGCATAATCCCGACAAACTTGCGCAAAACCGAGAGAAAAACACCACGGTAAATAAAATGGAAATAATTTAATGTTCCTGGGGTGGCCCGGTACCATTTCATCCACGGACTGGGGTCAGTCCACGGCCCAGGGCTTGGGAACCAATGGTTTTAAGGGTCCCACCATGGCTGAGCGGATAAGACACTGAACATGGTAGACGGATGAAGTCGATCTAACGGTTTAATGCTGTGGTCGGTTTTTTCCCGATGTAACGTGAATGCGCGTTGGAGCCCCTGAAAAATCCTCCTACCAAGGCACCCCACCCGTAAGTAAATTGTCGTCGTGTAGACTTGCCATAACACAAATCTAAAATTCAATCCTCTTTGGAGAACCTGAATAAAAAAGTACTTGTATGTAAGTATTTAGCCTCGAGTTCATTTAATTTTCTACAAAAATGCAACTAATTTTCCGTTCTATGTTAATTTTAGCAGTCCAAGTGATGTAGTAGCTAACGGACTATTCTACTACATCTTGGGTATACGTTCCGTTCTCAGCAAAATCATACTCAGTCCCTCAATTATATAAACAAATGCTGGAGCCCTTAAATAAAAATGCACTTGCTGGGACGTTTCAGAATCTAGATCTAATTTGTAGATTTCCGACTAAATTCTCTAGATATAGTTTGTAGATTTCAGACTGCATTCTCTAGATCTGGTTTATAGATATCATAACACATTCTCTAGATATAGTTTGCAGATTTAAGACTACATTCTCTAGATCGATTGTGGTTTTCAGACTGCATTCTCTAGTTCTAGTTTGCATATTTTATAACCCATTCTCTAGATCTAGTTTCTGATTTAATAATCAGAAAGATTTCATAATACAAATTCTAGATCTAGTTTGTAGATTTCAGAATACATTCTAAAAAAAGTTTCTAGAGTATCTATGCCCGTTGGTTCAAACTAAGACCTTATAAAAATACTGATTTATTTTAATATATATATCAAAATACATTCATATAAACATTCAAGTTCTCTAAATCTACACCAACTTATCACATCTAAATCTATATCGACATAACAACTGAAAAAATCCCATTAATTCAATTGGCGTTCAGTTTTTTACTTTTTCAAAGTCTCGCACATCTCAATGAGTGAGCTACCCCCCCCCCCCCTCCCTTCCGACGATACAACAGTTTTCAAAAGATGAAGCCAAAACACATTCTAAAGATCTAGTTACATTTTTGATTCAGGGCTCCAAGCATTTAGTTATACGAGTGACTTTACATTATGCTCTTTAGTCAATCAGTTAAAGCATATTTTGAACATTCTTCTATTCCAAACAAAACAAAATTCATAAATGTTTTTAAGGATCACAAAATAAAGATCTCGATCGAAAACAGTGCCTGTAGTCTTTATAGTTCTTCTATAGGAGCATTAAAAAGAATTTCAATACATTACGGTCTGTGGCAGTGTAGAGACATTCATCCTTGTGAAGAAAATACGATAAGTATATAAACGTTTATAACTGTTTACTCTTCAGTTAAAAGATGGAAATGAATTTTGAAGTTCTTTTACTTACAGGGTCTCGCAAAATTAAATTAATAGTGGTACACAACTTTTTCTTAGATTATCTCTAAACTCTTACCGAAGTGTAAAGGTCCTGGGTTTTGATTTAACCCCTGTGGCTGTCGATATAACTGTGTAGAGTTTTGAGAAAATTCAGAGCCTGATTATGATCAATTGGGGCCCTGGGCATTGATGAATTTGGGGCCCCCCATCTATGAAACTTGTTTATTTTTCAGTAAATTTTGAAATAAAAAAGAATATTTCAGAGCAACATTTGATCTTAGGAGGCCCTTTCGAGCCGGGAGCCCGATTTGCCTATGCGATAATAAGGCTCTGAGAAAATTTCTCCAAATGTAACGTGAACACGCATGAGAAATGCTTAAAAAGGTCCAGCGCCCAAGGAATATCCTCTTAGGTAGATAGACCTCGTGTCTTTCCGCGCTTTAACCGCGTGGTTAAGGCGTGGAAAGCCTTAACCAGGAAACTGAAATCTTGCCAGGTTTAAATATAATATATAGGCAAATTAATTGCAAAAATATTGATGCGTTGGAAAGTGTTTTACAATCAATGGCGTTTGGCATGATTTATCTTTCTTGTGAAAAGGGCTGCAAACAGTTTTGAACTTCCCTCTTTTACTGCACAGCTGATTAAACATGGAAAGGACTTTAATCTGGCTTGGCTTAATAATCTTTGAAAGTAACTCATTCCTCATCTGTAACAACTCTTATCGTGGGAAAACGAAACCAGAAGTTGCAAACAAACAAATGACCCCCCATCATCAAACTCCGATAACACCCTATTAACCCATTTAGTGGACATGTCAACACACAACCAACCGTCCTCCACCACTATTTTAAATAACGAGCCTAAGCAATCTGACAGATATTTAAAATAATCCATCAGTTCATTACATACCCCTGGACAGGCTATCGCGTTCACAGGCAAAAGACTCCAGGAACCGAACGGTTCGCAGATCCATCATCAATGACCCATTCCGGCAGTCCCCACTCTTACTTTACACCGTGTTCCATTAATTCGCGAAATCGCCACTCTCTCTCTCCTTTTGCTCGAAATCTCGCTTATCGCCGATTTGTCGAACGGTGCCACTTTGACAGCTGCTTCGAAATGTTTAAGTCGACGATGAATGGCCGAGGGCCCTCCTTTGACTGAGTGCGGGGGAGAGCAAGCAGCCACTCGATAAATATTTCACTTTTGTGCAGGTTTTCGATCGATCTGTCCCCGATGAAACGCCGATGTTGGAGGAGAGAGAGCGAACTTTAGTTGTGGTGTGACACTGACGCATGCAAAGTATCTGAATTTAAAATTTGTCCGCAGGGCTCTGATTATATGAAGAACTTTCTTGATCAAACATCGTGTGTGAATATGTCTTATGGTATAGTTGAGCGGCGAAATAATAATTAATCTTTCAGTGATCGTGCAGTTTAGCTAGAAACACCCCTTGGGTACGTTTGACTGCTACATTGCGTCACGCATTTGCTTTGCGTAAGCAGCGGATGACGAGTATGTTTCGTCATTCAAAGTAGAACTAAATTAAACTTGCACATTCTTGTTCATGGCAAGAGGAATTTATAACAATTATAGACAGACGTTTCTTCCAGCAGAGTTCCTAATATAGCCACTTTGTGGCCATAAGCGTAACGTACTAAGGGCAAGTGGTCACTTGACCGCCCCCTTAAAATTCAAGAAAATTCAGATATCACCTATTTGAAAATAGTATTTTCTACATTTTGCCCCGCAAATGTTACATGCCAATGTACACCAATGTTAGTGGCTAGATCTGGCCATAATATCCGTTCCAAACGACAGAATTTCTTCAAGTAAATCCGAACCGAAGGGGTTAACCGAAAACATGACACGATGAAGCGTTTGGTAAAGCGAAAATATCCTCTGATGTAACATGAAGTCCCTGTATGATATTTAAAAATAAAAATTATTCTATGACACATGTAAAATCTATTCCACTTTCGAATTTCATCTGTGAAGAAAAATTTTTATTTGGTGTGGTAGTAATTGCGCGTTAAACACATTTTGAATAAAAAAAAAACAATCGAATGAGATGCAAGTAAGTGGCAATATCAAGATGAAGTCCCTAAATCCCTAAACCTGAATTCCTTAAATGATAAATTAACACCTTTCCGCTTTTGCCTGAACTCATTTTGGGAAGGTGAAATGAACCGTCCAGGTTTGACCCGGGTGTAGCTCGGTGGTAGGAAAATTTTCACTGTGCTGTGCACCCAGTCTCTCCCAAAATTATTCCACATGTGCTTTTATTTACTTTTTTGTCCCCTAGATGGCACCTTATACACTTTTACATTATTTTAAAGATAATGCTATATTTAAATGTGCTATAATGCTTAAAAAAAGCTTATTTATAAAAATAAAGATTAGACAACAGACATTTTTTGAACATTAAACTAGGTATAAATCGATCCGGAAAGAATATGTTTAAAAATCTTGACGTGTGATTTTTTTATGCATGGTTTTAGTAATACATACAGAGCTAACTAGGTATCTAAATTTTGCCAAGTGTAATAGAGTTTTGATAATGTTAAGTGGGGATATTCCCCCTACCCCCTTTAGCAAGGGACCTGGGCCCAGGGCAGTTGACCCGACTGCCCCTGCCTTAGCCAGGCCGTGAATATTCACAAGCACAATATTACGTACATCCATGTACAAATATATATGAGAACTACTTAAATTAAATCATCTATGAAAGACCATCAGTTTCAGATATCTAAGTAAATTTAACTTTAAATCAGACCAATTTTGAGTGCTTTCTATTAATTCAAGATATAATGGCAAAATGTTTGCATTTTCGAACCCCGCTGTGTACAAAACACGCATCCTGGAAAATTCTAAACCTAAAATTCGCCAAATGCGAAATTCCCATACCATAAATACCAAGGAATAAAAACACCAGAATAAAACTTTTAGGTAATACGCATTCTTTTTATCCCCTCCTTTACTTAACAGTAAAATATAAACGTTTCGGGAGTTAAAACTTTTACAGTTTTGTTACAAAAAAGAAAGGACAAAAAAAAAAGGTATTCGAAAAAGGTTATTTTCGAAAACACGATCAAAGACAAAGACATTCGGATTCTTCATCCGGGAGCTTAGACAGCTGTTGGTCACCCACGGGAATGGATCGACGGATATCACGTGACAACTCCTCTCCCAAAGTATCAAAAATACTTTTTTTTTATTATCGTTCTTTCCCATTTTATTTTTTTTTTTTTGCTCAGTCTCTCCAATTTTCCTCGTGGATTCTTATGTTACAGCGTGCAGATCCGAAACTCCAGTGTCATCTTTATTTTTCGAGATAGCTGCGGCAACAAACAAAAAAGGAAGGGAAAAAAATGGTTTATGTTTCTAAAATAAACTTTCGGCTTATCGCACGAGAATTAAAAGTATCTAGTTCGATGGGGAAGGGGGCAGGAGAAAAATATATCACTTCTAGTGAGAAAGTTTGGAAGGAAGAGGATAGAATGTCTTGCTTTATTTTTA
This sequence comes from Cheiracanthium punctorium, assembly GCA_038373885.1. Classification (NCBI taxonomy): domain Eukaryota; kingdom Metazoa; phylum Arthropoda; class Arachnida; order Araneae; family Cheiracanthiidae; genus Cheiracanthium; species Cheiracanthium punctorium. The sequence continues at coordinate 487,453 of JAWZYV010003523.1, read as the reverse complement.
CAGTAAGGAGTGAAAAATTACTGGATGCTGATATTTTACACTGAGCAAAAGAATTCTGGAAATTTAATCTAAAATATTGGGTTACGTAAGAATCTATGTGATTTAAAATATTGGTATTTTATAATTAAAACTAAAGGAATTTATTAATAATAAACAATTACAAAGTGTATTTACAAATTTACGATAGAAAATAATTTAATAACACGTATTTCTTGCTTTTAGCTCATTCAAAAGAATTATCTGCTTAACATTCAGTTACAAGAATTATTCAACTCTTTCATACTTTTACTTCAACTCATTATGCAGTCCTCAAAAAAGATCCATTTCTTTTAATCAATATATCAGACATCATCACGTTCAGCCTTTTCATTATTTAATGAATACTTTTTTAGGCATTGTCCACTACAAGGTATCGTGGCCATTTTACTATGGCGGCACCCAGTAGGACGCCAGTATTACCCCCTATGAAGAGAAGGACAAGTTAACATCCGTTCCCAAGCCGGGATTTGAACCCGGACACAAGGCTTGATCGGACGGCTCTTAACCCTTTGAGGCGCAACCCTTTCCCAATGCTGAAAAAAGGGCAACCGTTGCCATTGCTCAACTTAGCTACCAGCAAAGATGGCGGACGATCGAAACGTTTATCGCGTGCCACAGATCTAGAAACCCTTTTTTGACGATGTCACTCGCAACTATTTTTATAGAAATCAAATCTATTCTTTGTGACTGGCAACAGTCAAAACGTCGGAGTTTGGTGTTCCCAGAGCGGGAACACTGTGCGTTAAAGGGTTAAGCCACGACACCACTTGGGTGGCTTAATACTGCACTGAAACGTGCCAACTCTTTCAATTTTTACCAAGCAGCAAGGACATTCCAGAACTCGAGCATATGAAGCTCAAGAAATTGATTCCGAAATATAAAATAGTGGTTTTTATAGTAAGTTTAGAGTTCAGTGAAATAAAAATGTGTTGTCTACCCTTCAGGAAACATGTATTATATTCTGAACCATAAACTTAGTTTTAATCGTCATTTCCTTCAACAATGATATCTTCCCAGGTACCATGTATTTATTTTTCATGAACGCATATTTTCCCATACTGAGAGATTGATACATAGCATTAGAAAAATTCGAAAAGCATGGTCAAGGTTCAAGATTGATAAATTGAAAACAGATGAACCCTCAAGAAAATTTGTCGTGCTTTCCATTGCCTGTAAATCCACTTTTACCTTCAGTATGAGCTTCAGACGCAAAAGTAAACTGTACAGTTATTTTTTGTATGTTAAACGAAACGCTTCACGTTCGTAGCTTTGTTTAATTTGAGGTTTTGTAAAAATATTACTTTTTTTCTTATTTAAATACGAAGACTAGGCAAAATTAGTAAAACCATAGATGAGGTTCATCGATGATAAACGGATGATAAGAATCGTAGCAATAAGCTCCTTTGCCCGTAAATATTTTCAGCACAAGCTTGAGATGCGGAAGTGATACCAAACCAGGGTTGCCAGATTGATTTTTTCTAAAGGCCAAATGAAAATTTTAGTTGTTTATTATTTTAATATTACATGAAATATGCTACAGCGGTAAGGCATCAAAGCAGTGTTTCCAGCTTGGCCTTTTTTTAAAGGCCAGATTCGTCAAATTTGGAGCTAAAAATCTAGGCTGGCAACTCTGCTTTGACAAATTTGGCCTTAACAGAAGCCAATTTGACAACCCTGTATTAAACTATTAAGTGAACAGTTTTACCATTTAAATTTTTTTTTTTCGTTTTAAAAAATATGGTACAAATGATGGACTGAATTACTTTCAGCGTTCAACTAAAAGTACATTTTCAAATAATAAATCATTTTAAAATGCACATTTAAGTAAAATAAAAAGAATAATTAAAAATTTATATTTTTAAAATCTCTTCTAGATTTTTAAAAATAAAGATTTTTGTCCGATAAAAAAAATCAAATACATATTACACAAGACTGTGCATAGATTTTTAGATACATCTAATATAACGTTTAATGTATTTTTTCGACTGATATATATATATAGAGTAAAACAACAAAAAAATAACATATCTTCATATAATTTCTAAAATAATAATAAGAAAAGAAAACTACGGCTAATTCCACGCGCAGATTTATCAGATATGCAAAAAATATTTTAAATCTTTATCTCATACAAAAAAAAATGCCTTAGCATTTTTAAAGCACGAAAGTGAAGAAAAGATGAACATGGAGAAAAACTACTTAAAGAGTTTGTTTGCCAATAAAATTGCGCTGAGTGTATGAAACAAATTTACAGTATTCCATAATATTATTGGCGTATGGTTAAAAATAAGATATCAAATTATTCAGAATTTTACAGAATTTCATTTAATATTTAAAAAAGAAATTTTTTTTGAATAAATTTGGGATGAACTGTCCCCTTAAGAGCGAAAATGAGAAGTCATGAATAAGTTCCATGGATGATAGATATCGCAGATATGCTCGCAGATGAAGGCAGATGCGAGGCATGCTCGCAGATGAAGGCAGATGCGAGATCTGCGATGAAGGCAGATATCGCAGTCTTATGCTCGCAGAATCAAAAGGATTTATCTTGCACTATTTCGCCTGCTAATACACTTTTACCTTTACTATAAGCTTTAGGTAATGAAAACAAAGAGTAAAGTAGCTTTCACTTCTTTAACAGTGGTTTCCATCTCCCGGACGCGCAAGCAGTTCCTTGAACGTCTATTAACGTTTTCTAACTGTAAGTAGATGTTCATAGAACATCGTTGTTCTGCCTGGGCCCCAGTGTGATTACGAAATGTATTAACAACTTTTAACTTAAATACAAAATAACAGAAAAATTAGGAAGACGCGAATAATGTAAACTGAGAATAAAGTCCTAAACGGAAATCTGCATTTTCCTACTTTCGAGAAAATCGCCTTCAAAGTTTCGTCGCTTAACCCTTTGAGGCGCAACCCTATCCCAATGCTGAAAAAAGGGCAGCCGTTGCCATCGCTCGACTTAACTACCAGCAAGATGGCGGACGATCGAAACGTTTCATCGCGTGCCACTGATCTAGAGAGCCTTTATGACGACAGCTGGCTGTGCGGCACAGCAAGCTGTCGTCAGCTGTCGTCAAAAAGGGTCTCTAGATCTGTGGCACGCGATGAACATTTCGATCGTCCGCCATCTTGCTGGTAGTGAAGTCGAGCGATGGCAACGGCTGCCCTTTTTTCAGCATTGGGCAATCTAACCAGCTGTTCTCGCATTCTTCCATTTTTCAGCAGATGTCAGAGCTGTACAATTTTTTTACGGGAAATGACGCACTAAAAAATGAAGGATTCTCGTGGAGCTATGTCATCCGCAACTATTTTTATAGAAATCAAATCTATTCTTCGTAACTGGCAACAGTCAAAACGTCAGAGTTTGGTGTTCCCAGAGCGGGAACACTGCGCGTTAAAGGGTTAAGTATAATTATGTAGATACGCGAGACACAACGGTAAATTCTCACGTAAGCGCATTCAGAATTAACCCTGAAATGCATGATTTTTTAAAATGAGTTGAAAATAATGTTATAACTTCATTTAGACTTGCTTATGCTAGAAAAAAAATATTTTAAAATAAATTTCAGCATGTAGTTTCGCAGAAAAATCAGAAAAAGTTAAAATTCGAAAAATTAGAATGCCTACCGTATAGCTCTAATAAAATAAAAGAAAGTAATGTAGCTTCATTCTACTTTATTTAGTCCTAATAACACTTGTTTTAATAGTTTATATTCTTTTTCATTTAGTAATTAAAATTAGAAGCAATCAAAAATTAGGGCAAAAATTTGTTCTGCGAACTGGATGCACACGCTGCGAATTCATACTTGTTTGCTCAAAAAATACTGTTGCCATACATTTTTTAAAAAATAAAAATTATTTCCAAAATGGTCTTACATTTATCTAAAATGGATATTTTAGAGAAAAACTAAAAAAATTTCTTCATATTACGGAAAAATGAGAGTATAGCTAGTTGGTTGCAGTATGCACTGTAGGGACAAGATTTGGGGCTTTGGCATAGCATACAGCACTGCTTAGAGATCCCCGAAAATGCATTTAGGCAAAAATCGGAGAATTTACATATTCGCGTTTTTTTTTTTTTTTGGCGGGACGGTAGTGATATAGCACTCTTTTGCCTGTAAATCCACTTTTACCTTCAATACAAGCTTGAGACACAAAAGGAAACACTAAGGCTGTTTTCGCTTGATCCACGAAACGCCGCAGTTTTTCTCCAGCATGATTTTTTAAATGCATTAATCACTTCTCACTTAAACACCAAGAATTAGCGAGATTCGGAAGACATGGATTAGGTCCATAGGAGGCAAACTGAAAAATAAGGATTGCACCGCTGAACTCGTGGAATGAGGAGAATTTTTCATGCATTTCTCTGCCTGTAATTCTATTGAAGGACACGAATGATAAAATTATTCGAATTAATCGATTATTGAATGTTCGACAGTCTATTTGAGAAAATCATTCGAACGCTCAGTACATAGCATTAGAATAACACGTGGCCTTCGAAGTCTTTAACAGAAATCGTGAATACTGTTCGAATATGATATTACAATACGAATAGTGGAAATCGCGAATACTATTCGAATAGTGAAATCGCGAATACTATTCGAATAGTGAAATCGAGATTACTATTCGAGTAGTGAAATCGAGATGAATATCCGAATAGTGAAAATCACGAATAGTGATAGTATAGATATTTTTCGTATGTATAGATACTTTTCGAAAGTAGAAAAATATTGAATAATAGTGAAATTCGGATTATTATTCGAATTGTCAAAATAGCGAATACTATTTGAATAGGGAAATCGCGATTAAAATCCGAATAGTGAAAATCGCTATTACTTTTCGAACAGTGAAAAAGAGAATGCTATTTTAATAGTGAAAATCGCAAATATTATTAGAAAAGTAAAATTATTATAACTGCTCGAATAGTGAAAAAGCGAATATCATTCGAATGGTGAAAACCCCGAATACTGTTAGAATAATAAAAAATGGTGAATACTATTCCAATAGGGGAACTGCGAATACTATTCGAATACTGAAAATCGCAAATACTGTTAGAATTGTAAAAATCGAGAATACTATTCGAAAAGAGAAAATTGCAATAATTCACTATTTGACTAATCGATTATTTATTCTATGTGAACAGTATTAATCGATCATAGTAATAATTCGAATGCCATATCACTATGTAAATCCATTTTTATCTTCAGCTCGAGCTTGAGAGAGGAAGTGAACAAGCAGTGGAATAACTTCAGCTCGTTCTACAAAAAGTCAGAAGATCCAGTCAGAATTTTGAAATGTGTTAGGGACTGCTCAGTTAAACACCAAGAGTCAGCACCATTCAGAAGGCTTGATAAAAGTATTCTGAGGTGAGAAAAGTCTATGAAGGGCAAATTATAAGTCCACAATCTCAAATCTAAATTGGTGGAATCAAGTCGATGTATCATGCATTACTTTGTACTGCAGATTTGGTAACGCTCTCTTTTTATATCCTTATTCATTTTACTATTTTATTTTACTTATTTGTTTACATTTACGTACCATCTCTTTTTTTTTGTAATTCTTCCTCCTCTCCCTCTTTTATTTTTTATTTTCTCTGGATATATCTTACTTTTTATTTATTCTGAATGGCAACTTATTTTCCTCCACACATTGTGTTTATTTATTGCCATTTCGCTTTTCTGCCTGTGTGGAGGTGATAATTTTTTAAAGCTGAAGAAGACTTGGTCTCACTTTTGCACCTGAAACGATTATACTGCACTACTTTTTCAATATGTGTGTTATTTAGAAGTTATTTCATTAATTTTAACACATAATAGTGTTTGTGAAAGAATAATCCGTGTTCTGAAATAAATAGAAAACCTGAATGTTATGTTCTAAGCTGAGTGCTTGCATTTTAAAAAAATTATTCAATTACCACGTGACATGCGTCCCTTCCCACCAGAAAACTGCTACCTTCGAATAGTGAAAATTGCGAATACTATTCGACTAGTGAAATTGCGATGAATATCTGAATAGTGAAAATCGCGACTACTATTTGAGTAGTGAAATCAAGTTTACAATTTGAATTGTCATACTAATCGAACAGTAGAATTGTTATTACTGTTCGAATAGTAAGAAAGCGAATACTATTCGAATGGTGAAAATCCCGAAGACTATTCGAAGAATAAAAATAGTGAATACTATTCCAATAGTGAAAATTGCGAATACTTATTCGAATAGTGAAAATCGTGAATACTATTTGAATAGATAATAGCGATTACTATTCGAATAGTGAAATATTCACTATTTATCTAATCTATAATTGTTTCGAATAGTAGTAATCGATTATAGTAATAGTTCGAATGAAATGCACCTTTAGAATCTACCTTTGGAATCTATCATTTCTCCTATGTGCTCAGTACCAAGCACACAAGCTTGGCGTCGAAACTTTGGCGATAAGTGCACGAATTGCAGCAACCCCCATATACCCCCAAAACACATCACGGGCAGGGGACAAGTTTGGAGAGAAAAGGAAATAATTCGAAATAAACGAACTGAACATTTTCGTCTGGAGGAATGTGCGTTAGCGACCCATTTGCAGAACGTCCGAATTTTAATTACAGCTGCTTTTCAAGTGCAAGGTGTGTGTGTGCAGGTATCTCTGCACTCGTATACAGGGTGGGGCGCGACAGGGGTGTGGGAAGGCGTCGCTTCGGAGTGAGCCGTCTGCAGTTGACAGCAAGTCTGAGAGCGTTCCGTGTTTTTACGGCCGTTTACGCTTCAGACGAGATAAGTCACCTGACAGCTCCGTTCCGGCGGGTCTGTGTATATCCACTTTGAGCGCAATTGGTGGGACGGGATATAATCAAGGGCTGCAGTTTTGACAGCTAACAAAACAGGGCGTTGAAGGGAATTAAAATCGAAGAGAGATTTTCTGAAACGTACCCGGGTTCTAGTGCTGATGATTAGCTCTTTTGAATGAAGTGCATTTTTAATTTATATTTCCCTCAGAATGCAATCAGACGTTGGAAGCAGATCCTGGTTATCGCGGGGAGTTATATTTTTACGGGAATACCAAGTTTTATTTATTTAATTATTTTTTAATGAATAGTTCTGTGAATTTAGTTTGTTGCGTTTTATGTTTTAACCCTTAAATGCTCGAATTTTAACCCATTTATGACTGCTGTCCCTTTTTTGGGACGGCATTTTCGCTATCAGTCGAAAACGTTATTTATTTTTCCTAGCCATTATACACGAGTATTGAACCTCAACTCCACAAAATATTTTAATATGACCAAGTAGGAGGTTGACACTTTAATTCTTATGCATCCTAATTTTAAAAGAAACCATCCCTTGTTCAAGAAGTTGACATCAGAAATTTATCTATTATTGCTGATATTAGCAAAACTTGAAGTAAGTCAAAAAAATATCTGGGCACAAGACATTAACTCGATAGCCACGAGTGTAAGCTAAATTTCCTATGTCAGTTTTGTGAATAACTAATTAATTTTTATAAAAATACGCAGTTTGAAAGAAATATGTGAAGCTTTTTACTATGCACAAATTGAATCCTTTATTATTAAAAACTATCTTTTACATGTGAAATTGATGTAAGAAATTTGGTTTCTACTCTAATCTGGGTGTGAAAAATTCGATATAGATATACATCGCTAGGCATTTAAGGGTTAAGAAATTAACTACTAAACAGTTTCGTTTTCTTGTGCATATTGTATTAAAAAAAGGCAGATTCTTGGCAGGTAATTTTGTGAACTAAAATAAATTACATACGCTTAAATCCTCAGTTAAAAATTTTACAAATACTGTAGCAACTATTGTATGCTGGTTTTAAATGACAGCGGGAAAAAAAGGGCACTTTTCTTTAAGTTCGCTGTTTTCCCAGACTACTAACTGAAGTGGGAAGAACCCTTTACAAAAACGAATGTAGACCCCCACCATTAGGGATGGACGCGAGACGACTTTTTGCGAGACGAGACAGAGATTTACAGCTTTTTTGCGAGACGAGACACACATTTTTAACATTATGATATAGGGATTTTTGCGAGACGAGACAAGCTTTTCGGCTGTTTTGCGAGACGCGAGACACCAATTTTTCGTCTCGCGTCCATCCCTACCCACCATAGCCAAGTGGTTAACATATTAAACATAAATAAAATAATAATAATAACAATAACAATAACAATAAAAATTGGGTAAAACTGGGTAAATTGGAGAATTGTTGAAGAAAAATAGACTGCCGAGTCAGTTTTGTTGAAAAGTTCCCTCTGGCAAAACTCTTCTGTGGCTACATGCCTTTTTTTAAAATCATTTTTTAAGTTTGAATTTATAAGTTCAGTTAATTACAAAGAACAAAACATTCCTCTTTTACTTCTCTTTCTCACTATTTTTGAAAATCCCACTGCTCCATTGAAAAAACGCTGCATCGCAGGATAAAAAAATTACGCACGGATTTAGAACAACGTCAAATGGTTAAGAAGGAAATGTGATGGTATTATTTAGAGTTAAATTTACTCGCAAAGCAGAATGAGATCCAAACTTTAAAATTGCAATTGTAGGAGGGCAAAGCCGACTGCTTTGATCCGCATGAAGTGAATATTTTATTTGTACTCTTTTTTTACGTTATTTTAATACTAATAGAGTAAAATATAAGTATAGCGAATTTTGAGTGACCTAAGATTAAATTCGTAAATCACTTAAGGCTGAATTGGTATAAGGAAAATCACATAAATTAATAAAAAAATATACAGTTTGTCCAACATTAAACGACCGTATTTTAATATGAAAGTATGGGAAGTTACCAGAAATAAAAATAAATAAAAGTAGTTAAAATGTTCGCCACAAGGGGTCGTTTTTAACCCTTTAACGCTCAGTGTTCCCGCTCTGGGAACACACAACACTGACGTTTTGATTGTTGCCAGTCATGAAGAATAGATTTGATTTCTATAAAAATAGTGGCGAGTGACATAGCTCCACGAGAGATCCTTTACTTTAAGCACATCATTTCCCGTAAAAAAGCGTCACGATTATTTTCAACAGCACTGACATCTGCTGAAAAATGGAAGAATGCGAGAACAGTTGTACAGATTGCCCAATGCTGAAAAAAGGGCAGCCGTTGAAATCGCTTGCCTTAACTACCAGCAAGATGGCGGACGATCGAAACGTTCATCGCGTGCCACAGATCTAGAGACCCTTTTTTGACGACAGCTGGCTGTGCCTGCCCTTTTTCCAGCATTGGGAAAGGGTTGTGCCTCAAAGGGTTAATGAGTTAACCAGTTACCATACATTTATGATAGTTTAAAAATATTATTACAACAAAAAATGTACAACACGACTGTCATCAATGTCAGCTACCATCTGGAATCGTAAGAGAGCCTGTTCCGAGAAATGTTACGAACATGTTGTGAAATGCTGTGTTTAAGATCAGGCAAAGTTCTTGGATTATCACGACTTACCAAATGTTTCAAATTCCCCCCAAAGCCAAGAGTCGCATGGATTGACGTCTGGGGACCGAGGAGGCCATAGAAAGCCCCCTGGTGGTGAATTCTTGAACTCATTTTTTTATTCGCTCGAACAAATTCGCATACCATTATGTCCTACAAGAAATTTCATAACTTTCTCAACAATAGTTTCGTCTGTAGACAACTTTAAAAAGGGGTCGTTTAATTTCGTACAGCCGACATACAGTGGAACTCGCTTAAAAGAATAGCTATTTTGCTCCGAAGAATTATTGTAATAAGCGGGATAATACACCATCCGGGATCTCAAAATCAAATGACAATGGTTCGGTACACTGAAAATTTATTACAATAAGCGGGATATTACACCATCCGGGATCGCAGTGTCCAATAACAATTGTTTGGTACACTGAAAATTTATTACAATAAGCGGGATATTACATCATCCGGGATCACAATGTCAAATAACAATGGTTAGTACACTGAAAATTTATTACTGTACGCGGTATATTCCTTTACCAGCATTCCATTAAGTGGGTTCGATTGTATTATAGTACACTAATTAAATTTTAGTTTTAAAATATTCAAAGAAATCTAAAAGAATTTTACAATTATTTAAGTTTTGATTTTAGAATCATATTCACGAAAAATATAGTTAAAAAATGTATGTTGTGATACGTTACGATAGTATAAAAATTATCGTGAAACGTGAAACTATAAAAAATATAAAACTAAAAAAGTATTCATATTGAAAGCTGTAAAAATTGTCTTTCAAAAGACAAAAAGAATAGACACCAGCTTCACTTGAACACATACCCACTCCGTCTTCCTCCTTCGCAAATTTGAAACATTTGACTTTTTTAAGGCTTTAAAAATTCGTTAAATTGAAAAATTTCCTAATTTGATATTTCTTAAATGAATATTTTTTCAAAGCGAAATATATGATATTCTTTTGACAGAAACATTTTATTCGTTATTTGAAAATTTCTTAAAAGTCCTTTATAAAGAGATTTCCCAGTAAACACACACAGGTTCTCTGAACGTCTATTAACGTTCAGAAGACGTTTTCTGAACGTTAATAGACATTCAGAGAACCTGTGTGTGCTTGTTGGGTTTAGTGTAGTGTTAGAACTGATAATCATAAAAATATTAGTGACATTTATCAGGATCATATAACGATGTCCATAGTAATACTTGAAGGTTGCCATCAAAACTTTTGAATTGTAGGTAGATTTTTAAGATATGAATAAGTTTTAAATCCCTTTCCTTTTATGTAAAATGTCAGGTTTTCACTAGTTTGATATTGATGACTAGTTTAACTTATTCAAAATTACTCGGCTTAACCCTGCACTTACGAATCTTCCAAAAAACGGATTTTATTGAAGTTGCTGTTGGCAACGCCCATAGAAGTATAATTAGCAAGACGTGATATGAAATAAATGGATTTACGTAACAGCTTCCCGTTATTAACGATAAATCTTATCGTTCAGGAAAAATGTATTGGTGAAAATGATCAACATGCCTATATGAATGTAAAAAGTAGTATTTACTAACTCTATGCGATTACTTTTATGAAGCAAACATATAAATTGGTCGCATGGCAGCACAATCTACATTTACCATTCGAAACCGCATAAGATGGTCCATTTCAGCAAAAAATGAGATAGATTCCATCCCAAGAAGTACAGTTTAGAGCTTGCAAGGGCGGATTAAAGGGGAGGGGGTGACTAGGGATGGACGCGAGACGAAAAATTGGCGTCTCGCGTCTCGCAAAACAGCCGAAAAGCTTGTCTCGTCTCGCAAAAATCCCTATATCATAATGTTAAAAATGTTTGTCTCGTCTCGCAAAAAAGCTGTAAATCTCTGTCTCGTCTCGCAAAAAGTCGTCTCGCATCCATCCCTAGGGGTGACCCCCCCCCCCTCCCGAGAAGAAAGAAATTAATGTAAAAGATCCTATTTTACTTCCATAAAATGGATGTTTATGCCAATCTTCTAACTAACCGCCCCCACCGACAAACTAACCGCCCCCCCCCCTAACAAACTTGCAATAATCCGCCACTGAGAGCATGCTACCAATATTGTAATAAATCAAACCTTTAAGATACATTTTATTGACGAAGCTTTTTAAGAGGAATGTGATATTTTATTCAGTTCTACATATTCCAAAAAATATTTTCGCTTATTTTGAACCGCTTGTTTCAGAGAATGATAAAAAAAAAGCATTATTGGAAACTGGCTAGCGTAAGTACAGCTGGCTGATAAATTATAGCCTCAAACACAGGCATCATACAATATATGCCAGTTTAAAACAAAATGAATTTTCAGACAACAGTATGTATTTTGAAATTGTGTAGACACAATATCCAATACCTACATGTTTATCATACCGCTTACGTAAGCGTCTGTGAAACGGAAATTTCACTTTTTTTTAAAGATTCACAGTAAAGATTTCTATCTTCTAATCTTTCTCACTTACAAAATATTGTTTCAAGAATAGAGTGGTAAAATGGAATAAGCGCTGATACATTTGTGTCAGTGCGTGCGTGCGAAATATCCCCACTAAGTATCGGAATCTGCAAGCGACAGGAAATGTCGAAATAATTACCGCCAGTTTGTTTACGTCTCGTCTCGGAATTAATATATTACGGAATGGCATCAAACGAAAAAAAAGCAGAAATAGAAAAAAAAGGAACATCAGCCATCTGCCGCATTAATACAATCTAAAGGATTTGAAGTAAACTGTCAGAGTTCCAGAATTTTCTGCTTAATTTCTCGTTTGGATTTAGGCAGCATCTTCCCACATGTCTGAAATGAGTAGCGAGGCAATTAAAGTGGAAGTTTGGGTGGAAGGACTATTTAATGAGGCGGGAAAATTTAGCGGCGACGCACGAGAAAGTCCAAAAACCTTGACAATCGGTAAGAACAAAGTGATTTGCCTTAAAAATATTATGGAAATATTTCATTATTAAATAACTTTAACCTTTTAACGCGCACTGTTTCCGCTCTGGGAACACCAAACTCTGCCGTTTTGACTGTTGCCAGTCACGAAGAATAGATTGGATTTCTATAAAAATAGTTGCGGGTGACATAGCTCCACGAGAATCCTTTACTTTTTAGCACGTCCTTTCCCGTAAAAAAATGGTCACGATTCTTTTTAACAGCACCGACATCTGCTGAAAAATGGAAGAATGCGAGAACAGCTGGATAGATTGCCCAATGCTGAAAAAAGGGCAGCCGTTGCCATCGCTCGACTTAACTACCAGCAAGATGGCAGATGATCGAAACGTTCATCGCGTGCCACAGATCTAGAGACCCTTTTTTGACGACAGCTGGCTGTGTGGCACAGCCAGCTGTCGTCATATCAAGACTATATGAATTTGTTGTACAAGGTTTATCAGCGTCGTTGCGTGAAATCGTGAGTGAATTTGTAACACACTGTGCTGTACTCTAAAGCTTCTGCACTTGTTTTGTATTATTTTACACCAACATGCATGGTAAAATTACAGGTATTTCTTACAGTGTAGAACGGCTTAGGCAATTTTAAGTCTAATATTTTCTTGTAAACAAAACTGAAAATCTGTTTGTCAGATTGTCTTGAAAATTTTAATTGATGGAGAAAGGAGCGGGGGGGGGGCGTTGACAATAGCTATTTTCTCTATCACTCAATTGCTTAAAAATTAAGAAAGGTATGCCAAAATTTAGTTAATTTGTACTGCAACACTGGGGAAACTAGCCACTGTCATATTTCACCTTGTATGGAAGTTGCAAAACTTTCTGTTTCCACACTGAAAGAATATTTACGTAGATTACAGTACAACGTGCGGGTAACTGTAATGCCAACACGTTGTGATGTACAGCCTCTGTCAATTTGTTGTACAAGGTTCTTCGTGATTGGCTTATCAACGTCAATATGTCATTTCGTTGGTGAATTTGCAGCATACAGTGCTGTATTAATTTACAGAAATATGTGTGTGGTAAAATTACAGATATTTCTGACAGTGTACTATCACTGTTGGAAAAATTAAGCTTTACTTTGTTTTAGATTTGAGCTGTAAGTTATCAGCCAATATTCAATATTATTGCATAATTTCAAAGATTGAATGTTCTTAATTGCATGCATGCAATGCTCTTTATTCTATAGATAAATTTTGTTCAAATTTTGAGTTTGGATTAAAAAATATTTCTTGAAGGGTACAGTGAGGCATGTTGATTGGGGTTAGGGGGACACTGTCCCACTGTATGTAAAACTATGACTTGTGGAAGACAGAAAGAACAATGACACAATTATCATTTCCAGTAAACTTACTTAGATCTTATTCCATGTTATAATGAACTTTTGAAAACAGTTTGCAATTTTTACTTTCCGAACATGTACCATGTAAGGAAAGTATTGTAATTACGAAAAAATTCGATTTCGAGATTTTGGTGTATTGACACGTTTTGAGGTCTTCTGAATTCATTTATGCTATATTTACGAGATGTATGTATGTATGTGTGTGTGTATGTGAGTGAACACGATAGCTCCTGAACGGGGCATTCGATTGAATTCAAATTGGCTATACATATTATAAACCACCGTCGCAAGATCGGTATTGATTTTGGTGTGTATAGGACTTATAGTTTTTCTACAGGGCTACGACAAAGATTTCTTTTACATTGTGGTCTATGGGAGGAAATTCTTCAAAGTGCGCTAGCGTTTAAACGGTACATTCGATTGAGCTCAGATTGGGTATACATGTTATAAACCACCATCGTAAGACCGGCATTGATTTTGATGTCTATAGGACTTAAGTTTTTCTGCAGGTCTACGACAAAGATTTCTTTTACATTATGGCATATGGGGAGAAATTCTTGAAAGTGGGCTAGCGTTTAAGCGGCGCATTCGATTGAGCTTCAATTTGGTATATATGTTTGAATTATTCATCGATTAAAATTTATTTAAATTCTTGGTAATGATCTTAATCGTAAGTGTTCGGAAAGTCGAATGGAGTCACTCCATATTCTTTACTTTTTAATTTGATGAAATTAATATTTTCAAATCATCAAGCATTATTTTAGAATTCTTAAATATGTTTCATCATTATATCTATTTTTAAGTTTTGTCACTTGAAAACGGCTGTCATATATTTGCGTTGAATATCTCAATGATAATTATAATGTTTCGTTATAATAAAGCTGATTTTATATGTGCTTTTTGCATTGTCCTAATACTCCAATCCATGAGAGCCTTTTGAAAAATATTTTTTTAAAGAATAATTAGGAGCATATTAGGAGTACAAAAAAGGAATTAGAATAGTGAAAATAGTATAGAAAGCAAAGTTATAACTTGCTTGTATTGTTTAAAAATTACAAGTTAAAGAGTAAGAAAGCGCTGAGTGAAATTAACAGTAAAACATTTTTATTTTCAAAATTAAAGTTTTATTCTGGTTGAAAAAGATTTTCAAGTCAAAAGGCCGTTCGTAACCTGTAACTAAATTTTGTTTGATTCATTGTACGTATTTTAACAATATGTTTTGTTCAATTTTCACAAAATCTGAGAAACAAATAAACATTTTAACAATTTTAAAATTTATTCACATTTTCCAAAAAATTCAGACATTTATTGTTTCAGTCACTGCTTATCATGTTACTGGATTTCCTTCTATTCTTTAGGTTTTTATTTTTGAGGTATGTGAGAACAAAATCTCAAAATCTATGAAAGGAATGAATATTTAAAACAATTCTGGATTCTATAATTTAAATTAAAGTGTCATATAACATAATTTTAAATCTCATTCTATTCTATTGCCTCTTTTCAGGAATGGAACAAACATATGGAAAAAACAGCATTTTTCTCAAAATTTCAAAATATATATAAATTGACGTACTTCGAATTAAATTTTTGCAAAATCCCAGAATTCATTCTTTTTTCTTTTTTTAAATTCACCACGTATAGTTTAAGTCGATGACTACCTATCACGTCACCAAATTTAATTTCATTCCCTTTAGATATTAATACATGATACACAACAAATATTTAAGCATTAAGAAAAATTTCCGCAAAATCTATAAATATAATTTAGTTTTTTTAAATTTCGGCACCTACAGTTGAGTGACCACTTATCAAGTCACAAAATTTCATTTCATTCCCTTTAGTCGTTATTACGTGATGCGCGAACAAAAATTTACGCAGTTTGAACCAATTTTCTTATAATCTCAAAATATAATCAAAGTTTGTAAACAATTGGTCCCATATATCTTAAGTATGCACTGTTAACAAATTTTATTGCATTCGCTTTAGTAATTTTTACGTGATGTGCGAACAAATAAAGGGCCACGGACAGGATGACAAAATGGCAGACAAACTTTTTGTTACGGTCTTACTGGGTTTCCAAGTGCTTGAAACGAATGGAAATCGAAAAAATTTTAAATTAAAAGAAATGTACAGTGAAAAGTTTATTTTTTGATCTTCAGAAAATGATAAAGTTTTTATCAGAAGCTGAAGTATTGTAGACCCTTCATGAATGTAGTATATTTGGGTGAATAGTTTTATTTAATTATACTTATTATAAGAAATCATTTATGCAACTTTGTAAACAAAATTTTTTTTCTTTTATACGGTTCATTAGTTTAAAAGAACTATACAATTTTCATTAGTAGGTTCTAACAAAGCTTAACTACAAGGTGATTGCTTATGCAAGCACTTTCAAACGCCTGCAACTCCCTCGATTAACCCTTTGAGGCGCAACCCTTTCCCAATGCTGAAAAAGGGCAGCCGTTGCCATCGCTCGACTTAACTACCAGCAAGATGGCGGACGATCGAAACGTTCATCGCGTGCCACTGATCTAGAGATCCTTTTTTGATGACAGCTGTCGTCAAAAAAGGATCTCTAGATCTGTGGCACGCGATGAACGTTTCGATCGTCCGCCATCTTGCTGGTAATTAAGTTGAGCGATTGCAACGGCTACCCTTTATCCAGCATTGGTCAATCTATCCCGCTGTTCTCGCGTTCTTCCATTTTTCAGCAGATGTCAGTGCTGGTAAAAGTAATCGTGATATTTTGTTTGCGGGAAATGACGTGCTTAAAAAGTAAAGGATTCTCGTGGAGCTATGTCACACGCAACTATTTTTATAGAAATCAAATCTATTCTTCGTGACTGGCAACAGTCAAAAGTGAGAGTTTGGTGTTCCCACAGCGGGAACACTGTGCGTTAAAGGGTTAAAGCGTAGCAAAAAACATCCTTAAAATACTCTGCTCTTAAAAAAAAAAAAAAGAAAGAAAGAAATCACTCCAGAAGTTTCGAGAGCAATTTTAATCGCTTCACTTCTCCCGAAAAATTAAAATCGTCTGCTATCAAAACCGTCTCGCCAGTTCCGCTGAACACTCTCCAAGAACAACAATTCCACGCCAAGCCCCATCTCTGCTCGTTTTCCCATCGGCAACCCCTCCACTGCCGAAAAAGCTACACCGGGGGCGTTGACAGATGTAAATGAATGTATCCATCACTGACAAACATTCGCCATCCCCACCCCCTCTCCCGGTTAATGGCAGAACCCCCCTCCCCCCCCCCCTACTCCTCTCAACTCAACTCTCAGGGAAAGGAAGCACCTGGCTAATATCCTTGGAGATGCCATCGGGGGCCGCCCTGATTTTCTCTACGGTCGAATTTCTTCTCCCGAAAGAACAGTTCCTTTGGAATTAACGGTTGGTTGGTGGGAGGGGGAATTACTTTGCAAGCGCAAGTGCAATTTGAAAAATGGACCACCGCGGGGCGCGAGGACATTATACGTGAGAATTAAATATCGTGCGCCACCGGATGAGATTGCCGAGGGCGCATTAGGCACGTACGTGGTGCGTTCGGAAATTTTCAGGAGTGCTGTTTTATTTATTTATTTCTATTATTATTTTTTAGTTCCTGGCGAAGTTTTAGATCAATGAAAAAGAATGAGAATTTGGAAAACACACTTTTTCAGTGAAAAACAAAAGGGTTTCCCCCTTTTGTTTTTAGTGAGGGAGAATTAGAACTTCTTCAGGAAACGGGTAGCAACCCTTTCAACCTGTGTACGGAGATAACTCTACAATTAAGATAATAGTCACAAGTTCAGTTTGTTTTTCCCTTGAGTATTGATACCCTTCCCGATAGACCTTAACCCTTTGAGGCGCAACCCTTTCCCAATGCTGAAAAAAAGGCAGCCGTTGCCATCGCTCGACTTAATTACCAGCATGATGGCGCACAGCCAGCTGTCGTCAAAAAAGGGTCTCTAGATCTGTGGCACGCGATGAACGTTTCGATCGTCCGCCATCTTGCTGGTCGTTAAGTCGAGCGATGGCAACGGCTGCCCTTTTTTCAGCATTGGGCAATCTATCCAGCTGCTCTCGCATTCTTCCATTTTTCAGCAGATGTCGGTGCTGTTCAAAATAATCGTGACCATTTTTTTACGGGAAATTACGGGCTAAAAAGTGAAGGATTCTCGTGGAGCTCCGTCACCCGCAACTATTTTTATAGAAATCAAATCTGTTCTTCGTGACTGGCAACAGTCAAAACGTTCCCAGAGCGGGAACACTGCGCGTTAAAGGGTTAAACTCACCGACGTAGATTTTCGCATCGGCGAGTTCAACATCCGTGACCAGACCACACATTCATATTGGGCTCAGGCCCAGATGGCTACTTTGGGGGCCCTCGGCTAGAGATTGGAAAGGGGCCCCTTACTAATCAGTTTAGAGGGAGCAGAATATTAGAATATGTAATGTTTGGAATTTAGTATTACGTGCCTAAAAACCACATTTAACTATTTTAGAGCTTTTGGGGGGCCCCTCAAGGCGCGGGTTCCTGGGGTCCTCCGCTGCGCCACTGCGTAAAGGCGTAAGATTACTGGGAAATGGATAAAACAATTACAATTTAATCTATGTAAAATTAGTGGAGTCTAGATAAAGTTGCTTTTCGCTACGTAACATAACCGTTCACAACGCCACATGGTGTCTAAATTTGGAATTAGCTTTCACATCTCAAAAACGGTACCAGATACGGGGAAAATGCCAATACAAAGTTGTTCAGTATTATCGATTTAGAAAGAGCGGACAACCTGCGAACATCAACGTGCACAGTAATGGACACAATAATGCCACGAAAGGAAGGTATAATACACACATTTTTAAGGTCACGTTTTGCAAAACTGCACTTACTTGACATTAGGTTCAATTACCTTTCATGCTCAAAGCGTTCTGTGTCAATAAAGTGAACATTTGGACTCTAGTCTGCAATTCCCGCTGCACATTGTACAACATGGCTGGTAACACGCTGGCCAAAAACATCAATAACACATTTTTACGCCTTCAATTTTCAACATTAATGTGCTCAAGAAGTCTCTTCTCACTAAATCCGTGATGCTGAATAACTTTGTAATTGACCATTTTTCCGTATCTCGTACCGGTTTTGAGATAAGAACGCTAACGCCAAATTTATCAGCCAGGTGATGCTGCAAACGGTTTTATTGTATAGCGCATGGCAACTTTACTATACCTAGACACGACTTTTATGATTATAGTGCTTCCCGTTAGATATTATTCGGGTGACTTTAGCGGGCACACTATACATAATTTTACAACAGATGGCGTTTGAAATACTTACATACCAGGTAAAATTCTCTGATAACTTGACTGTGTACAGTGATTGAGAATAAAATGGTTATAGGATACGATACGGTGAAAATAGTACAGGATTCAATCCTAATATAATAAGATATGAGGTAGCCCAAGTGGTGTGCTGGCTAAAAAAGTTCTAACACACCTTGGGTCCGGGTTCGATTCTTGGCTTGGCCTTGCGGGTTAACTTGTCCGGCCTTTGGGAGGGGGCAACACTGTCCGAGCAACAAGTGCTCCCGTGATAAAATGGGCAGTATTTAGGGCCTTATTTGTGGAGAATGTTTAATGAGCAAGTACCTAGAGTTACCCACCATTTAATAAACAATAGTAAAATAAAATAAATAATAAGATATGCAATACTCTAGGTCCATAATCGAACATGTGCAAATGAGACGACTAGGCAGGAGGGAAAAAAATCTGAACTATTGCGCATGAGTTATTCGCATTGGAGGAAATTCCAGTCTATTAATACTATTTTAAAATGCTGTTTTACCCCCAAAATCTAATATTTTTCAAATAGCATAATACTTATTGAAAATCTTTCCAATAAATACTTTGAAATGGAACGCAAGTGGCTATTAATCAAACAGAGCTTCCTCACGAAATTTTGAAAACCTCGACTTTCTCCCCCTTTCAACGTAATCAAATATAACCGAGGTATATCACATAATAACATACAATAACCGTACTTTCATGAAATCTTAATTAAAGAGGGTTAGGTTTTATAGCAGAAAGTTAGTTTTGAGACCTTTCTTCTAGTATGCGGTTTACCGAAAGCTTGCCGAGTTTCTCCGAAAATTTTTGGCACGCGCCACTGGAAAACTTAACTCAGGCGTTAAACATTTCACAGGTGTTGCATATGGGATTTACGCGGCTGACCAGCTTGCAATACTCAAAGGGAAGACAGGCATGTTTGGGCATATTGAGGGAAGGAAAAAATTAATATGTGGGGATTATTTATTATGTTCCTTATGTTATTATTGGGGATTATTTATTATGTATATAGGCCTTCCAGTTTTCTTTGGATACAGCCTGTTAAGATGTTATCGCTTAGAAATAAATACAGCTAATTTTCAATTGTGCTATGGAATCATGTAAGGGTTGAGATGTTTAAAATCATTAATTTCTTCTTTAGGAAAGCAGAAAATTGCCCGGATTTTCTGTAGTTCCTAATCGCACAAAATCCGAAATTTGAACCAAATTCCCAATTGTTCATTATACATGAAGAGCTTGAGCGGGGCCATCGTGATTCTACCAGGCCTGCTTGGTCACGCACTCCGATGAGTCATCCAAAGAGGCCTACGGATGCTCACTTATTGGTTCCAGCACTTAGATACGTCATCTAACGGCCGAATCTAACCAATGAGGAAACTTTCGTAGGCCTCTTTCGGAGTGCATAAGCACTCCCGGTAGAATCACGATGGCCCTGGCTTGAGGCATGTTGTATGATATTACGTCAGCACGAGATCACCTCCGCGCATGCTACACCTCGTAATTCGTAGGCCGGGCAAATGGTACCTTTTTTCCGTTCTTATCTATAACTACCTATAATGTTTCATATTTCTGCCAATTTGTGCGTTTTTCAAAAAACAATAATTATTCGTAAAGCTAAAATAGGAAATTTCGCTTGTACTGGAAGTTTTTTTTGGGGCAAATGTACATACATGAAACATTATTCTACCCCATATCATCAGATCTTTACTCCCCAAATGTTCACATTACATAATGTTCAAGCGATAATTGACCCAAATGCTCACGTTCCATAATGTACAAGCGATAATTGAGTGTTCCCGGCTAGCTCCAGAGGTAAAGACGTTTGGAATCACCTGTCAAATTTAACCTGTACTCATCAGTATAGAGTACATGTAACCATTGGTGTTCCCTCCAGTTCTGATGTTTGTTTTTTTTTTTTTGCACAAATTAAAGCGGTTCCTCTTTGAAAAGGCAGTGAAACACATACCCTTAGATTTCTGGCATAAAGGTCTTTTCCTTTATGCCAAAAATCTAAGCATTCTGTATACTGCTGCTGTTCCAATGATGGCTGCAGGCCGTGAACTTAACTGGCGATCAGCAGACTTTGCATAGCGACGGGCAGTTATTTGCTAGATATCGATCTTCAGAAGCAATTATTATTCGTTTACGATCTTCTTCAGGCTTTATTATAACAGTTCCATCATTTTGAAATTGTTTCTATAAGAGACTGTCTGCATTGAAATATTCAGGCATCTAGCTGGCTCCATGATTGGCTGACTGGCTTCTAAATGACTGATGAGTTGCCACTTTACAGATTCTTTCAAATGATACTTCGAAGCCATGAAAAATTTATTTGAGTCCTCATACACTGAAATTAAACGCTGTGTTGTAGAAATTCACTCACATATTCATTTTGCGCGAAGCGCTTGATTCAAAGTCGGATGCCGCTGTAAAATTTCAATAGCAAAGTCACAGTAAAACGTCCATAGTTTCATATTTGCATATCAGAAAACGTTTTATTACTTTTGATTGGATAATGATAATCTGTGCAAACATAGATCACATTCACAGGCTAATATATTGAGTATCATAATTTTTAAGAGGTATGTAATGATAAATTTGGACATGAGCGTTTTTTAAAATTTCAATTCCTGAACATGACCTAACTCCACTTCTAATAATAACATACAATAGCTGTAATTTCACGAACTCTTAATTGAAAATCGTTAGGTTTTATAATTGAAAAGAAATGCCAGGTTCTTCTTGCGTGTAATATGCCCTCACGTGACGCAAAGCATACTTTCTATCAAACTTTGCCAAGGTTCTGCGAACATTTCTTGGCGTGCGTTACTACTTGTCCAGGCGTTAAATCTTTCGCAGGTGTCGCATACTAGATTATCGCGGTTGACCAACTGGCAATACTCAAGTGGAAGACAGGCCATGTTTTCGGGATATATATATTGGGAAAGGGAAAAAATTAATATATGCTAGGCTATTCTCTGCGCTACAACTTTCTAAGTTACTGTAGAGGCTGTAAAAGTTTTATCGTAAGGTAGTGAGTTAAGTTATTGAAGAACAAACTCGTTTAGTATTTTTAAGAAAATCTACTTTGATTTATCAGAAATTTATAGTAAATTTTGTCTGTGTGAAATTCTGAAAATTTTTAATTTTTAAACCTAATATGCATGATTTTTTTGTTTTGAGTTTTAAAAAAGTCATTTTTCATAGGAATGAACATAGATTACGTTAAAAATAAATTACAAAAATTCAGGTAATAATATTGTCTTTTCAGCTTAATTTTTTCTTTTTCATCAAGGACTTTCTTTCGTCCCCATTTTCACCACTGGAGCTTTTGATTCCCAGCCAAATTTTAATTCTATTCGAAGTTTTGATAGTAGTCCATTAGAAAAATGCCACATCTGCATTTTAAATGCTTTATTTATAACAAAATTTGAGCAACCATCCTTCAAAAGATTTAAAATTTCGTTTCGGGTTTTGAGAATCTAGTTTTGGAGTCATAATTTACTCCGACTAATAAAAATAGGTCGATTGTTAGTTTAACTTTTTCATTTTTAATATAAAACTGGTGATAAAACGATTAAAATTTACCATAAATAGTTATATGCTTTTAAAATTGGTCACGCTAATTTTGAATCAACCTGTAATTTATTGTCTATGGTTATCAACGTGCATTCGGAAACGTTCAGGTTTCTGAATAAAGTCTGTTTCGTTTGAAATCTGGTTTAATCCGGTTACATTTTTGCTATAGTATGAAATATTCATTTCACTCACTAGGAGATTTTTGTAACATTTGTTTTAAAAGGTATTTGGCACTGATACCAGACGGGTTAATTTTAAGACTGTTTTCATACTACAAAATTAATTTTCTTCTTTTTACAGTATGAATGTTAAACAGTCATTAACTCACAGTTTAGCATTCATGAATAAAAAGTTTGATTTCCACAAAACAATTAGGTATTCTAATTTTTCACTTTTTCATTCATATTTCTTTAGAAAAAAGATATGAATTAGTCATATTATTGGTGGCCGAACTTAACGTGATATATATATTACAAAAATATTCCTCAGATTTTAAAAATAGTATATAGATAAGTCAAAATACCTACTCTTTAATTTTGCATTTTTAGCCCTAAAAACTATAATAAATCAGGTAACACATAACGTACAGATAAATGAAACAGTGGGAAAAATATTTATATTATTTTGATTTTAATCCTAGGAAACTTTCCATTATTAATGCAAAGGGCCCATAAATATTTAGACCATTTGAAAAATAATTTATTTTGATTTATTTGGAATGCGGTAAAAACTGCGTTTTAGGAAGGCACTACAGACCGAGGGAGTGACAACGTTGTACAGAAGAGAGAAATGTTTTCCGTAGTTACTATAAATCTCAAAATTCAAGGATGTCTTACAACATTTATAATTTTTTCTGTCAATATGTGCTTGTTTCTTCACGTTTGTTGTATTAAATAATGTCACTTTATAAAACAAATTTGCTCCTTCAGCGAATTTCTGGTTAAGCGAGGTTCCACTGTATGCATATACAATTAATGATATGTCTTTAGATGTTCTTGTTTTCACATGTCTAGGAACTCTTATTAGCTAAAACTTGTGCAAAACGAGTCTGCTTAGTTGCGGATTCAGGAAAAAATTCTGGAGGGGGCACAAAACTTTTTTGTATCTTTTTTTTTTTCCTTATTATCAATTCATTTGAATTTACAGAGGAAGTCAATCTTTTATAATGTAAATTTAGTTCGTCTGGGAGGTTGCCTCAGTTACCCCCCCCCCTCCTATATCTTTCGGTCTGCCAATGACTGGGCTTAAAAGTTTGGAAGTCCTCTACACTTCTTTAGCAGGTTTTACTGTGAAAAGAGTTTTGCCACAACTCCAGTACTTCGAAGGAAAAACAATTTTTACAGGCATAGGTATCAACCGCTATGCTCGGGGTCATCAATAAGTCCCTAAAAAACTTTAAAAATTCTTTAAAAAGAACAAATAATCATAGTAAATTGCAATTTGCTTGCACAAATATGTTCAAAGGGTAATCGTTGTTTTTTAATGACAAGAAAGGTTGAAGTTCCAAATGTTACCAACAGATGGCGCTGACATGCACAATGAGAAGCAAGCTTCCATATAAAAAATCCGAAATCTCTCTAATCTTAGATTTGATGCAAACCGCAATTTTGTATCGTTATTTGTTCTTTTTAAATATTTTTTACTTTGATGTACTCAGGATGCGGCTGGGTACATCAGGGGTACATCATGATGTACCCAGGATGCCGTTTGTATGAAAAGGATCAGAATGATTTCGGATTTGTTTTAATTGGAAACTTGCTTCCCATTGTGTATGTCAGCTCCACCTATGAGTGAAATTTGGAACTACAACCTCTCTTGTGATTAAAATAATCTGATCACCCTCTAAACCTATTTGCGCAAACCGCAATTTTCTATCAGTATTTCTTCTTTTTAAAGCAATTCTTACAGTTTTTACGGACTTTTTTATTCCCGAGTATCATTTTTTTTTGTTTAAAGTGAATGGAGATATTCAATGAACACAACTAGAAATCCATCCATTCTTAAATTTATTATGAAAGGAATCTTTGGAAAGACGCATAAATAAAACATTAATAAAAAACTTTGATTATTACAAGTTCAATTCTACTAATGTAAATTTATGTAAACACAATATTTTTAAGTTTTCTAAAGTAGTTTTTTCACTGATGACAATTACTTAATTTTAAAATAAAACATATAAAAGTGAAGCATATCATATCTTTATTGTGTTAGATCTTGAATAGTGGAAAAATTTAGCATTACTTTAAAATGCACTGCATCAAAATTACTGTGCGATTTATGCTCATGCAGGCAAAGAATTCAAAAATTCTTCCACAGACGTCTGATATGATG
The DNA here is from genome assembly GCA_038373885.1 of Cheiracanthium punctorium. Taxonomy (NCBI): domain Eukaryota; kingdom Metazoa; phylum Arthropoda; class Arachnida; order Araneae; family Cheiracanthiidae; genus Cheiracanthium; species Cheiracanthium punctorium. The sequence continues at coordinate 462,432 of JAWZYV010003523.1, read as the reverse complement.
ATTGTCTTCACTTACTAAATTATGGATTGAATTAAGTATATAAAATATTTCTTCACTCGCACTCTAACCAAGAAAACAAGTTTTAAGCTTTTCAATACAGTTAATTGCGTCTTTAAAAGTACACAAGCCTCCCTACATTAAGGTGTTTTTGCTTGACGGTTTCACTCACGGTAACGCTAACGTCAAATGCCAATGGACAGTACAGCGCATGCGCACTTATAAAGCAAGTTTTATGATTGGTTCGCAACTCCAAATAGCCGACAGCGTTAGCGTTAACGTAAGAAGAAACGGTATATAGAGCTGTTTCACCTACGTCATTATCACTACGTTGAACCTTAGCAACCAACTTTTTTTGGTCAAACATTCGTTCATTTGAGAATGGTCGTTGGCCGAAAAACGTGGCTTTGTATCCCTAAATATCCGAGTTGATCAAAAATAAATTTCAGTTTCATCACGTGAAAATACTCTATGCAAAGACTCCCTATTGCCTATTTACCTTCCGTCTGAAAAGAAGTTTCTCCCTCAAGAGGAAAATAATGACTGATAGATAATTTTAGAAGTTTGGAAACGATGTATGAACCTATATTGTGAGTCTTATAAACAAAGCACTTTTGCTTTAACCCTTTAACGCGCAATGTTCCCGCTCTGGGAACACCAAACTCTGACGTTTTGACTGTTGCCAGTCACGAAGAATAGATTTGATTTCTATTAAAATAGTTGCGGGTGACATAGCTCCACGAGAATCCTTTACGTTTTAGCACGTCATTTCCCGTAAAAAAATGGTCACGATCATTTTTAACAGCACTGACATCTGCTGAAAAGAATGCAGCTGGATAGATTGCCCAATGCTGAAAAATGCCCTTTTTCAGCATTGGGAAAGGGTTGCGCCTCAAAGGGTAAAATGAGTACCAAAGAATTTGAACTTCTCGTAAACGAGGTATAAATGTGAAAGTTGTATAAAGGAGAAACGTATAAGTGCTTTACTGTATTAAATATAAATACAGCTATTAATATGTTTGTAAATCTTATATGTGGGTAATAATATGGCTGTAGTTTTTAAAAATCTGTGCAGAAGAGCCCCAAACAGTATACAGGGTGTCCCAAAAAGGTAGTAACGAGCTTTAGTTCTTTATCTATCAGAGATAAGTGGACAGTATAAGTTGAAATAAATGTTCAAACTAAGGTCGGAAATAAGACTCCGTTGAGAAAAAATTCTTCTCGTTTATTTTCAAAAAGTTACGCTTTTAGATTTGTATACGACCCTTGTACAAAACGATTCCCAATTAGTAAAATGCGTCCCATACACTAATGAGGCGATGTACAAAATATTATAATTATATTTTAAAAGCTGTCAGCAATTAAAATTATGCTGACTCAACCACTTTTCAATGGCTCTCGAAGGGAAAAAAATCCCGTCGAATGATCGCATTTCAGGGATTGTACAGAAATCACGAAAGTAAATCTTTTTTTTTCCTTCTCAAGCAATAAACGTTTATATTCAAAATCATGTATAGTCCCCGATCATCTTTATAGTTCGGACACGTTGTATGATGAACGGCTCAAATTTTGGACATCCCCTCATTAGTATATGGGGCACATTTTACTAAATGGAAATGCTTTTGTACAGGGGTCGTATAAAAATTTAAAAAGTGTAACTATTTGTAAATTTACGAGAGGAATTTTTTCTTAAGGGAGTCTTATTTCCGATCGTATTTTGAACATTTTTTTTTTCAATTTAAACTGCCCACTTATTTCTAACAGATAAAGAATTAAAGCCCGTTACCACCTTTTTGCGGCACCCTGTATATATTAGAGACTTACTTAAGAAGCATAATTTTTTTAGACACTGTTATTAGCTAAAACTTGTACAGAATTAGTTTACTGTGCTTAAAATTCCTGAAATAATCCTCCTCCCTTCTTTCGCAGGTTTTACTGTGGAAAGAGTTTTGCCACAGTTGCAGTTCTTCGAAGGGAAAACAACTTTTACAGGCACAGCTGGCCAGATCTTGGTAATTTAGAAACCAGCAGATGTAGATGCAGTTACTAATATGTTTCTAGATCTTATGAGTGGGTTATAATATTGATAGGAAAACTGTAGTTTTTAAAAACCTGTGCAGAAGAGTCCCTGACAGTGGGGCCCAACCTTTAACTTGACGCGAGCCAATTGGGAATTAAAAGGTTCTAATGAGCAACATAGAAATTTATAAAAAAAAAATAGCCAGCTACATATGAATTAAAAAATTCGATAAGGCAAGCCAGAATTATGCAATACAATTTTATTACTCCAATTAAGAAGATTATTCAATTAATACATTATGAAACTTTTTTTTAAATTTTGACTAAAAATTAATTTTTGTATATATATGCATTGAAGTGTAACAATATTAGATACTTAAAAAAACTCAAAAAAGTTATTTTTAAAATTTGAATGAAAAAAAAAATGAATTTCTGAAAAATTCTCCTTGCGCGCCAATTTTTAATTTTCGCCTTCAATTTTCTGTTGTTATTATTCAAAAATGTATTCCGAACAAATTTTCTTCTTAATTTAGATATTCGCCGAAAAGCAAAATTTTAGGAAGAATTTTTAAGCGTTAATATTGAATTTTCACAAAAATTTCATGTTTCTATAAAGTATATTGAAGTTTTATAATCTTAATGACCACCGAAATTAAAACGAATCAGAAAATTAATTTTAATATGTATCTTGAGTTTCAATAATGAATTTATAAAATTTCAATTCATAAGATTTCTTCAAAAATTGTGTCGCAAGGGACATTTTAAAGACACAGAGCTGCGAAAAACATTCATTTTTCGGACTTTTAAAGGGCCATTTATGAGATACTTACACTTTTTAAACGCTTATAACTTTTTTACTAATCAAGTTAGAGACACGCGGTTTTTTGCCTCAGATACAGTAAAAATCATAGACTATTAATACACTTTAACCCATTTGTGCCTAGATATTTTTGCGACTTTCTTCGATTTTCGCCAATATCAGCAATAATAGATCAATTTCTGATGTCAACTTCTTGAACAAGGGATGATTTCTTTTAAAATCTTTATGTATAAAAATTGAAGTGTCAACATCCTATTGGGTCATGTTAAAATATTTTGTGGAGTTGAGGTTCAATACTCGTGAATAAAGGCTAGGAAAAATAAATAACGTTTTCGACTGATAGCGATAATGCCGTCCCAAAAAAGGGACGCTAGGCATAAATGGGTTAAAAAAAATTTGGCAGATTTTTGGTAACGTCATAGCCCACCATTCCCTTAAAAACATGCCTAATTATAAAAATATGCGTGAGAGGTATGTTAAAAAAACTGCAATTATGTATATCTTTGATGCTTTAAGTGGAACAAAATGCACATTATTGTCAGAAGAAAACATATTTTTTAGAGAAGCTGTTGTGGGAAGGGTGAGTGGGAAGCTGAGAAGGGACCTGACATATAATGGCAGTCACGTCAAAAGGCTGCGTGAGTCACATATGACACTCCAGCTACATCCTGGTCTATTATATTTCAAAGTTCAGTAATAGTGCTGCTAAATTTATCTCTTCTGTTCTCAAGTTTATATATGAAAAGATTTCTGCCATAGCTGCAGTATTCGGTATTAAAAACCACTGTACTGCTGTGCAACTATAAAATAATATGTGTACTCGTATGTATACAAATAATACAAGTATCAATATATTTAGACGTCATAAAATGTCTTAATATTAGTGGGAAAAGATATTGCAGTTTATTAGAGCTTGTAAAAAAGGACCTGTCGTATTTTGAATTTTCAGAAATAATATTACTTAACTAGAAGATAAAGCCCGCTGTGGAGGCAATTACAACGGATGCTAGAAAAAGCATTTGACAAAAATACATTTACACCCAGCATCTTTAATCTTTGTCCTCTTAAAATAAATAACTCCGTGTTCAATTTTTATTAAGTACCAAAATCGAATTTCTTGCTCCTCTGGAAAAGTGCGGAGACTTTTCGCATTCGAAAGATGTTGCTTAGTGGGAACAGCTCCTCTTATATCAATGCTTCATGTAGAGGAAATAGTTTTATGTGTGAAAAGAAATATTAAACTTGATAATCTGGAAAAATTATTTTTAAAGAATTGGAATCACAGTTTCCCTTTCAAAGCTTAATGCCAACCGTGACTTCAATATGATGCTATTGTCAAATTGCGACAGCTAATTTTGTCTCGCAAATGATTTATTTATTTATTTACCAGGAGAAGACAGCTAGCGTCACTGAATGTGTCGCTTAGAGCTGTATATACGTCCTTCCCGGAATTTCCCGCCACAATTTGTAGCCTCAACAGAAGGGGGGGACTTCTGAATATTGGTACCCCTCGGAAACTGCTAGTGACCGCCGAGAGGACTTTCGGAACCACGGATTCAACGTGCACGATTTAACGTGGGAGATAAAATGGAGATGAAAATAGTGAAAAATCGCTTAAAATTAGGGAATTTTCAGATTTTTAAAGTCGCGCAGATTGCTTTCTATATTTTTGTTGTTAAAACAGTTGTTAAAGCAATCAAATTACGCCATTTGCTTGAAAAATTTAAATTGTATCTTTACAAATTACTGGCGTTAAGAAGTATCCAGAAAAAAATAGGCAGTTGGAAATTTAGGTACAATTCTTAAAACAGTTTTGAAGCCAATTGCATGACGCGGTGTGAAATCAGCGTTCTTCGCCGCCGCGCCATCCTAGACCTCGGCGGCGGCGGCGGGGTACAAATACCCGGCGGCGTCGGCGTGGCGTGGCGGCGCAGAACTCTATGTACAATCCATATGTCAAATTTGCTCATCCGTTTCAGCTACAGAATGCTGCTTGCTTGAAAGGGAAGTTTAATTATAATCAAACAGAATTATCTAAAATAGAATTACGTATATGTTCCGAATCATTAAACTGTGTAAGTAACAATATATCTAGGGGTTATAGTTTTGTTAAAACCTGTGAAGATACATCCTACTGTGATTGAAATTTCAAAAGTAATCGCTTCATTCCGACACTCTTTGGCAGATTTATTTTACTATGAAAAGCGTTTTGCCACAACGGCAGTACTTCGAAGGAGAAACAACTTTTACAGGCAAAGCTGGTTGATCGACCGTTCAGAATTAAAAAAAAAAAAAAAAAAAAAAAAACCAAGAGGGGGTTTGCAATCTAGTCAACGAGTGTCGACTACGCCACCTATATAGTCGAAAGTTAAGCTCCGTTAACCCTGATGACATCAAAAATAAGCTAATTATTTATAGATTAGAATTATGTAATGACTTATTTATTATAAATAATTCTTTTTATAAATTATTTATTACAAATAAATTATTATTATAAATAATTCTTTTCGTAAATTATTTATTACAAATAAATTATTATTATAAATTATTTATTATAAATAAATTTTTAAACAGTAGAGCTTGGCTTTAATTATTACTTTAATTTTAGGGTAATGGGGACTTGACGATTTTTCTTTCTTTTTAAAATATCTTTTTAGTTAAATAGATATTAAATTACTAATTTTTAAACTGTAGAACGTGATGACTTTTATTACTATTTTTTATTATTTTACGATAACCGCACTGGACGATTTTTTTAGTAATTAATTTAAGAATTTAGTAATTAAAAAATTTTAGAGGATTAAACCATTTTTTGTTAACTGCGCCATGTATAACGTTAGAATAATTGCACACATACACAGACTAATGTTCTTGAAATTTATATTTTCTTATTAATAATTGTGAAAATAGGCCATGGGAATAGATCAGCGAGCATTAGCTAGCATAATTATTTTTGTTATGCCTTTATACCTATTTTATAGATGTAGATGCCACGGGCTACGCAGTTTGTTTTTCAAATTATGGTTTATAAGTATACTTTTATAAGAAAAATCCTGGAAGTATTATTAGGCGCTAGAATGTATCTTTAAGTTCAAACAAAAAATTAATTTATCTCAAAAATACATGTATTCATTCTGTTACATAATTATTAATATTCAAAAGTATTATTCCGTAAAAAAATTCTAATTTTTGAGACAGAGAGAAAGGTAGAAAAAGAAAAAAGACCCCCCCCCCTAAAAAAAAATAAAAAGAGAACATTATGGGTTGATTAAGTGACAATATCGATGAAATAATGCGCGTAAAATTGTTCTTGACGAGTCAAAATGTTCTAGAGTTTTGAGTTAAATTGATTGGGACTAAAACAGAGCACATTAGAAAAAGTATTTAAAGCTCTTTACTTCTGTGACGGGAACTGTCCTCTCCTGGCAAAAAAAAAAACAAACAAGCTCTTTACTTCCCGATGATTTAAAAAAACAACAACAATAAAAAAAAAACATAATTTTGGGAGTTGTTGCATGAAATTGAGATTTCAAGAATATAAAATATTTAAAAAATGGTGAAAATAAGGTACAGATAGAAATAACCAAAATAATATTGTTATTATTATTATTATTTTACCAATAGCTGTCGTTTGTACTATTTAGTGTGACGAACATGGTCCAGATCCAGCAAATTATTTAGTGTTCTACAGCAGCCGCTCATGCACAGGGATCGATTTGCAGAGGAGGGGCCCCAGGGCAAAAGCTTTATTGGAGGTTCCTCTTGCGAAAACTTTTTTAGACCCTACAAAGCAACTTCCATATCACATTATACAAGGAAGGATGTTATAACAGAATTAAAATGATTATTGAATCAAGATTCAAAGTGAAATGCAGTAATTCAAAAATAATAATATTATGTAGGATAATAATATTCCATTCATATTTTTCACTAGCTGAAGTACCCGTCGTTGACGGCTTAGAACTGAATGCAAATTTCCAAAAAGCAAGAACTTTCGTCAACATCGTAGAAGTACACAGAATGGATGTAGTATGTTGCCAAAGTAAAGAAAGCGAAGTTATAATTTTTATGCATTGTTAAAATATTACAGGTTAGAGAGTAACTAAGTAATATCATTTCATTCGCTTTAGTCGTAATTATGTGATGTGGAACGAATATTTTCGCAGTTTAAAACGATTTTCGTAAAATCTCAAAATCCAATCAAGATTTTTTTTAAATCGGTGCCTATGTTTTATGTTGAGTTACCACCAATCATGATACCAAATTTCATTTCAATTGCTTCAGTCGTTTATACGTGATGCTCGAACACAAATTTACGCAGTTAGAAAGGATTTTCGCAAAATCTCAAAATCCAATCAAGATTTTTTTAAAATTAGACTCCTATGTTTTAAGTTGAGTGACCACCTATCATGGCACCCAATTTCATATCATTCGCTTCAGTCGTTTTTACGTGATGCTTGAACAAAAAAAGCGTCACAGACAGAATGTCAGAATGACAGAACGATAGAACGACAGAATGGCAGAACGACAGACAGACAAACATTTTTTTGAGGGTGTCGCACCGTATTCTCAGGTGCTTGAAACGGATAGAAATCGCAAAATTTTTGAATTCCAAGAAATGTACAGACAAAAGTCTAATTTTATTTATATAGATTTTCAATCGTTAATTTCATTTCATATTTTCAAGTAACGTGTTCCGCAATATTTTTTGTACACTTAAAAGCCTAACTCTCAATCACTGTTTCAGTAGAGAAAAGTAATAAAATCCTATTGATTGAAGAGCTTATCTATTGTCTAGAAAGTCGGACTTCTTTCAGTCTACTGTCCTGAAAGTACAAAGTAAAAAAATGGACGCATTTATGTTTTTAATTTTTAATTTATTTTTCTGAAAATGGAGTACAGAAATGATGAAAGCAGTTTTTTTTCATTCTGTTTGAGTAAGCTTAATAATGGACTCCGAAATTTTCAAATTAAATTCTTTACTATAAAAAAGAAATAAATGTAATTTTAACCTTTTAAATCCCAACTTAAATCTCTTATCTCAAATAAAAGATAAATATCATCCTTGTGTTTAAAAAACCTATTACACTCAAAAACGACAATTGGAAAGCATATTTTTAAATAATTTTTTCAATAAAAGCGCAACTCTCAATGACTGTTTCAGTCGTAAAAAGTTGTTATTATCCGTAAACGAAGACTGTCAAGACACTTTTAACGGTAAATGATGTCCTACAAGTTCTATTCAACTGTATCAATTTCGGAAAAAAAAATCATATTCAACTTTGGAAATTTCACATCTTTTGTGTAACGGAAAACAAAGTTAAAATAACAGCAAACGAAAATAAAATCAGTGCGTCAGTGCATAGGATTTACACATTCTGGTGCATTAAAATCACTTTTTTCAGAATTAACCCTTTAACGCGCAGTGATCCCGCTCTGGGAACACCCAACTCTGATGTTTTGACTGTTGCCAGTCAAGAAGAACAGATTTGATTTCTATAAAAGTAGTTGGTGACATAGCTCCATGAGAATCCTTTACCTTTTAGTACGTCATTTCCCGTAAAAAAACTGTCACGATTATTTTTAACAGCAGTGACATCTGCTGAAAAATGGAAGAATGCGAGGACAGCTGCATAGATTACCCCATGCTGAAAAAAGGGCAGGTGGCACGCGGTGAACGTTTCGATCGTCCGCCATCTTGCTGGTAGTTAAGTGGAGCGATGGCAACGGCTGCCCTTTTTCTCAGCATTGGAAAGGGTTGCGCCTCAGAGGGTTAAAGCATGGACGTTTATGTGCGTCTATTCAGAGCTACAAAAAATCTTAACGGTGTTATTCGAAAAAATCATGCGATTTTTGGTACATAATTACAAATAAACTAATTATGCCAGGCACTTCAAAATTTTGAAACTGCCTCTTTACAAGCTGTATTAGATACTGCGAAGACAGGCCAATCTGTATCAGTTTCAAAACTTTTCGAAAAAATTCTTAAAAATCGGAAATTTTCGCAAAGCGTGTCACTCTTCGAAAAATCTTGCAGCTCAGATCCATGTTTAAGAATTTTTTTCTGAAAATTTCACAAAAGCCAAAGCGTTTTCGCTTACCGCAGTGTGTAAAACAGCTTATGAAGAACCATCTGGAATTTTTTGGAAACCATGGTGCTATTAGTTTGTTTCAATTTGTGTACCAAGACTAAAAAAAGAGTTCTTTTTTTTCGAAGAACAACCTTAAAGAATCGCTTTAACAGTGGAAAGAGAAAGGTCCACATATGTGGTCCTCTAGAACAAAGAGGCTGTATTATGTTTATAGATTTTTTGGTTTAAACGGATGAACTTTACGAAATGCACTTTAAACAGTGATTACCCATGTCCGTGTCCTGAAGGACTTCTTTGACTCTTTATAGAAAAAAAAAAGACTTATAGTTCTAAACTCAGCCTTTCTAAGAGGCTACAAAACATAAATCATAATGTACCTATCGTCTGGAGAAGCCTATATTGTCTGAATTTTGTACCACTAAACCTCAACCAACCATATAAATGAAGTATTCGAAGTGACAGGAGGCAGGGCCTTATTAACGATTGGGCAATCCGGGAATATGCCCGAGGCTTCCAGGTTTGTAAGGCCCCCGGATCTTAAAAGAAATCTTTTTGACTCTATATTTAATTTGATATTTTTTCAGAAAAAAAATATCTGTAGAGAATTAGGTCGAATTTCAAATTATATTAGAAGCCAGGAAGTTTCCTCGTTGTTTATAAAAATAGCGCTTTTTCCCACTTTTCATCATTTACACTTGATACCGTGTGACCAAAAAGTCCGTAAAAACTTTAAAAATTCATCAAAAAAGAGAACAAATAATTATATACATAAAATTGCGGTTTACACAAATAAGTTTAGGGATGATGGGATTTTTTTAATGACAAGAAAGTTTGTAGTTCCAAATGTTACTAATAGGTGATGCTGACATGCACAATGGGATCCAAGTTTCCAATTTAAAAAAATCTGAAATCTCTCTATCCATGCAAACTGCAATTTTATATCGTTATTTGTACTTTTTTAGTGAATTTTTAAACTTTGGTGCACACAGGATGCATCAAAAGCCTATGAAAAACTCAAAAATTCATTAATCTTATTAAAAGCATTCACTAACAAAAGCAAAGTAGTTTTGAAAGTGAACTAAAAGAGGAAATTTCGCTCTTGGACTTGGACGATTTCATTATTTCCATTCCCAATGCAACACCACAGGTTAAAAGCGACAGCACATTTTACAAAACTGAATGTGCATTTTTTCCATAAATGGGTTTAATAGTGTTTGCTTTAACTTGATAAATATTTCTATAACAATAAATGCAATCCATTATGTTTGAATTTCTTAATACATTCAGTATTTCTATAAAAAACTACTTTCTAGTATTAGTATTGTATAGTTTTATTGCTCAGCTTGGGGGGAAACATCGGTTTTAGTGAACTTCGGATATAGTGAACGACATTTGCTGGTCCCCTGAGGTTCACTATAACCGGAGTTGACTGTATTTTAAAGCTGTTGGGGCCTCTGATTCTTCGGGGTGGCCCTCACGCCGCGGGGTCTGTGGGGGTCGTACGGTACACCACTGAGTAAAGATTACTGGGAAAAAAATAACCAAAAAATTTTGATTAATATACATCAAAATGCTCTAATTATAAAGTAGTATATCCATTATTCGGGGTCCCTCTGGGGTCCCCTTAGCTCGGGGGCCCTCGGCAATTGCCGAACAGCCAAACTGGCCAGTCCCTTATTATCGCATGGGCAAATCGGGGCTTTGCCCAGGGCCCGCAGTTTCAAATGTTGTTCTGAAATATTATTTTATACGTCAAAATTTTATGAAAAAAAAAACAAATTTATAGATGGGGATCTCCAAATTCATCAATGCCTGGGGCCCCTGTTGGTCATAATAGGACCCTGCCTGGGTAAAGTCAAAATTCCCTGGTTGGTTTTGTATATTAAAAATTATTTATCCTAAAATATGAGTACGGTTATTTATAATTACACTTTATCATACTTTTGTCGAGTTGCCTCTTTTTCGAAAAGTAATTAAATATTCGCAAACCCAAAATAGGAAATTTTGGAAAAAAAAAAAAAAAAGTGCTACTTTCCAATACATTTATTACACAATTTTCGTAAAAACTGATTGATTTTTCATGCAATAAGGCACACAGAAATCATACACACCTTTCGATTCTCTTATAAAGCGCTCAAAAAAATAAAAAAAAAACGTTTCGTCAAATCTTCGCCAAGTCACGGCGCCACAGCGGGTCTCCTGGCAACCCCGCCGGTCCGTTACACCTCCAGCTGTCGCGTCAAGCCGTAAGAGGCCCAGCGTTGGCAGCAGCTGTCCTGCTTCCCCGTTCTCTCGCTCTCTGGCAGAGCGAGTAATGGGGCCTAAGCTGCGGAATAATGATGGAGGAGAGAGAGAAAGAGAGAGAGAAGGGGGGGTCTCGGTTTCTTGGGCACACTCAGGTGGAAACACGCGCACTTAATGAAACGAGAGGCACGTGCCTCTCTCTTTTCTCGCCGCATTCCCTTGCAGGCCCGGAAGGGGTTAACCCTTTGAGGCGCAACCCTTTCCCAATGCTGACAAAAAGGGCAGCCGTTGCCATCCTCGACTTAACTACCTGCAAGATGGCGGACGATCCAAACGTTCATCGCGTGCCACAGATCTAGAGACCCTTTTTGGACGACTGCCGCACAGCCAGCGGCGTCAAAAAAGGGTATCTAGATGATTCAGGAATAAAAACTATTTGTACTGCAATAACTAATAGTGCGACAGAGGAAGAACGAAATACAGTTTCGTAATACAGTATTAATTAAATATCACAAATTTTACAGAATAAAAAAAAAATATATATATATATACAGGGGCGTAGCCAGGGGGGGGGGATATAGGGATATATCCCCCCCGCGAAATTTTTGGATTAGTGATGAAATTCCGTCTATTTATGCACATATAAGTTCATATACCCCCCCCCCCCCGAAAAATTTTCCAGGTGCATATCCCCCCCCACCGAAAAATTTTCCTGGCTACGCGCCTGTATATATATATATATACACACACACATTGTATATACATAAATTGTATATATATAAATGTATATATACAGGGTGCTTCTTAATTCACCATCAATATTCAGCAGGGAGGTAGGGAATAGGAAAAGAAGACAATTTCACAAAGGAAAGCATGGGCGCAAACGAACGCATCATGATGTAGGGGGCGCTTTATGCCAACAACTCCCATTCACGCGCTGTGCGATAGCTGTGTTAAGATAAATTTCATTAGCAACAGGGGTTCCGTAGGTCATGTTTTTCATCAGCCCCATACAAAGAAGTCGATTGGACATAAATCCTGTGACTGTGGTGGCCAACAAATCGGTGCACTGCGGCCAATACATTGTGCTCCAAATTTTATTGCTAGGTAACCACTCGCATCATTTTCCCGAAATGTTGCAGAAGTCGATTAGTCTTCTTTGTATGGGGTTGATGAAAAACATTACGTACGGAACCCCAGTTGCTAGTGAAGTTTATTTTAATCCATTAGCGCCCAACTTTTTTCAGCACATTCGGAAATTTATGTTGATGCTAGAAGTGATAAATAAATTTCCGACATTTGTGTGGTATGAAGAACGTAAATCTTTTTCTAAAAATTTGAATACGGCGGGGAAATATTCTTATTTAAATTTGTTATTACTGAGTATTTTATGGAAATCAGATACTTTATTCAAGAAATTAAACTAGGGAAATAAACTAATGCTTAAATATTTGAGTGACTTACAAATTTCGCGTCGGTCTAAAAATAGATCGCTGGGCGTTAATGGGTTAACAGAGCTATCGTACATCGATTGAATGGGAGTTGTTGAGATAAAGCGCCCCCTACATCATGATGCGTTCGTTTCCGCCGATGCTTTCCTATCTGAAATTGTCTTCTTTTCCTGTTCCCTACCTCCCTAGTAAATAGTGATCATGAATTAAGAATCACCCTGTATATATATATTGTTATGAATTTTCGGGGCAACCCGCTGTTCTGGGGTTTAAAATATTTCAAAATTCTTATTCTACGTTTCAAATAGTTAAATTTTGCTTTTTGTTTCATCAAAATCGGTCAACTAGAACTGGAGATACGGAGGTTTCGGTTCCCCATTCATTTGTATGCAGTTTCTAGAAATCTCGAGAAATATTGGTCGTAGGCCCTCGGTAACTTCACTTTTGGGACTTATGTTTGGGCTACCAATAAGTCCCAAAGTGTTCGGGCTACGATATTTCTGAACTGCACAAATAGTCGCCATCGCAAGCTTGGCGACATTTTAGTTACTGCGCGCGATTTTCCCAATGGGGCTGTAAAGATACTTTATCTGCCTTACCATGAATAATAGCCCATTGTTTCTCTTCTATAACGTAATCAAAATTCCCGCTTTATGTAGAATCTTCGAGAAATAATTCTTCTAGAAGCTTCCTGTAGCTTCTGCGTCACCTATAAATACAAGCGCGTCAGTGCCCCGAGGTTCAGTGTGAATTGAGCTCCCGTCGAGTGAGTTTGCTGTGTTACGCTTTGTATTGACGCTACAGAAGCGGTGTTTTCGCTTGCTTTTCGAAGCTGATTTTAAAGTGCTGTGTGTAAATTCTTTATTACTGAGTCTTGAGGGATTGCTTGCGATATCTCTCGTATATTTCCACTGAATTTTTGCCTGTGGAAGTGTTTTATTTTGTGTGAGAAATACAGAATTTGTGAGAGCTTCTGATCTAAGCGGACTGTTAAAAGCACATTACTGTTTGATTGTGCTTGTGAATCTTGTACAGCTGATTGTTCGACGAAGTTCTAGAAGCAATAAAGTTCGTTTTCCATCCTGACAAGTGGACTCTTTACTAGAACTTTCTACACCAACTGAACTTTAGAACGACGAGCCCAGGAATAGCAGAGTTTACTGCAACCATATATATCACGTTATTCTTGAAAAAAGCAGCCATTCAAATATTTTTAATGCACTGTGATTAACTTATATAGCTTTGTTGCAGATCTGCAAAACGATGGCATAAAGGGTTAAGGACAATTTTGCAGATATTGCCATTCAAAAATTTATTTAAAAATTTATTTTAATAATCCATTATTTATTATATTCATTATTAATTATTTTATTTTAAAAATTTATTTTAAATAAAAATTTATTTTAATAATAATAATTTATTTTATAATTACAACATTCCTGAATGTAAAAATGTGGGTACCGCGCATTGGATGATTTAAATCATTTACGCGTCCAAAGCTCTCAGGACATTTGCCTGACAATGCCAGATGTAGCTGAATCTCTGGGAATGGAAATGCTAGGCGTGCATACTGGCAGCTCGGATAATTCAGAAGATCTGTTGCCACACACGAGAAGGTAAATGAAATGCCAAATAGTTAACAATATTATTAAAATTAATTTTTATTTAAAATAAATTATTAAAATAAAATAATTAATAATGAATATAATAAATAATGGATTATTAAATTTTATTTTAATAATTTATTTTAAATAAAAATTAATTTTAATAATAATAATTTATTTTATAATTACAACATTCCTGAATGTAAAAATGTGGGTACCGCGCATTGGATAATTTAAATCATTTACGCGTCCAAAGCTCTCAGAACATTTGCCTGACAATGCCAGATGTAGCTGAATCTCTGGGAATGGAAATGCTAGTCGTGCATACTGGCAGCTCGGATAATTCAGAAGATCTGTTGCCACACACGAGAAGGTAAATGAAATGCCAAATAGTTAACAATATCATTAAAATCCGAATGCTTCTAAAGCGGAGGTGTAAGTATTGAGCAGCACAGAGAGTAGATCCGGTTTGCACAAATATCGTTTTTACTCGCGTAATAGTCGCACTTCTTTTTGCCAATTTTTTATAGTGAAAGACTAGGTGTGACTATTATGCGGGGAAAATCTGCTACATAATATTGAAACTCGAAATTTATTTTTTCTGCTTCAAAACGGGGTTTTGAAGGGATTATTATGCGAGGGCATCTATTGCGCGAGTAAATACGGTATGTATGTTCAACGTTTACTCTTAATCTTCTGGAACGACCAGTTTGTACAGGCATGCAAAGAAACGTAGAAAAATTTACTAGATAGCATTTGTGCGTAACCTATATTAAAAAGTATGAAAATCCTTCAAAGAGAGAGATTTAGAACTCTAAAAATCACTTCAGTTTGCGTTTGGTTGTAGAATTTAACAACTTAAGAAGTTTCAACAGAAGATTTCGTCACTAGGGTTATTTTAATGCTAAAAATAGAAAATGAAATAAATTACTGTTTTTAAATGGAACAAAGTAGAACGCATTGAGTGCATTTTTCTGTAGCTCAAATAAATTATTTTGAGATTAAAAGATTTTTTTAAACCGGCTGGCAAGATGAAAAAAATATCAGAAAAAAAAAACACCCTGGCTGAAAAAACTATTTCTGGTGTCCGATTAAACCAGGACATTTCATTACCTTTGTGATGAATATCTCTAAATCATAGATTAATATTAAAGGATGGGTATCATTTACTGGACTTAAGCTCACAAAACAGTTTCCATTTTTTCGACACCATAAGTCTCTGGCTTTGATAGGGACTAGAAAAGTTGTCACCCAAACGAAGGAAATATAAAATATCTAAAATAGCATTAAAAATTCGAATGCCTTTAAAAAGCTAGTAATTTAATGTTCTTTTGTTATTTCATATTTATGTATTTTCATTTTCCAAGATATATTGAAATGAATCATTGGGTCGTTGACTTTAATAGCTTAAGTGGCAGAATTGCAGTCTGTTACTGTGATAACTGTAATGTCAAAAATAGAATATGATGGTAATTATTTACTTCAAGTAGGCATAGGTGAATTGTATTGAGTATAGTTTTAATTATTAGAAATAAGAATTACTTTGTTACCAGAAGATTTCTTTTTTATATGAAGTCGTAGGTCTTAAAACCGCCTATCCATGATAGTGCCCAGTGGTTATGCCACTGAAAATGGTAGACGGCCGAGGTGTGAGGGTTTGAGTCCCATCGCGCGGCTGTCGATCTAATGGGCTGGAGTTTTGGTAGATTTTCTCCAAAACTCCAGCCCGCAGAGATTTAGCAGAATATCGGTAAGTGGCTTAGAAAAAGGCTCAAAAATCAACGTGAGACCCCTCACACTACAGAAAATATGATAGAGAAGCATTTTTATAAATGGCTTAACTTTATAAATATGGCTTTCCAAATGATGCGAGCCTCACCATGGCACAGTGGTTATATCACTGAAAAGGGTAGACGGGCGAAGTGTGAAGGTCCCGGGTTCGGGTCCCATCACGTGGTCGTCGATCTAACGGTCTGGAGTTTTGGTAGGTTTTCTCCAGATGTAACGTGAATACGCGTTAGAACCCCTTAGAAAGTCCACCTACCAAGACACCCCTCATCCTAGGCAGATACCCCGTGTTCAGGTTTGCCTTAAAACACAAACACACCCGAGATAGTGCCCTCTGGTGCCGGATCATTCGACAACATATGTTACCATTATGATAATTATTCGTTCATTTTTATGCATAGCTCGTTGGTTGTGAAGACCCCCTAGCCGAGATAACGCCCTCTGGTGTCCGATTACTTGACAATATTTTTTACCATTATGATACTAAATCCTGCATTTTTACGCACAATATGGACATTTCGCTACTATTGCGATGCGCAACATTAAATTTTAATTCCACAGCCATTTTCTCCTGATACAGGCCTTTCTAAGAACTCTGAGACTATTTCTAAGCATTTTGCACGTTTCCACAGAAAATAATAATGGAACTCGTAATATTTTTTCTTTTACAAACATAGACTAAATTAATATGCGAACAATACACCTAAACCAAGCGTGTTTCTTAGCATACTTATATGCACGCAGCGAATAAAGAACTTCTGAAACAAAAAAGCTAATAATCTTAAATACGAAAATATATTATTCCAGATTTCACTTAGCATTTTCTTTCAGATTATATAATATATATATATATATATATATTATTTAGCCAAAAGAATAACCCAGGCGTCTCCCTTGCATTTCGGTCTTAAATCTAAACACACCTGCTTTTCATCTGATAAATACACAACACTGCACCAAACGGTCTTTTATAAACAACCTTCTCTTTTGACGTGGCGTTTGCCAAAGGGGGATATAATTTGGTTATATCTGATACGGCAGCAGCGCTTTTAGTTGGGGGGAGGTGGGGGGGAATCTCAGTATATAAACGCACCCTTTAATTCCGAACGCTTTAAAAAATTACGTATCCCGGCATGCACTACCGCGAGTGTGCGAAACTCATTCCGGAGACGTACCAAAAAAAAAAAAGAACAACAACAACAAAACAAATGAATTATCCCGTACGGAAAAGAACTCACGAAATTGAAGAGCAAAGGAATGGTTCGTTTTACTAAGTTAAACATTTTTGAATAAAGAATGTGTATATTTTTTTTGCCCATCTGTGCTTTAAAATAATTGCGCAAAATTTAATTTTCGCCGGGAAAGCGGGAAAAAAAAACAACGTACTCTTTATTTTAGTCTAAAACTAAACGGAGTGGGGTGCGTTTATTTATTTTTTTAATATTATTTTTCAAGTAAAATGAAATTCGAGTTGCAGATTTATTGCAGATGTGCGGCATGGGAAAAGTTTTGCGGATTATGTGCATTATGCGAGCGGCCAGATTGTTTACATCTAACAGGTTGTTAGGAAGAGCTTTATCCTAAACAATTTCCCTGGCAGTTTAATAGGATAAAAATGCTATTTTTTTTTCTTTCTTAAAAAAATGGTGTGTTTTGTAAATTTATGTGGAGTTTTTCTTTACAAAAGGGTTACACAGTCTGTAATGAACTGTTGGGAGCGAACAATGCTAGGTAATTGATCTAAAGCGAGAATAAATCTGAAATATTTTAAGCAGTATGGCTATATTTTTGTAAACAAGAATAAATTGAGACATGGCTTACAGTTTGGAATGAGTTTCAAAACAGAAGATTAAAAACATGTTTTTGAACTACGTACAGAAAAAAAATGTCTGGTAGGGAGTACTCTTTTGATCTATTTTTAAGTTTTAATAAACCTTTCTAAATTTAAGCATAAATAATTAGCCGAGTAACCTGTTTTTTCAGAGCAGGTGTTTTTTTAACATGCATGATAGAAGTTTTTCACTCACCGGTATAGAACATAAAAAAAATCTGGAGTGACTCCACTCGACTTTCTGATTTCATTACCAAGCATTTAAATAAATTTTAATGGATGAATACTTCAAACATATATACCAAATTGAAGCTCAATCGAACGCGCCGTTTAAACGCTAGCGCAATTTCAAGAATTTCTCCCCATATGCCATAAGGTAAAAGAAATCTTTGTCGTAGCCCTGTAGAAAAACTATAAGTCCTAAACACATCAAAATCAATACCGGTCTTACGATGGTGGCTTATAACATGTATACCCAATCTGAGCTCAATCGAATGTACCGTTTAAATGCTTGTGCACTTTTGAGAATTTCCACCCCATAGGCCATAATGAATGGCCATAAGAAATCTTTATCGTAGCCCTGTAGAAAAACTGTAAGTCCTATACACACTAAAACTAATGCAGGTCTTGCGACGGTGGTTTATAACATATATGCCCAATTTGAGCTCAATCGAATGCCCCGTTTAGGAGTTATCGTGTACCCTGACATACACACAAACACACATACGCACACACATACACACACACATACACATACATACATACATCTCGTAAAAATAGCATAAATGGATTCAGAAGACCTCAAAACGTGTAAATACACCAAAAACTCGAAGTCCAATTTTTTCATGATTACAATACTTTTCTTACATGGTACATGTTCGGAAAGTAAAAACTGTTTAATTGTTCCAATTGTTCCAATTGTGATAAGGCCAATCTTCACACCAGCCTGGGTACTCAATGTCCCAGTAGATGTTCTCGGACTAGTAGAATCAGATAACTTTTAACTCAATCACCGATTGGTTATTAACTGTTGAATGGCCAATACTTAATCGTGTAGAAAGTCACCTGACTATACTAGTCCGAATGACGTGAATGAGTGACCAGATCGGTATGAAGATTGCGATTATGGAGATACAATGTACACCTTCCGAAAAAAGTATTCGAGTAAGAGATAAATTTAATATTTTAGATTTGCGAATAATAATTGAGTTTTTGAAAAACGCACAACTTGACAGAAATATATAAAGTCATATTTATGAATAGCCTAATTCATATTTCTGAATAGAACAGTTGATATAAATAATTTTTAATATATGAAACCAACGTTGGAAATTTATGTCTTACTCGAATACATTTTTGGAGGGTGTACTTTTTATAAGTGTTATTTCATAAAGTGTTCAATTAATATTAATTATCATTGTAGTAAAATTAGTGGATAAAGCGATGTGAGAAGCAGCACATCTATCTTACAATTTTCCGAAAAAAATATATAATAAATGTCATATTTTTTGCAAAATTTGCGGGAAGAACAATTGAAGAACTGTCACAGTTGTCTTAAAGTTAGTTTAAAAAAATAATAGAAGTCATGTTTGTCGTAAAGTTTGCGGAAAGAACAATACAAGAGCTGTCACATTTGTCGAAAAATTTCAGCAAGCGAGCTCGCCGGAACGTTAAATCGTTCACAAGTTGACTGACTTTTTAACCTAAGCGCAGTGATCCCGCTCTGGGAACACCAAACTCTGACATTTTGACTGTTGCCAGTCACGAAAACTAGATTTGATTTCTATGAAAATAGTTGCGGGTGACATATAGCTCCACGAGAATCCTTTACTTTTTAGCACACGTCATTTGCCGTAAAAAAAGGGTCACGATTCTTTTTAACAGCACTGACATCTGCTGAAAAATGGAAGAATTCGAGAACAGCTGGATGGATTGCCCAATGCTGAAAAAAGGGCAACCGTTGCCATCGCTCGACTTAACTACCAGCAAGATGGCGGTCGATCGAAACGTTCATCGCGTGCCACTGATCTAGAGACCCCATTTTTAGAGACACGTGCCTCGGGTTCTCTAAAAATGGGGTCTCTAGATCAGTGGCACGCGATGAACGTTTCGATCGACCGCCATCTTGCTGGTAGTTAAGTCGAGCGATGGCAACGGTTGCCCTTTTTTCAGCATTGGGAAAGGGTTGCGCCTCAAAGGGTTAAAAACTTCAACATCCCCGCAAAGCACAGCGCATGAGAAAAAGCAAAAACAAAAAATCCAGCCAAAACTAGTTTGTTGCCAAACACATCACCCCCTCCCCACCCCAACCACTCTCTCTCACTCCGCCACTGTCGTCAGTCGGCTTGTTTTGATGCGGCAGACAATCTCTCTCTCGCCGAAAAAAAAAAAAAAAAAAAAACACCTTGCCTCGTCTATAATGTTAAGAAGCAGCAAGCGATCCTCTCAACCCTTTTTATTCTTTCTTGGTTACACGCCGGATGTCCGCATCGCCCGACTTGCATACTTAATGGCGCGGAACAGAGACCGGGAGCCCTCTCTCTGCGGTTTTGGAGAACAGGGGCGCACCGTGGATCATCTGCCGGGGCCCACTGCTACTTACCTGGGGCAGGTGCTGTCTGTCGCGAAGGGGGGCCAGGTGTAGGAATTTTTCTCCGGCGAAAAAACACCTTTTAGGTGCGGGCAGGATGTCGTTCAACCCGTGCCTTGATTTTCGCGGCCTGGCGTATGTAAGTGAACCATTTGCAATCGCACTTCCAGCCTCCACTGCAACTAACTTCCTCTCGGGAAGCATGTGCAAATTTTATCGAACGTGCACGTGTTTGGATGAGAAAACTGAACGCACATCTGCATGCACTCATGCAGATAGAGTGTAGCAGAAGAGTTGGTCCATTAGCTGGTCATTTTTGAGTGAGGGAAGAACTCTTAATTGCCTTCTTCTCCGACCACCTCGTAAGAAAGTAGAATAGATGAGGCTAGGAACCCTAACATGGCCTGTAACCAGTGGTGTAGCCAAGGAGGGTTAGGGGTCTCGTAACCCCCCCCCCCCATGAGGAATTTTTTGCCACACAAAATGTATATTCTTCACTCTCCTATCACTCACACCTATACATATATATGAGTTGAAATAGTCGTAACCCCCCCCCCCCATGAAAAATTTCTGGCTACGCCCCTGCCTGTAACCAGGGCGTAGCCAGAAATTTTTCATGGGGGTTGTTACGACTTCTACAACTCATATATATGTATACGTGTGTGTGATAATATAGTGAAGAATATACATTTTGTATGGCAAAAAATTCCTCATGGGGGGATTATGACCCCCTAACCCCCCCACTTGGCTACACCCCTGCCTGTAACTATTCCATTTTTCTGACTAGGACTTTAACGGCCTTACTCGCCAAACACTTGATATGCGGATTAATCCTAACACGCGTGTTCAAGTTATGGGTAAGATAATTTCCAATAATGTTTATCACAGTTTATGATTTCGGATTGTCTGTATGTCCGCCCGCCCGTCCGTGCTGCCATAAATATCCATCGATTGTTACGAAAATTACATATGTTATTCCTATGGACAGTATCATGTACCCTATTGAGAATGCTGTATGTAGCATTTATAATTCTTCTACAGGCGTTACCAATAGAATTTCAGTCACTCTATGGGCAGAGTCATTTTTTTAAAGCGTATTTCAAAAATATTTGCCTATTTCAAACGAAAAAAAAATAATAATATACGCTATTAAGGGTTACAATATAAAACTCTTAATCGAAAATGGTGTATTTATCATTTATAGTTCTTCTGCCGGACCATTCAAAAGAATTCCAATACATTACTGTCCATATGCGGTTTAGCGACATTAATCCATTTCAAACACAATGCAATGTATAAAGGATTACACTTAATTACTCTTAATTTACAGGATGTAAGTGCAGTTATTTTACAGGGTCTCACAAAATTATTTTATGAGTGATATTCAGCTGTTTTGAGGTTATCTGCAAAATATTGGCGAGCTTGACGACGATGCAACGCCAAATTTGGCTTAAGAAAGACTGTTTTGGTGGAAAATGTTTTATAATCGATGGTTTTGGCATGATTTACATTTCCTATTCTCTTTTTGTTAACTTTGTAATATTGAAGTACATAGAAAGTATTTGAATGTCAGCTAAATTTCCTCTCAAAATTAATTTAAAAACAAATTTCTTTTTTTCTTTTTTGAAAATCACCAAACTCAAAAAGAAATCTGAGATATCATTACTACACACACTGAAGGATGTACTTACTATAAAGTGAAAAAAAAAGATTAATGAAATAGAGATTGACAATCTCTGTAACACTTGAATACTCTATTGAGAGGGTGTTTGCGTTTAGAGCAATTTAAATATATAACAAAAATGTTCAGCTTTTAATAATATTACCTCACCAATTTCCGCCCTGTGCAGTTGTTAACATTTCACCTGTAACATAATAATTGGATCAATTTCAACATGGGAAATATTTTCAGCTGTCCAGAAAAACTGTTCTTAAATTGTTCCATCTGTTTTCACTTTTCACACTCACCTCTAAGAGCTCAGTCAATCGGAAAAATATCTTTTATATTTCTTTTTACTCATTGCTCGAGTTTTTTATTTTCTCTTATTTTCTTCTCTCTTTTGGCCTGTGTGTTTTTATTAAAAAACTTTTCTTCCTTCGAAAAAAAGTTTGAGGTAAGGCGGTTCAAAGAAATAAATTGGACACCGCGAGTTTGAGATATTTTTAAAATAGTGAGTTGGTAAGTTTTCTAGGTACAATAAAAAAAGGAAATATTTTTAACTTTTTATACAGTTGTACCAGTCTAGTGAATCTAGGCTGTAACAAAATAACGCAATTATTTTCATCGGATTTGCGTTCGGAAACGTATTTTATACGCTTGTAAACTTATGTAACAGTATGCGTACGTTCGTAAACGTATGTAGTTACATATTTGGCAAATACTTGTGTAGAGAACATATAAAGGGTGGGCGAAAAGTCCTTGACACATTTCAGAATATTATATATAAAATAGAAATTGCCATAAAAGAGTTCAGTTTGCAGTCACTTCTTTAATAGAACGTTAAGTTTTTTTTATCAACAGAAAACTTCGAACTGCTGCCGAAAGAGGGCGCAACAGGACCAAAAATCCATAGAGTGACATTTTATATGAAAAACTTTTTAACCCTTTGAGGCACAAGCCTTTCCCAATGCTGAAAAAAGGGGAGCTGTTGCCATCGCTCGACTTAACTACCAGCAAGATGGCGGACGATCGAAATGTTCATCGCGTGCCACAGATCTAGAGACCCTTTTTTGATGCAGCTGGCTGTGTGCTTATTTCAGCATTGGGCAATCTATCCAGCTGTTCTCGCATTCTTCCATTTTCCAGCAGATGTCAGTGCTGTTAAAAATAATCTTGACCATTTTTTTACGAGAAATGACGTGGTAAAAAGTAAAGGATTCTCGTGGAGCTATGTCACCCGCAACTATTTTTATAGACATGAAATCTATTCTTCGTGACTGGCAACAGTCAAAACGTCAGAGTTTGGTGTTCCCAGAGCGGGAACACTGCGCGTTAAAGGGTTAATAGTTACCCTTACAGAACGAGTTTCTTGTTACCAAATTTCGATATGGGCACATTTCGTAGCTCGTGTCACATCTAGGCGATACTCGATCTCATTTCACGTGCTTGTCTACATGGATTGTGGAATATTCTCAATGACTTCGATGACTTGAGCTGCGCAATGTCGGTCATTTTAGACGCGAAGACTTAGTCCTTGACATATCCCAAGAAGAAAAAATCAAGCGGAGCTAAATCTGGAGACCTAGATGGCCATACTACTAATGTGTCAAGGACTTTTCGCCCTTTCTGTACTTTATGTAGTATTCTGCCAACAGCCAGGCCCGATTATCAATGCTGAAATTGGAAACTTTTTTTCCAGAAATAGAACTGAATACGGTTGTTCTGTGGTCTTGATTATGGTCTGAAGAGTAAGGTACAGATTTTTAAAAAATATATACAGGGTGTCCCAAAAAGGTGGTGACGGGCTTCAATTCTTTTTCTTTTAGATATAAGTGTTCAGTGTATATACGAAAAAATGTTCAAAATGAGGTAGAAAATATGACTCCATTAAGAAAAAATTACTCTCGTTCATTTACAATGTGACGTTGTCTGAATAATTACGAATAATTAGAATATAGAGGTATATCTGTGACGCTCCCTTTTCCTTACCCCTCACTACTTAAATCTCTCTGATAACTTTTGATCTGCGCGGTATTGTAAAGTCTTCGACAAGAAGCTATAGATCTTCGATAATGTGCAGTTCTGATGTTATAGAACGCATAAATCCCTGAGTGTTTCAAGGGCTTTTCAGAATTTGACACTATAGGGACTTGAGAATCTCTTAACTTACGAACACTTACTTCAAACATCCCACGTGATCGAAATACACTTGTGATTCCAGCCCAGAGGTGAGATCAGCAGCTCAACAGAGAGAAGAGATCGGTTTCAGACAGTGACCAATGCAGAGTTACTTTCCTCTGGTTTTGGGCCGGTACGGATAAAAATTTTGCCCGAACCCGCCATCTGACTGTTTAAGTCCCAACTCAGATCTTTTACGTGTTTTTATGTGCGTCTAATAAAGTATTTTGTGTGAGCAAAAAGGCTCCACCTCTCTATTTAGGACTCTATAACATAAAGTTACATATTTTAAATTTGCACGGCTCCCGTGCAAAACATTCCCAGTTAGTAAAATGTGCCCCCCATACACTGATGAGGTGATGTATACGAAATATGAACCTTTCATCATACAATAACACAGAGATATCCTACTATGCAGTTAAGCTAATCCCTGACTTAGTCTGTAACCATTCCGGGCGGCTGCTTCAATATAAATATTTTACCGCCATTACTCCAAGAAGATTAAAAAGTTCAAAAAGATTAAAAAGCAGAAAAAGCGTAGTAACATCTACACCGTCTACACGATCCGCTTGAAATTTTTTATAATTTCACACAAAAATAAAAAATAAAAAATCCGTGGTACTTTAAAAACGTGAATATCCACCGGTTCTCTTATTTTTAAGTAATTTTTTTTGCTATTTTTCAGCATTATTTTATTTTCGAGAGTAAAAAAAGTGAATCATTTGCTTGACAAAATGAGCTGTTGCAATCGATATGACGTCCTATTCATCACGGTCATCAGGCTTTGGAAGGTGAAAGTCCAGATTACATAGTTTAATTTTTTTTTTACACAAATAAATCGTCTACATGGATATAAGAAAGACTGTTCAAAACGAAATCTATCGAATAGCAAAAAGTTTCTGTACGTTTTCAGAAGAGCATGAAATTCGATTTGTGTATATAATAAAAATTTAATATGAAGTTATTTATTTTAGGTGGACGAAATTGTATTAAGTGTAGATATATTTTCGTCAAATGTTTTTTCTACCGCCCGTTGTAATTGCCTCCACAACGGGCTTTGATTTCTAGTCTTTAAAGAAAGATGATCGGGTACTGTACATGAATTTGAATGTAAGCGTTTGTTGCTTGCCGGCTGTGCAGTCACAGCCAGCTGCGCCAAACAAGGGGTCTCTAGATCTGCGGCACGCGATGAACGTTTCGATCGTCCGCCATCTTGCTGGTAGTTAAGTCGAGCGATGGCAACGGCTGCGCTTTTTTCAGCATTGGGAAGGGATTGCGCTTCAAAGGGTTAAACCATGCCAACTCTGGTTTAAACACAGGCTTGATAGCTCTTTGCTTGGCATACAGACAGGGAACAAAAAAACCCTCAAATATCAGTATTTTAGACACCCAATACGTCAGTGATGAATGTGAGCCAATCAACCCTCATATTTCATTCGTGTTCAAAAATTCAACGCACCGATGTCACATGACGGAACAGCCGCTTGGTTCGAATGCATGGGACAGATTAGCATCAGCGGATGGCACCATGGGACATCTGAAAAGCGGATAGCACATGGAGGTGACTATTGTGGTATTGTAAGTGTGTGTATCATCTGATAATAACGAGAAAAAATTCCCTTGTTTGCATGGGGCCCGCGCCCCCACCCTACGCCTCTCTTGCGTTACAGTTTCGTTCGCCCCCTCCTCGATATGCCATATGGCACGGATAAATCCGTTGGGTCGGCGGCACATGGTATGGAAAAAAAAAAAAAAGAGGAAAAAAAATCGTTCACCCTATTTTTAACAGACACCCCCGAGTGTGGATATTTTTAAAAAAATAGCGGTTTTTTTTTTAATTTCTATTTCGTTAAAATTTATGTGGGTAATTTATACTTGAAGCATTTGGTGGTAAAAAAGTAAGTAAATTAATTAGAAATTTAATTTTAAAATAACTGAATGTATGACGGGGTTGTACAGAAGGGGATGGAATTTATAAATTATAAATTGAATATATGTACAAACATTGTGAAGTAGATAACTTAAAAAGATAAGCAGAAAAATAATGGTTATAAAGACATATAGATTTATAAAATTTTGAGAAAATTATATGTACGAGTAAAATAAAACGGTACATAGGTTTCAATAGGCTCAAACGGATCAAATTGACCTCAGGAGCTCCGTCATTGCTAATTCAAATTAATAAGAAAGCAGAAAGTTTTTTTTCCCTATATTGGACATTCTTAAGAGAATTTTAAATCACTTTTTAAAAAAATCTGATGTGTCCAACACATGACTTCCTTGCACGTCCATTAGATCAAAAATATTTTCGACGCACTTCCTCTAAATTTATTTGTTTGAAAGAGATAAAATATCAATAATAGTAAGGTTTAGCGATTTCTAGCCAAATATTTCGATATCGCCAAGCTGAGTCCAATTTGAAAGATTTCCTTCTCACACTTTATTTGGCGATATTTCACCAAAAGCAGACAAACTTGAGATAGTCAGCGAGATTTTGGGGATAGCCAAAGTAGTCATTGACCACAGACTTTCAATGAATTGAATGCATCTATTCACCTCAATGTATTCAAAGTCATTTGGCTCACCCTGTAAATAAATTCTCAGTCGATTGCTGTCAAAAAAGATATGGAAAACAGTTAGATATTACAATAGTTCTAAATACAAAAGTTCAAAAATCTACGGGTTAAAGTTTTAGTGTTATACAAAATACGAAATAATTTTTGGCGCCAAATTTGGCGATATTTCGGCGAAACTCGTCAATGTCGACGAAATTTGGCGAGATTTTAAGCATGAACCAAACAATGACAGATTATCGCCAAATTTGGCGATATTTCGCCAAAACTCGCCAAGAACGATGACAAATGGCGATACTTTGGGCATGGACCAAATGACTGACTATCGCCAAATTTGGCGATATTTCGCCAAAACTCGCCAAGGTCGAGGACAGACAGCGAGATTTTGGGCATGTACCAAACAATGACCGTCTACAGTTATATTATAATGAAGATGTCCATAGACATTAAGGTACTGAAATTCTTTTCGGTGGTCCTGTAAATAAACTCTCCAGTAGATTGGAACCAAAAATCGAGATGCACAACTAGATGTTAGAACATTCTTATATATGAAATTTCATAATAGTTTTTGAGATTTGAGAGTTAAATATGCACACACGTACACCAAAAGTCGCCAAGCTTGACGACTTTTGGCATAGTTCTTGAGGGAGGCACGTGACCGTGGTCGGACCATTACCTAACTTATGTGGTAGGACGGTATTGTGCTTGAAATGGATGAATGCCCCTAAAATTGCTATTGACCGTAATGTATTGGAAATCTTTTGAGTGTTCCTGTAGCAGAACTATAAATGATAAAGACACTTTTTTAAATAGCGAAATTCATTTTCTAACTCTTTACAGTATATATCACTTCTGAGTCGTTTGAAATAGCCCAATACCTCTAAAAAACGCTTTGATGAATTTCGGCCCATAGAGCGTAATGTATTTCGAATCTTTTGGGCGGTCCTGTATATAAACTATTCAGTCGAATGGAACCGAAAGGGGAGGTGCACAACTAGATGTTACAACAATCCTAAATATAAAGTTTCAACATTCAACGCCTAACAGTTTTTGAGATATGCGAGTTTAATGAATTTCGGCCCATTGAGTGTAATGTATTTCGAATGTTTTGGGCAGTCCTGTAGATAAACTATCCAGTCGAATGGAACCAAAAGGGGAGGTGCACAACTAGATGTTACAACTATCCAAAATATGAAGTTTCGACATTCTACGCCTAATAGCTTTTGAGTTAGGCGAGTTTAATGAATTTCGGCCCATAGAGCGTAATGTATTTCGAATCTTTTGGGCGGTCCTGTACATAAACTATACATTCGATTGCGACCAAAAGGGGAGGTGCACAACTAGATCATAGAACAATCCTAAATATCAAATCTCAACTTTCTACGACCAATAGTTTTTGAGATATGCGAGTTACATACGTACGTACGTACGTACAGACGGCATGGAAAAACTGGCCACAGTAGACTCGCCACTGGTCAAAATAAGTTGCAGACGCGTTAATACGATCGTACATGCTAACCTACGATGAGATGCATCGAAAAAAAATTTTAAATTAAATTTAGAGGTAGTCAAAATCGGTTTTTATGTCGAAATTTGGCCCCCAAAATTTTTCGGGATCACATTACTTCCTTATACTACGTACAAGGAAGTAATTAAATAATAAAACAAATACAAATAATAAATGTCCTGGGAATTTATTTAAAAGCATCGTAACATTATATTACGGTAAATTAACTAACAGTACAATTTCAGATTTATAATAGATTACATTTTGTAATGATAGTAATTGCTACTAAAATAATTTTAAAAAACATGATTAAACAGGCCCGGGGCTTGAAGGTTAGGGGCCTGTCCTCCTTAAGCGCTTAAGCGCGCGATTGTGGGTTCGATTCCCTCTCAATCACCTGGTTCTGTTTATCCCCTTCCTCCCCGCTCCCGTCAAAATCCCAGGGGTAAGCTTTATCCCTCTATTTCTAGAGCCCGTGATATTTCCTGGTAATAGTGTTCAAAAATTATGCGACAGAAAGATTAGAGCATTCCAATTCTTATTCACGGATTTTTTTATAGAACAGATGACAGTATCAGACTATTTTTAACTTAATTGAAGATTTATTTTTAAATGCATGGTAGTACATACATGGTACAGTTTTAAATACATGGTACTCGAATACGCGTGTTTGTGGTATGCATTGTGCAATCTTAACTCACCTTTTTACTTATGTTTAAAGAAAACTTTATAAATATTTATTTATTTTACGAAGTTAGTTTAATAAAATTCTCCTTTAGTGTTTAAAACATATATTTTAGTGATTCCCAGCTAACTAGAAAACACACATTCAGTCACAATAACGCTACGCTTTTGCTTTTTCTAGAAATTTTTCTTTTTTCTACTAAAATGATGTCTAAAGTTAATTATCCTAAAGTATATACAGATATTGTACATACACTTATTTTTATAGTTTCTTGAATAAAATAAAGTAGGCAGTTTAATGACAATTTTCTTAAAAATAATACTCTAAGGGGTTAAATTTCCTTTCTGTGTGTTGACCATTTTACATGACGAGGACTTATAAGCAGTTTTTTGGAGCAAATCAAACGAATCCGAAAATAAATGTTCCAAATGCAACATCAACAAATGCCATTAACTTAAAATGTAAAATAAATATAATATTACATTTAATAACAAGGTATTGAAATTAACGGTGGTCCGCTAGTCAGAGACTTCTAAAATATATAACGGCCTGCAGAATAGAAAATTTGTTGGTCCGTCGGACCACTAACGTTTTATTTACATTTTCCTCGTGCAAACGTTCCTCAATACATGTCATCTAATTTTACCAATACAAGCCGCATAATTGAATGGAAATATTTTTATAATAGATATTTTTTTAACAGCTTTTAACGGTAGTCAATATTACATTGATCATGTAATTTCTTTTCTTTTTCATTTTTAAAATTATGTATACGGACCAGAAAAATCACGGAGTCATTGGTCCTTCGGAACAGTGCTCCCCAACCTTTTTACCTCCGCAGACCGGTCAACGTTTGCTAATTTTAACGTGGCCCGTTGAGAGAGGTGGGGGGCTTTGATTTACTATATTTTCTATTATTTTGATTTAATAATATTCGATAATGTGATTATCATTTTGATGTACACCCTCCAAAAAAAGTATTCGGTTAAGAGATAAATTTCCTATTTCAGATTTGCGAATACTAATTGAGTTTTTGATAAACGCACAACTTGACAGAAATATGAAAAGTCATATTTATACATGGCCTAATTCATATTCTATGATAAATAATTTTTAATATACGAAACCAATGTAGGAAATTTATCTGTTACTCGAATACTTTTTTTTTGGAGGGTGTACAAATGACATTGTTTTGATTTAATAATATTCGATAATGTTATTTTGATGTATAAATGATATTGTTTTGATTTAATAATATTCGATAATGTTATTATCATTTTGATGTTTAAATGACATTGTTTTGATTTAATAATATTCGATAATGTTATTATCATTTTGATGTATATATGACGTTACGTTTATTTACTGTTCAATAAATACAAAAAAAAAATCTTGTTTTATTTATTTATTAGTTTCGTTTTCTCAGGAAGGCGCATTTGTTTTCAATTTTACGAATGGAATTTTAATTTACAATCTTTAAATGTTTAATAATTGATAAAATATTTAAAATGATTACAAGATTTTTTTTCTGTTACAAAAGTATAAATTAGCACAAACCCGACAAAGTCTTACAAAGGCGATAGAAATACACTTCAATAAATAAAATAGAAATAATTTAATGTTCTTTTGGGCGGACCGGTACCATTTGATCCACGGACCGGTGGTTGGGGACCACTGCTTTGGACCGCAGACTAAATATTCTAATTTCTTCCCCTAATAATATTTTGTATTTTGTAACAGATTACATGACATGGTCAATAATAATAATAATAATGGGCATAAGATTTTCTTTTTGAATTCATCAAACAATAGTAAATTAATAATACGATCCCGGATTTTGTGATGGCACATCTCATGGCACACGTCAAAGTAATTTACCGAAACATATCTCAATAGATAAGCACTTTAAAAAAGCTAATCGAATACTCACGGCCGAAATACAATTCAGCCCCTCCCTCACTGAAACAAACTTGAAAAAAAAAAGCATACCCATCTGTGCAATTCTTTTTTTCTCTCTCTCTCTCTCAACTGGATATGTTAATGACACGCGACACCGTTTAATTTAATGCCATTCCGCCAAGGCATCACCTTTCGCCGACAGCTGGAACTGCCGCCTCGTTAATTATTAACTCGGGCAGCATTCTCGTCATCATCATCAGGCCAATATGTGGCCTGAGCTTCCCTTAGGCCTCTCTCTCTGTATACGCGAGCTTCACCTTCTCGTCATCACCTGAGGTAGAACCATCGAAAAAGGCACCTGGGTGCGCATAGGCAGACGACAATGTAAAAGGCCTCGGCCGGCTTCCAGCGAAAATCGTCTGAGAACACGCTTTTTTTTTTTTAAGGTCTTCTGCTCTCACCTGGACCTCACACCTTGATCTTCGTTTTAATTAGGCATGTTTGTTCGAGAAATGACCGATGGCTATCGGTTTGATGGGTCCTCCCCGGCTATATGCGTCTTCGGTTAGGGGGTCTTTCACTGTAGCTACAGGCAGGCCTTCGGACTGGTTATTTTGGGGGCCCTCGGATAGAGATTGTAAAAGGGCCCCTTATTAGAGAATTGAGAGGGAATGTAATATTAGAATATGTATTGCTTGAAAACTAGGCTTAGGTGCCTAAAAATGCACGTACAAAAATTTTAAAGCTTTAGGCCTCGCACTGCGGGGTTCTCTACTATGCCACTGTGTTAAGGCGTACAATCAATGAGAAATAAATAATCAATTTATACTGATATCCATATCAAACTACTTTAATTATAAAGCAGTATATCTATTTAACAAGGGCCCCTTTGAATTGGGGGCCCTCGGCAGTCGTGGACCATACGACCACGCCAGTCCGGGCCTGGCAAATGGGCATGAATGAATAAAATTTGTATTCGAATTATTGTGTCGAACCCGCTTAATTGAATATCGGCTAAAGGAATATCCCGCTTAGTGTAACAAATTTTTGATGTACCACACCGTAATATAGTCAGAACACGGACACTGACTTTTTCTGTCCATGCTTCAGATTAAACCACACCACAAAGCGATTCAGATTAAATAAATACAAGAATTTCAGTTGATAAAAACCACGTGAAAACTCTAAATAGAACAATTTTTTTAAATTATGGATTTATTTGCATTATTTCCTGACATAGAAATTCGGTTTCTGCTCTTATTTCGTTAGATTAAAAAAAAAAAAAAAAAAAAAAAAAAACACTTCTCATATCCAAGCCTAATTTTTTTTTCAGTAACCTATATATATATATATGTATGCTTTCAAAAAAAAAAAAAAAAAAAAAAGAAACCTTCTATCTAAAGCCCAATTTTGAATATTAGATATATTTATTTATGTTTAAATTTTTCAAAATTACTTTAAAAGTTTATTATTCTCAAGCCTATTGTTTACTTTTAGATAGTTATTTACTTTTGTTTAACTTTCAAAATTCTAAAAAAAGAAAAAAAAAACCACTATGTTAACTATATGTATATATGATTACTCGGGATTATTATTCGGGAACAATATTGTGAGCTATTGTAAACCATTGTAAATTAACTGTTTTTATATTGTTTAACACTGATGTATTTTACCAATTGTAATCCAAAAATTGTGCTGTAAAAAATAAAAATAAAAATGAGGGGAACCACTGCTTGCTGGACCTGAGCCTGCGGCTAGGGCTCAGCAGGACAGTAGGACACTTCAGGAACTAAAACAGGCTTTAAATCAAATAGGTAGGCCGTTCCTGAAGGTAGTATCCTATAGTATGCATACTTCAGAGTTGTATTTCTGCTGAAATTCTACTTCTTAAGTGCTATAATCTATATGAGAGTTTGTATGTATCTTTCTTATCACAAAACATCATTTAGTTTTGTGTATAAAATTGGTTATTGAATTAAAATATATTGAGTGTGTGGTAACTGATGCTACACAACTGGGTAACTCATGCTACAACGTAGATGTCTGACTTTGAAGTGCTGCCATTCTGATAAAAAGAAACTTTTACACAAAACAAACTGTTGCCAACACAGCTAAACGATATTCGGATTAATTTCTCATACAATTTATTAAAAAATATTTTTTGTATAGTCATGTCCCTCTGTAACACTCTTAAGGTCACTGGCGGACCCAGAGGGGAGCACAGGGGCATGTACCACTTCCCCCATGACGAACTAAGTTTAGACAATAGAAGATAGCTCTCTTTCGTAAATTCAAATGTTAAGGGAAATGTTGCGAAATTCTTACGTTTAGTAAAATAAAACCTTTCTATATAACTATAATTGCTACAACCACGAATCCCTCTATAACAATAAAATTTTGCGGTCCCTTGGAATTTTCATGCAATATTATCTCTTCTCTATATAACAATGCATACCTCCAGAATGATAATTGTATTGGGTCCCTTAAATATCGTTGTATCGAGGTTTCACTGTTCTAACAATGAACTTACTGGAGTTCCGAAACACTCGGGAAAAAGTACAATGAAACCTCAATACAACAATATTCAAGGGACCAAGTAAAATTATTATTCTACATAGACGGGACTTATGGTTATATCGAGGAGAGACTGTATTGTATGGAAATTTCAAGAGCGACCGCAACATTTTACCGTTATGGAGAGGTTTATCGTTGTATCGAATATGGTTATAGTTAGGTTTTGCTGTATTACTTCCCAGTACAACATGCTAAGAGACATTCTAAATTTTGTCGAGTGCCTAGCTCAAACGAGTTCTTTAAAAAGCTGTTGAAAACTTGCACGATTTTCTAATAGAACAGCCTTAAACGCGATATTCTTTGTGTGCTAAATAGAAGATTTCCCAGTTGGACCTTTGCTTTCACCGTGATCCAGCTTGCAGTACTCTGCAAAGACGAGTGGGAACAGGTTATAGCAAGTAAGATGCCATTTTTAATCATTGCCTCTAATTTAACGATATTTCTTTTGCTTGCAACCATAAGACTTAACCTGTGTTACACTGTTTTCCACGGAGATCATTTAAAAAAAAATTCTCATTTGAATATCGGATTATCTTAAACTCCAGTTCAAATATTTTTGTTTCCATTTCCTGCCATACAGCATAGTACCATGAATCCGGGCATATCGGCTAGTGCATGTAGCCGCATGAGGGTTAGTACCTGATAAACTCATTTTTTATCGAAAAATCTCATTATGTGTTTGTAGCCTTCATTTTGTACACCAATATATTTACGGTCTACAAATTATGAAATAAATCATTTATGATTTTGTTGCAATATCGTGGGGATCCTTAAAAACTCGATGTAAGTCTAATCCTACTATATAGTTACGCTGATCCCTGACTCAACTCTGTAACAATTCCAGATAACCGCTCGAAGATAAAACTTTTACCCAAATATTACTCAAAGACGGTTAAAAAGTTCAAAAAGATTAAAGAGCACAAAAACCGTTATAACATCTACACCGTTTATGCGATCGGCTTGAAATTTTTCATAATTATAAAAATATAGAAAACAATCTGCGCTACTTTAAAAGTCTGAAAATCCACCCGTGCCCTCATTTTAAAGAGATTTTTCGCTCTTTTCAGTACCATTTTATTTCCGAGAGTAAAAGAAAGTGAATCATTTGCGTGACAGAATGAGCTGTTTCAAGTGACATTGACGTCATACTGAAATCACGGTTATCAGGCTTTGAATGGAAAATTGGGATTCTAATTCGTTTAAAATAATTTTTTCCAGACAACAGAGATTTTTTTTTTCGTTAAAATGACCGTTTGCTTGAAGCATCAATATAAGAGGGGCTTTGTACACAAAACGAAATCGTTCGAATGCGAAAAGTTTCCGCGCATTTCCAGAAGAGCGTGAAATTCGATTTGGGTCTAGAATAAAAGTTGAATATGAAGTTATTTATTTTAGGGGGAAGAATATTAAATATATTGAGTGCAGACATATTTTCGTCAAATGTTTAATTCTAGCGCCCGTTGTAATTGCCTCCACAACGGGCTTTGACTTCTAGTTAATACAATAGTTAAACTTACCATAGATTACGGGTACTCAAAGTTTTCTCCTCCAACTCTTCATTTCCTTTTTCTAGATGAAATTTCCGAAGGTAGAAATTCTCAAGCCAACAAATATCTATGCAGCTCTTGATGTAATATCTTTCTCATACAAAATCGCTAGTCTGTAAATCCTTTACATAGCATCCTCTTGCTTAGTTGTTTTATTAAGACCTTAATTGTTTTTGCCCAGTCGTTTCACTTTTCTCTGGAACCATTTTTTATAGAGCAAAGAGAAATCACATCGATCAAAAATCCTTAAGTCTATTCCAGTTCCATCCATATATCGAACTCTGAACTTAAAAACGACTATAAAGTTGCCAGATTCCAGTGTAAAAAAGGAAGAATGAAGAAATAAATAAAAACATGGTTTCTCAATAAAAGTAGACTAAAAAAAGAAATTTTTAGCTATTTCTTGCAGACGATATTTTGTCATTTGCAAGTAAATTTCAGAAATACTAACTGTTCTTGAATCTTTTGCACCTCAAAAATGAACGATGAATTTAAAATCGCGATTTTACTTGAAATTTAGTGAATTATCGCTTTTAAATAAACTAAAATTTTTTTAAATTTGCACAGTCTGCGTCCGAGATGCAATTTTTACGTCAAATGTTCTCTAATGCATTTTTTTTAACAGGTGACTTCAAAATAATGCCAATATAATCTAACTTTCTTTCTTACCCTATCGGTTTATTTTATTTTTTACTCTAGTACATCAAAGAAGTTTTTTTAGGGTTTAAAATGCCGGGAGAGAAGAGCTTATATCACCACATACGTCACTTACGTGCTTACTAGAGTTTCCTATTACAGCTTGGATCCTCATCAGAAAGATTAAACTTCTGAATATATGTATCCCTTGGAAACTGCTGGCCTTCGCCAGGAAGAATTTCGGAATTATGGATTTAACTAGTACGTACACCGCGCGTACACGGTAGTTTTCAGTGGTAAGTCGGAATTAACCCTTAACCTTCCGGTTACCAGCCCAATGCCTTAACTGGTCTACCTATAAGATAACTGTAAAATCATTCGACATTTCAGTGTGACCTCTCAGACAATATGACCTAACCAAGTGCGTTTTAAAAACTGGCGGTAATAGTATTCATAATCGATACAATATTCTATTAATCGATAGCAGATACCCTTAAGTAATTGTGCGAAGTTCCAATGAGCCCTCAGATACACAGCGCGAACTAAATCGAAGGGTTTAAAAAACTGGCGGTAACCGTAGTCATACCCGATATAAGTTTTCGTAATCGATTACAGGTAGCTGTATAATCGTCTCGTATTATGTTTCTTCATTTAGGACTGCACAGAGCAAGGGTAGAAATTAGAATATTTAGTCTGTAGTCCAAAGGAGTAGTGACTCAATGACTTCTCTAGCCCGTCATCGCATTTATCACTAGTCCGTGCACATGATTAAAAAAAAAAAAAAAAACACCATGATCAACAAAAGAAATTGCATGACCAATATACAGGGTGTCCAAAATTAAATGACCCTATTTTAAAGTTGTCTGCAGACAAAACTATTGTTGAGAAAGTTGTAAAATTTCGTGTCGGACATAATGAGAAGGTATAGGAATATGTTTAAGCGAATAAAAAAAAATAGTTTAAATATTCGCCACCAGTTTTTTTCTAATGTATGTAAAATGCTGTCTTTAAGATCAGGCAAAAATTCTCAGATTATCACGACTTACCGAATGTTTCAAACTCCCCCAAAGCCAAAAGTGGCATGGATTGATGTCTGGGCACTGTAAGTGTACAAATCACTAAAAAAACACTTCCTGCTGGCGAATATTTGAAATATCTTTTTATTATTATTATTATTATTATTATTATTATTATTCGCTGAAACAAATCGCCATGCTTTCATTATGGCTTACATAAAATTTCACAACTTTCTAGTTTTGTCTGTAGACAACTTTTAACTTCGTTTTAATTTCGGACATCCGGTACATTGATTTCCGTTAACAGCTGAATTAAAAAGATGTAAATACCTGTTACAAAATATTAAATAGGTCAAATTATACATGACATGTATTGGTAAAATTAGACGAAATGTATTGTGCAACCATTCTACTGGTCCGTTACGTATTTTAGTGGTCTAGGACCAACGGGCATTCATTAATCTCGAGCTCTAGCACAGAGTATAGTAGCATCGTCCGTGTTCCATTTTCACGGTTGCAGTCGCAGATGTTGTGCGTGGGATTGTGGGACAGATTGGAATAAAAATACTTCCGCAAAGAAAAGAAGGAATTTCACATTTAAAATAGAAAGAGTTTTTCCCCGTTTAGTGTTTCGAGGAACAACACAGTTTGGGAACCAGAGATGAGCTCGGGGAGGGGAGGTATATTTAAAAAAAAAAAAAAAAAGATCAATGACATCCCCCCCCCCTCTTCTCCCTCCTTGCCGCATTTTGTCTGCCGCTGTGACACATGGAAGTTACGGTTGCAGTCCACATCTGTTCTCCATCTGCCCTCTCTCTCATCAGCTGGTCGCGTGAGCCGAAATGCGGCAGGCATGTTCGTTATTAAAACAGAAATATGGAAAATAAAATGAAGAATAATGGAAAATGTATTGTGATGTACCCGCATTTTTTCTTGACAGTTTTGTGACGGTTATAGAGATGTTTTCGTTGCGTGCACAGATGCTTTCTAAGGCAGGGGCAGCTGCCCCGGGCACCAGTCGAAGGGGATCACGAAATATTTCTGCTGTATTCTGTAAAAATGTGTTATTGATTCTAGAAAAGTTTCCCTCTCTGTCTATCTCTCTCTTTTTCTGTTTAAACTTCAACAGTTCGCTAAAAAAGTCATTAACACCTTATTATTTTCAAGAAAACAGTCATAAAAGTGCCTACTTTTTTTGTAGTAGAAAATCGCGTAAAAATTAGCGCATGTACAATATATGTATTTATTTTAAGGCTTTGGACATGTTTTTAGCGCGAAAGGAAAAAAAAAAAAAAAGTTAAATTTCTAGCAAAAGCCAACATTCAGGCTTATTGCGACTGAATGTGTTTTCTAGTGAGCAGGTTCATTGAAAATGTGTGTTTTAAGCAGTAAAGGAGAATTTTATTAAACTGACTTCGTAAAATGAATAAATATTTGTAAAGTTTTCTTTGAACATAATTAAAGTGAGCTAAGATTGTACATTGTGCATTGCTACCATCTATTGGGGAAAAAAAAAAAAAAAAAAAAAAAGATCTCCGAATTAAGTTAAAAACTGTCTGGTATTGTCATCTGTTGTGTAAAAGGAGGTAAAAAGAAAATCCGCGCATAAGAATTGAAATGTTCTTATCTTTCTGGCGAATAGCACTTAAACACTATAGCCCGGCAATATCACAGGCACGGGAAATCGAGGGAGAAAGCTTAGCGCGTGATTTTGACGGGAGCGAGGCTTTAGGATTTGAACTACATTGAAATAAAAGGTTTTAATCAGGGTCGCCGACAGGATTTTCGGGCCCCAAGGTAGGTAGTTAAGACGGGTCAAAAAAAAAAATTCTTCCTTTTTTTTCTTTTTTTTTTAACCCAGAAAAGTATTTCAAACACTAAGCATTTTAGATTTAGTGCACTTTAAATTTACCGTAGGTCAAAACCTTGTACATGAATCAACTTCCATCAAAAAATTTGCAGGTACTTTATCATAATTATTTTAAAGTAATGTACATATAATTCTGAAATTCTTAATATATTCAGAGAATCACTTGATACACTTAAATATAAGACATTTTTAAATGTTGAGTACTCACTGTTCGACAACTAAGGCAGAGTCATTATAAAATTCCGTAGCCAAATGAATAACGCAGAAAGAAAAGTGTTATCAAATACCAATGAGAGTTCATGCCGCAGACCGATTTCGGTAAATATGACTTACCATCATCAGTGCGAGATCACGTTCTCCCACTGATGATGGTAAGTCATATTTACCGAAATCGGTGTGCGGCATTAAATCTCATTGGTGTTTGCTAACGTAGTTTTTTCTGTGTTAAAGCAGAGTTACCTTTATCAAATTAGTTATTAGTTTACAAAATTGGTGGAATTACCACTCGTGGTATTTGTACGTTAAAAATTCGTAACATACGTCCTCCAGCCCCGCCCCCCCCAAAGCCCGGGACTTGGTTTAATTGTCCCCCTTCCTCTCGGAGAGCCTGGTTTTAATAAAACGTTTTGAATACACTGGTGAATATCTGGTTTATATAATCAAGCTGGGCGGTACCAAAGGTCCACTCTCTTTCAGTTGCAAAAAAGTTCCAAGCATCCACAAGAGTAGAAAGCCTAGATCATAAGTAAGCATGTAGTTCCAGGATTTTTAATTTTTGTAAGCTGAATGGGTATATATGAAAGGGGCCGCCATGACAAATATCTATCCCGGGCATGTTGGCAGTCGGATTCTGTACGTGCAATTTAAGATCAAATCTATTGATGATTTCTGACCGTGATTTTTATTCCTTGATTAAGGCTGTAGCTAGAAGAAGTAACAAAACCTGCTTTATAGTTTTATAATGTTACCAATTAGAAATGTCATCATAATCTATGGGTTGGCTCTATTTGTTTCTCTTGATTCATTTTATTAAAAAGTATATCAGCATTCGCATCTCAACGTACGTGTGTATTTGTGTGCATACTATCTATGCATGCACTATTATATGGATGCAATATCTATTCTGACCGACCGTGAATCCATTTTGACTCGATTTGGGGTGACGTCTATAGGTAATGTACGTAATTCGCATAACTGAAAAACGATTAGGCGTATATGTTGAAATTTCGTATTTAAGAGTGCAGTAGTATTTAGTTGGGCTTTTCTGCTTTTTTTTAATTGCAATTGACTAGTTAGTTTATTTACGGGGCCACCCAAAAGATTTTTACTATGTTAATCATCATCTGCATTACATTAGAAGGTTATAGTCAATCATTGTTTCGGCTATGTCGAGAATATTGCAAACTGACGCCAACCTTGGCGAGTTTTTGGCGACTTTTAGCGGAATATCACCAAATTTGGCGCCAAAACTAAGCCTCCAAAACTAAAAAAAAAACCCTAAACTGTTATATATGGTGAGAAATGGCCAAATCTTATTACTATTGAAGTACCGTATATATTTACGATATTCCATTTATACTTCATCTTGAGACCAGTGTGCTGCATCCCTCCTAAACTAAAGTTCTCCGCCCAAGGCACCTCCCCCACATTACAGATGCCCCTTGGTTGTGCTTGACAAAAAGACCTTCCAGAACATATGCCAACAACCATTTAGGATACCCTGTATAATGTTGAAAAATGCAATAAATTCTTTATTTCATCTGCATACTAACTTTTTGACTGGATATGAAAATTTCTAAAACGCCTTCTTTTTTTTCTGTTTTATTATTTGTTGAAACTTTACGATTCACTTTTTCACAATAACCCACCACTGAAATGCGTTTTCATTTCTTTTCTTTATATTTTCTTGTTTCGCTTATGTCTCTTTTGAAGGTGGCGAAAAAAAAAATCAATAAATAGCGCAAACCAAGGCAGAAGTGAAATGAAATAAGAAATCGGAACCCTGGAGAGGGAAAAAGTAAACAAATAAACAAAGAGAAAGCTCCCCGGTTGACTGAGTTCCTAAAGGTGAGTTGCGAAAAGTAAAGAAAAACAAAAACAGCTGGAACAGTTAAACAGTTTTGGAACAAATCGTTCGGACATCCGGAAAAGTTTCTTCTGTTGTTGAAACTTATAAGGACTTAACCCTTTAACGCGCACTGTTCCCGCTCTGGGAACAC
Source organism: Cheiracanthium punctorium (assembly GCA_038373885.1). Lineage (NCBI taxonomy): Eukaryota > Metazoa > Arthropoda > Arachnida > Araneae > Cheiracanthiidae > Cheiracanthium > Cheiracanthium punctorium. The sequence continues at coordinate 421,632 of JAWZYV010003523.1, read as the reverse complement.
CAAACTCTGACGTTTTGACTGTTGCCAGTCAAGAAGAATATATTTGATTTCTATAAAAATAGTTGCGGGTGACATAGCTCCACGAGAATCCTTTACTTTTTAGCACGTCATTTCCCGTAAAAAAATTGTCACGGTTATTTTTAACAGCACTGACATCTGCTGAAAAATGGAAGAATGCGAAGAACAGCCGGATAGATTGCCCAATGCTGAAAAAAGGGCAGCCGTTGCCGTTGCTCGACTTAACTACCAGCAAGATGGCGGATAATCGTAACGTTCATCGCGTGCCACAGATCTAGAGACCCTTTATATTGACGACAGCTGGCTGTGCCGATCAGTCAAAAAAAGGGTCTCTAGATCTCCCCATTTTATCACAAATTAATGCATATTGTTTGTATAATTAGGAACTAGAAAGAGTGTGGGAACTACACTGAAAACATATTTGCCTGGATTACTGCACCACGTATAGGTAATCGTAACACCCATGTGATGAAGACTATGTCAATTTGTTGTACAAGGTTTATCAACGTCGTTGCGTGAGATCGTGCGTGTATTTGTAACACACTGTGCTGTACTCTAAAGATGCTGCACTTGTTCTGCATTATTTTACACCAATATGCATGGTGAAATTACAGGTATTTTTTACAGTGTAGAACTTCTCAGGCAATTTTCAGTCTAACCTTTTCTTGTAAATAAAACTGAAAATCTGTTTGTCAGATCGTCTCGAAAATTTTAATTGATAGAGAAAAGGGGCGATGGCAACGGCTGCCCTTTTTTAAGCATTGGGAAAGTGTTGCGCCTCAAAGGGTTAAATGCTGCAGGTAAAAAGATAGCATTATCGGCGTGGGTTCACTTAGATATTAGTTCAACAATTTAGATGCAACAAAATGCAAAATTCAACTAATTGATGCGTAGACTATTATTTAAACTATTTTAAACCTCAGAACAACGGGTTGCCCTGAAAATTCGTTTGCTTAACCCAGTCCACATAACTCAAAATATCGCCCGCCAAAGACCCTTTAACAACACACAACTCATGGAAGAAACAGTGTGTGGAGTTGAGTGAGATAACCCGAGACAGTTCAGGATCGGAAGTATGCCCCCGAGAGTAAATATATCTGTTTACCGAAAACACACTCAGCGGTGCGAGTTCCACACGTCACTTCTCCTAGGAGATGCCGAGGATGGAGAAACGGTTTCGTCACCCCACGTGCGAAACGGGGGTTAAGTGATGCTCCCGATATGGTGCTTCCCATCTGCTGCCCCCCCCCCCCCCATGTGAGAAGAGAAGAGAAGTGAAAAAAAAAAACAGGAGGGTCTGGCTTCGGGAATAACGGCGGACAAGCGGGAGTTATCATCTGTTCTTGGAGCAGCTGGGGCGAACACGTGCGCCCTGCAATAGTAGGTCTGACCTCCCCCCCCCGATTTTTATTAATAAAAAACAGGAGGCTTCCGCGCGACGCAGGGCAATGATACCGTTGTTTGGAGTATCTCAACTGTTGTGTTACGGTAGCGTAACTGCAAAGGAGAGGGGGGGGGGTGGAGGCTTGTTTGTTTTCGTTGTGTTTTGTTTTTCGTTTTGCTGTGCGGATATGAAGTGGTTTCGGTTTCGATGTCCTAGAGCAGGGGCGCAGCCAGGAAATCACCTCTTGTTGGTGGAGGCACGAAATATTGTCAATATTGGCATAAATTGGCGTGTAACATTTGGGGGGTTGGGCAAAATGTTTCCTACTGAAGAAAATATTTTCGAATAAATTATTTTAAAAATTATATTCAGTGGCATGAGAAAATGACAAACTTTTACAAAATAACAAGTAATATATATTTTTTTTAATTTTAGTTACTTTTTATTAAATTTAATTAATTAATTAATGCACGGTCGTTTGTGAATCAAGGATCGATACCGTTAATCCAGTTTGTTTAGTTTAATGTTTTCATTCCTTTTTAACCCCACGTAACATGATCTAAAATTAATTAATTAAATTTAATTAATGAATTAATATTCGAAAAAACTGCATTAACATCAAATGCCATCCACTCCAAGTTTATAAAAAATGCATTTGAACTTGAGTGGATGAATAAAAAGTATTTTATTGACGATTGTAACTTTGAACAAGATATATAAATATAGGGAGAGTGTGAACTTAATAGTAGGAATTGAACAAGGAACACGAAAGAAATACAGTTAGAGAAATAAGTCAATGCATCATCTCTCTCTCTCCCTGCAGATGTTTGGCACTCTAATGTCTGTTAACAGATGTGGTTCCTGTCCCTAACTCCTTTCCAACAGAGTGGACGGTTTGGACTCATATAAAAGCCAATACGTTAACCCTTTAAGGCGCAGTGATCCTGCTCTGGGAACATCAAACGCTGACGTTTCGACTGTTCCCAGCCACGAAGAATAGATTTGATTTCTATAAAAATAGTTGCGGGTGACAGAGCTCCACGAGAATCCTTTACTTTTTAGCACGTCATTTCCCGTAAAAAAAGGGTCACGATTCTTTTTAACAGCACTGACATCTGCTGAAAAATGGAAGAATGCGAAGAACAGCCGGATAGATTGCCCAATGCTGAAAAAAGGGCAGCCGTTGCCATCGCTCGACTTAACTACCAGCAAGATGGCGGACGATCGAAACGTTCATCGCGTGCCACAGATCTAGAGACCCTTTTTTGACGACAGCCGACTGTGCTCGCGCACAGCCAGCTGTCGTCAAAAAAGGGTCTCTAGATCTGTGGCACGCGATGAACGTTTCGATCGTCCGCCATCTTGCTGGTAGTTAAGTCGAGCGATGGCAACGGCTGCCCTTTTTTCAGCATTGGGAAAGGGTTGCGCCTCAAAGGGTTAAAGTAATGCTGCATGTCGAATGTATTAGATATCCTAGCCGTCAAAAGGCGCTACTGGGGGTTTTCAAATAGGTGATATCTGAATTTTCTTGAACATTTTTTGAGGGGTTGGGGCGGATTGGCCATCCTTGCCCCTGTAAGTTACGTCTATGATTGTCAATATTTTTGTGCCATTTTTTTCTTCCATGAATGAAGTGTGAAATTTGTAAAATAAGTCATTTGTCATGTGTCATTTTGGATTTAGAGGAAAAGTTAAAAAAATACATATGTAATTAAATTTAAAGAAAAAAGAAAATTTTAAGCACTTTCATATTTTAAATACGCTCTTAAGTGCTGTATATCATAATCAATGCTTCATTCCTGTTTGTCTTCCTTGTTCCATTAAGTTGGTAAGTGCATCACAATCCGTGGATATACCGTATTTGTCTTTCTTGCTCCATGAAATTCTTTTTCAGAATTGCAATTTATATTAAAATCGCTTACTAAAACTCTTTGACAGTCTTCATAATGTTCTAATATTTCCCCTTTATAAATACTATTTGAATCTTCATTATTTTACCATTATTTACCCTAATATAGACAGAGACCCATTAATGTTCCCATTAAATAAACAGTAGGGTTTGGGAAATTTCTCGCCAAATATATATGTGAATAGACATATTCTAATTATGTTTCATCTTTATTTTCATTAATATAGAAAGACTCCAATTGATATTTCCATTAAATAAACAGTAGGGTTTGGGCAATTTCTTGCCAAATATATGAAAGATGTCTCCAAAATGGGTTAAGTTTTAGGACTTATCTTTTAGTACCAAACTTGGTGATAAATCGTCAAGAATGGCAAGCTTCTGCGACTTTTGACATTTTATTACCCTGCCGATATCTGGCAACCCTTGAAAAATGATTTGCCGTTTCGCCGGATAGACAAAATTCCTTGGAAGGGCGATTTTCATGGACACCCAGACTACTAGCTTGAAAGTAATGTTATGTTATGAAAAGTTTGCGCAAAATATTTTTTTAAATTTTACCTTGGCTTCAATAGACAAGTCTGTGCGTAGAGTGTTAACCTCCCCCCAAACTCCTCGTGATCACGCCTCTGTATATTTTAACTTTATAAAAAATGTCCTGGGTTATGGTAAACCTAACTTAGAGAGTTCGAAACGATAGCGTGTTGCTACGAAGGCAATGGCGGCTAGTAGGTTATTTAACCCTTTGAGGCGCAACCCTTTCCCAATGCTGAAAAAAGGGCAGCCGTTGCCATCGCTCGACTTAACTACCAGCAAGATGGCGGACGATCGAAACGTTCATCGCGTGCCACAGATCTAGAGACCCTTTTTTGACGACAGCTGGCTGTGCTCACTGTGGCAAACGATGAACGTTTCGATCGTCCGCCATCTTGCTGGTAGTTAAGTCGAGCGATGACAACGGCTGCCCTTTTTTCAGCATTGAGCAATGGATCCAGCTGTTCTCGCCTTCTTCCATTTTTCAGCAGATGTCAGTGCTGTTAAAAACAACCGTGACCATTTTTATACGGGAAATGACGTGCTAAAAAGTAAAGGATTCTCGTGGAGCTATGTCACACGCCACTATTTTTATAGAAATCAAATCTATTCTTCGTGACTGGCAACAATCAAAACTTCAACAGTTTGGTCGTCTCAGAGCGAAACCACTGCGCGTTAAAGGGTTAAATGGAGGTTCACAAAACAAATTTCGAAAATTAAATATGCGGATACGACGCAATTACAAATTAAAATATATTGGCGTTTCTAGCAGTTAAAGGAAAACAATGCACGCAACTGAAAGAAAAAAAAAATGTCTTACCTTTCGTCACCAAGATAAGTTGTAGCAAAGGTGTTGTCTTGATTCAGTTTATTTCATTTGTTTTCAAAGAATAATATTGAAAAATGTCACTGCTTTAGCGCCGAAACACTTATTTTACTTACCCCTTAATTATTTACACTAGTTTGTAAAAAAATAGTGCAGTGAAAAATGATAAAATTAAAGAAAATAATAAGAAAATGAAAAAAATGGATTAACTAACGGAACATAACAAACCAAGGGAGAATCCGGGAGAGAACGGCAAAAAAATAGTACGTGAGCACACTAAAAATGTGCTCACGCAATAATATCAGCAGAGCCTTACTTCTTTCCAACTCTCTCCGCTTCTCTTCTCAGAGAGCGGTTCAGGAGGGAATTTTTCCGTTCGTACGTGCGATCGATTAAAGAATGGGCTGTAGTAACCTACACTAGAGTGCGTTACTGTAATAAGAGTATTTAATAATAGTGAGGGGAGGGAGTAAAACTCACATTTTCAATTCACAAAAAATGTAGAAGTGTACTTAATATTTTTAAGTTCCGAACATGTACCATGTAAGGAAAGTATTGTAATCATGAAAAAATTCGACTTCGAGATTTTGGTGTATTGACACGTTTTGAGGTCTTCTGAATTCATTTATGCTATTTTTACGAGATGTATGTATGCGTGTGTGTGTGTGTGTGTGTGTGTGTGTATGTATGTGAGTGAACACGATAACTCCTAAACGGGGCATTCGATTGAGCTCAAATTGGGTATGTATGCTATAAACCACCATCGTAAGACCTGTATTGATTTTGGTGTATATAGGACTTATAGATTTTCTACATGGCTACGACAAAGATTTCTTTTACATTATGGCCTATGGGAGGAAATTCTTGAAAGTGCGCTAGCGTTTAAAGGTACATTCGATTGAGCTCAAATTGGGTATATATGCTATAAACCACCATCGTAAGACCTGTATTGATTTTGATGTGTATAGGACTTATAGCTTTTCTACGGGGCTACGACAAAGATGTCTTTTACGTTATGGCCTATGGCGGGAAATTCTTGAAAGTGCGCTAGCATTTAAACGGCGCATTCGATTGAGCTTCAATTATCCATCCATTAAAATTTATTTCAATGCTTGTTAATGATCTTAATCTTAAGTGTTCGGAAAGTCGAGTGGAGTCACTCCAGATTTTTTTAAAATTTAATTTGTTAATGTGTTTGTTCTGTAGTTTTTCCTTTTGGGGTTCACGTGGTCATGTGCTGAAACAGAGGAGCCGCCACTGGAAGGTCTAAGAAATAAATTAAATTAACACATTAAATCCAAGTATCACAGAGTTTGTATCCGTGAGCGTTGATATTAATATCAACGCTCACGGAACCAACGATACTTAATGCAGAAAGCAGTCGATATTGAAAAGTTCCACTCAAAAGTACACCACGCTATGCATTTCCTCCCGCCAAAACATTTCCTCTTAGAACTTAATGCGTTATCCATACTTTTAACGCATAACACCCCAACGGCATACGAAGGGGGACGGGGGGGGGAGATCAAGGGTAAAGTAATTAGTTTTCCAATCCGTACATCAGGAACGGTCATTTAATTGCCGCTTCCTCGAAAAATCTCCCTTCGGGGTCCAATATCACGAAACCAACAATTTCACACATTCGAAAACGATACTTCTTCAAAAAGTATCTGCAAAACTTTCTTTCCCTTCTTCTTTTTTTCTTCTCTGTTCCGAACTATCATATCGAATGTGTACGCACACATATCGAACACTTCTTCAAAACTCACGCACGCACGGGGGCTACTACACTCCAATCACCCTTTTCCGGATATTAAAAATATTCTTCCCCCCTTCCATGTTCGAATAAAGTTGCCATTTTTTTTTTCTTTCTTTTAACATGGCAATTTCCCATCGACCCGGGCGCATTTCCTTCCCGCCCGCGCGCGCGCGCCACCTGTCGCCGGGTTTCTTTCCCACCATTTTTAACAAGGGCGCCCCCGTGTTATTGACAGATCGCGTTTTCGTCAGTAGTAGAGAAAAGGGCCGCCTCATTTACTTAAGTCATTAGAAAGAACCTGTGTGTATGTGTGCTAGCGGGCGCCCTCTCTCTTTGAGGGATCGATAGTCTTCAATCGCGAATAAGGGACGAGAATAATTTGTTTCTTCTTGGGGATTAAGGGGCAAAAGATAGGGAGGAAAGGGAAAAAAAAAGAGGAGATTTCCCCCCCCCCCTCCCATTCTCTCAGTGGATCTTTGTTGTTGTGTAGAGATGATTAAAGTATTTAGACAGCGATAGTGAATGTTTCCATTTAACGGTTTTTTGAAAGTTGTCCATCGATGATGTGACATGTTGTACAGAATTAATACGACGTTTTTTTTTTTTTTTAAATTCTATTTTGCTTTTGTGTTTTAGAAGTTTTCTCCTATATATCGCATTATTTCCCCCCCCCGCTGCTGCTGCTGCCAAAACAAGAAGCGGAACTTTTTCGCTTAGAGGGTTCCAAAAGAGCGCGCAAAATGGCGTGTGCTCCTTCGCGAACAGTATTGACAGGAGCGTTTAATGGATAAACAGGATAAGCTATTAAGAAAGAGGAGGGGGAGAATGAAGTTTTTAGCCAGGTATAGAGAAAGAAGCTCTGCGTTTAACTGGGGCTGTTTTCGGCGCTGGTTAATAAATTTTGTGAAGTCCGCGACGCTAGTGGACCTTTTAACGACATTTTCTGAAAGAAGAAAACGAAAAAAAAAAAAAAATAAATAAAAGTTTGAATTTACAGGCCACCAGAAAATGATATGGAACATCGTAGGCACAAGTTTAGTAGATAAAACATTATTAATTGCATTTTGGTGGTAAAAACCCGAATTTTCTTTAAGATTAAAAAACTAGATATATCTAAAAAATTGCTGTACATAAGCGGATAATACAATTTTTAAAGATTCAGCGTTTTTTACCATTAAATTGACGGTATATGTCAAATGAGTTAATTTGACATATACATATGCATTTGTGTATCTGTGTGCAGTATACAAAGTAATTTAATTGAGATATTATTTTTTGGTTTTCCTAAAAATCTTGTGCTTTTTTGAATAATCTATCGCTTTCCATTATGGAGACACTATTGATTACAATCAAAGGCTTTCACAGGATTTTGAACATCTGAAGTTTGATATCGCCCAGCCTTCTTGTCCGGTGAAAAACGTCATTTGGGTTTATTTGTCATTTGAATAAAACCGTAAGTACTGCCGATTAAATCTAGAGAGTGTGGACTTTGAACGTCAAAGAAACGTAATAGGAGACTCATTGAATGATGCTGCAATTACTATCTTGGAAGGCAACTTACCGCTTCATTAATTAAAAAACTTTGTAAAAAACACACATAAGAAGTAATAGGTAAGAGGATACGCACGTTTCGTTCAAAAATTGTTTTGAACTTCATCAGTCCAAGCCCTTCGTTGTGTGTTCTTTACACAACGAAGGGCTTCGTTGTGTGTTCTTTACAACGAAGGGCTTGGACTGATGAAGTTCAAAACAATTCTTGAACGAAACGTGCGTATCCTCTTACCTATTACTTCTTATGTGTGTTTTTTACAAAGCTTTTTAATTACTTTATCGTTTAACACCAGTATTTTGAGTGATTTTTCAACTTACCGCTTCGCTTAATTGCTGATTTGGTATTACCAAAGCTATGTGCCCTGGGTGGGGATGCTTTGGGTGGATGACTTTTTAAAGGGTTTCTAACGCGTATTCACGTTCTGTCTTGAGAAAACCGCCCGAAACTCCAGACCGTCAGAGTGACAGTCGCGCGGTAAGTCAGAAACCTGGCTCTTCACATTGAGGCTCTACCATGGTGGAGTGGCTCAGGCACTGAACAGGGCTCTACCATATTCAGTGCCTGAACCACTCGGCCATGATGGAGCCACTTCACTTGCTGTTAGCATCTTCTTGTCTGCTGTTTCTTCAACTTTACCTGCGTCTCCATCCCCGTTTTTATGCCGGCGTAATAAATTGAATTGGGAACATTCTGTTTTCGTTTGGAACCACTTGATTTTTTTTTTCTTCCTGCCTCAACTTTAGATTAATCAAGTTTTCTTCAACAGGATATAACCCAATGTGGAGATATCAGCATCTTTTGATAATCCGCAGTACTGAATTCCAACTGTGTCAGAAAATTTGCAGTTTATTGGGTGTGACGCATGAAGTCACAGTATATTTCCTTTTCATTTCTTATTTTCTGACATCTAGAACATTTCCATACGTGCAGCTAATATTCTTACTATTTGAAATACATTTTGATATTTACATATTAAATGTTATTATCTGAAAACAATTGAAAAACACGTTAGTTTATAGTCATTTACAATAAACAAGTATTATTTAAAATATGAGATGTTCGGCATTTTCGTGTTACAGATTCGGATACATGACTTACTCTTGAAAAAAAAACAGTGCAAAACTAAAGACATCAGTACTTTTAGAATTCACTATTGAAATCCATGATGAACTGCCAACATTTTGTCGGCATATTGATTATCTTTTCCAAAAAATCACGTGATAATCCATCAAGAAAGACATTAATCCCAGAGATGAGATGGTCATTGTTTTTGAACATGGGACCCTTTAGTATTGTTATTATTGTATTATTAATATTGTTATTATTGTCTTACCTCGAATAAATTTTCGCCATCGAAATTAAACTTATCCTTAACTGAACTGAAATCCTACCAGGCTGAAATAAATCCTGATAATATTTATTCTCTTCAGACCCTACATAAATCTCACATCTCAAATTAGAGAATAATCGCATAATTGTTTTTGAAAGACCTATTATATTTTAAGCAGAAAGCTTATTTTCATGCAAATTTTTCGGAAAAAAAAGACTATTTCCCAAGATTAGTTCCAAAAGACTAATTTTCTGTTTCAGTAGTTAAAAGTTGTTATCACTATTAAACGAAATTTGAGAAGAAACATCTAAGGATAAAATTTGCCGAACTTCATTGCCGACCCGCAGCCTCGTATAGTATAAACGAACTGACGTGTCTGCCATTTTTTTGTGCAAAAGGGTTACCGAAAGTGACGAATCAGCCATTCTTTAACCCATTTGTGCCTGGATATTTTTGCGACTTTCTTCGATTTTTACTGATAACAGAAATAATAGATAAATTTCTGATGTCAACTTCTTGAACAAGGGATAATTTCTTTTAAAATCTTTATGCATAAAAATCAAAATATCAACATCCTACTTGGTCATGCTAAAATATTTTGTAGAGTTGAGGCTCAATACTCATGAATAAAGGCTAGGAAAAATAAATAACGTTTTCGACTAATAGCGAAAATGCCGTCCCAAAAAAGGGACACTAGGCATAAATGGGTTAATGAAGGCGATTTTTTTTTTTTTGCTGTTACAATTTCAAAAAATATAACATTGTTTCAACTTATAAATCAAAAGAGTGTTGTACGTGGATATTTGTTCGGCCTTTAATTTTTCGAATCATTACAGTAAAAGTCATAGAAGGTTCAATTCTGCTACTGAAATTAACAGAAGAAAATAGTAGTCATTGAATTGGCGTAGAGATCTGGATGCTTCTGAACCTGGAACGATCTTTGCCTCTTTAATCTAGGTTTTTGGTTTTGTTGTTCAGCCTGGATCGGGGCCATCGTGATTCTACCCGGCCTACTTCTGCACTGCGATGAATCATCCAAAGAGGCCTACGGATTACTCATTTATTGGTTCCAGCACTTAGATACGTCATCTAACGGCCGAATCTAACCAATGAGGAAACGTCCGTAGGCCTCTTTCGGAGTGCACAAGCAGGCCCGCTAGAATCACGATGGCCACCGCCTGGATTCGAACACGACTCGCTTTGATCTGGAGTTCGACTTTCCGGGAATCGAACTATAGCTCATGACCTTTAGTCTGCATGTTTTACTTCCATGCTTAACCCTTTAACGCGCAGTGTTCCCGCTTTGGGAACACCAAGCTCTGACGTTTTGACTGTTGCCAGTCACGAAGAATAGATTTGATTTCTATAAAAATAGTTGCGGGTGACAGAGCTCCACGAGAATCCTTTACTTTTTAGCACGTCATTTACCGTAAAAGAACTGTCACGATCATTTTTAACAGCACTGGCATCTGCTGAAAAATGGAAGAATGCGAGAACAGCTCGATAGATTGCCCAATGCTGAAAAAAGGGCAGCCGGCACAGCCAGCTGATTCAATAAAGGGTCTCTAGACCTGTGGCACACGATGAACGTTTCGATCGTCCGCCATCTTGCCGGTAGTTAAGTCGAGCGATGGCAACGGCTGCTCTTTTTTCAGCATTGGGAAAGGGTTGCGCCTCAAAGGGTTAATTAGCTATCGAGTGCGTAAAATGACTGATGTACAACCACTTAGTAGAATAAACTATTCCTCTTGAAAAAAAAAAAAAATTGCGAATCATTGTCAAAACTAATACGTGCCTATAATTCTCGTCTGCCCATCGTCAGCATACAAGTTTGCAACCCTGGCTTGCATAATTCTAGGCCTCCCAAAAGTTTCGCAGATTACAAGACATTCAAAATATACCGCGTACACGAGTTACAAAACCCGCGACAAGATCAGAAGATAACCACACAACACGCTATAACCGCAAAATATGATAACAGCTACAACATCGTCCTCCTCATATTCCAGTTCAACAGAGGCAACTCCGCTAACCACACTAGTAGACGAGACATCAACAGACACGCTGATTCTTCCGCTTTAAAAAGTTCTTTTATTTTGAAGGAGGAGGGGGGGGGGTGCACACAACATGGTGTCGGCGAAAACATACCCTCCGAATATGCCCTTACGAATTTTTGCTTCTTTTCATCGATAAATTAATCCTGGACCCAAGCACCCGTAATGGAAGAATATGCAAATGAACAGCAGCAACAACAACCAACCAACCGCCACATGGCGGCGCGCACCGGAGCTCGTTCGCACTCTCGTCCCGAGCTAACTGGGCAAAACTGATTATGGAAATAATATGCGCGATTTCTCTCTCTCCTTTTCCCAAATTGAAGGAGCAAAGCAACAACTGTTTGTTTATCTTGATGACGTGCACCACCACACACAACTTCTCATTTTTGCGCTCGTTTTCTTTAACGGGGGGTCGAAGAAATTTCCCCGTAATTAGAGACGCTATTGTGAGGCGTTGTGTATGTGTTTGTGTGTGTGTGTGTTCCATACGTTGATCCCGAGAAAGAGATTTGATGTAATTATTCCGGGAGCGCCGTGGCAGCCTTTAGTAGCTGCAGTAGTAGCTGAAAATTGCTTCATCACACAGCTTGGAAGTTTCCGCTCTTAATTAAGTATTCGGAAAAACACGGGTTCTGCGATGTTCGGGTGCGTTCGCTTTCGCTTAATCGACTAGGAATTTTATCGGTAATGTTCATAGGGATGTTTGAAGGAAATTATATATTTTTTTCCCTGATTCGTTTATTTGTTTTTTTTTCTTTTTTAGTTATATTTTTAATATTTTTATTTTTGTTGTTGTTCTTTGCTTCGTAGATGGAGTTAATTTAACTGATTCCTTAATACTATTTAATTAACAACTTCTTTAAGAATTCTGCAAACAAATAATTTATGAAAATCTTCAATTTGAGGGATCTAATTATTTTCCCTCTTAAATTTAGAACAAGCCGAGTCCCTAACATTTGAGTTTTGGTAACGTACGAGAACCGGTATGCTGATATAATCACAGGTATCAAAAAAAAAAAAAAAAAAAAAAAAAAAAAAAAAAAAGTGAACATGTGCAAATAATGACTGATAAAGGTTTTTTTTTTTAATTGCATCGTTTAAAATTGCTTTTTATTTGTATTGTTAATTTCGAGCAAATTTTATTTTGTAACATAAATAGATTTCGATGTAACAGGAAAAATGGCAACATACTGATAAAAAAAAAGACATCTTAACATAGAAAATAAGATATTCTTAATATATTGTTGCAGAATACTCTGCTTGTTTCTGGGTTCGACGTTCTAAAGTCCAGATGGTGTAGAAAGTTCTAGTAAAAAGTCCACTTGTCAGGATGGAACACAAACTTTATTTTTAATAGAACTTCGTAGAACAATCAGCCGTACAAAATTCACAAGCACAATCTAACAGTAATGTGCTTTTAACGGTCCGCTTAGATCAGAAGCTTTCACAAACGCTGTAATTCTCACATAAAATAAAACACATCCACAGGTAAAACTTCAGTGTAAATATTCGAGGGATAACAGTCCCTCAAGAATCAGCAATCGAGAATTTACACACAGCACTTAAAAACAGCTTCATAAACAAGCGCGAAACACCGCTGCTATCACAGAGCAAAGCAGGCGTATTCTTAAAATTAAATTTAGAGGTAGTCAAAATCGGTTTTTTTCGCCGAAATTTCTCCAGAAATTTTTTGGGATCACATTACTTCCTTATACTCCGTACAATGAAGTAAAAACGTAATTTTTTTCTTTTTTTCTCAATTTTTAAAAAAAAAGAAGTTTATTTAAAATCTATGCCAAAATTTTTTTGAACGTTTTTAGTGTACACGAATACAGCTCTTAGTTTTTTAAGTTATGAATTTTAATTTTGTTTACTAACATCGGCTCTTCACCACTATTTGGAATTTACAGCTCACAGGAGCAACTATCCGAATAGGTTTAGACTTTCTTTTTACTTTCCGAACATGTACCATGTAAGGAAAGTATTGTAATCATGAAAAAATTCGAATTCGAGATTTTGGTGTATTTACACGTTTTGGGGTCTTCTGAATTCATTTATGCTATTTTTACGAGATGTATGTATGTGTGTATGTGTGTGTATGTGTGTTTGTGTGTATGTGAGTGAACACGATAGCTCCTGAACGGGGCATGCGATTGAGCTCAAATTGGGTATATATGTTATAAACCACCGTCGCAAGACCGGTATTGATTTTGGTGTGTATAGGACTTATAGTTTTTCTACAGGGCTACGACAAAGATTTCTTTTACATTATGGCCTATAGGGAGAAATTCTTGAAAATGCGCTAGCGTTTAAACGGTACTTCCGATTGAGCTCAAAAAGTGTATATATGTTATAAACCACCGTCGCAAGACCTGTATTGATTTTGGTGTGTATAGGTCTTATAGTTTTTCTACAGGGCTATGACAAAGATTTCTTTTACATTATGGCCTATGGGGGGAAATTCTAGAAAGTGCGCTAGCGTTTAAACGGTACATTCGATTGAGCTCAAATTGGGTATACATGTTATAAACCACCATCGCAAGACCGGTATTGATTTTGGTGTGTATAGGACTTATGGTTTTTCTACAGGGCTACGACAAAGATTTCTTTTACATTATGGCCTATGGGGAGAAATTCTTGAAAGTGCGCTAGCGTTTAAACGGTACATTCCATTGAGCTTAAATTTGGTATATATATTTGAATTATTCATCGATTAAAATTTATTTAAATGCTTGGTAATGATCTTAATCGTAAGTGTTCGGAAAGTCGAGTGGAGTCACTCCAGATTTTTATATTCCTAGAGGGCAAAAAACGATTTCAGTTTTTCAGTTCAGTCACATGTTTTAAAATAAAATTGCTAATTTTGATGCATTAATAAGATTGTTAACAGTTTCTATCTGTTTCTGCTCTAGATGTTCAGCCGTCTGCGTGCAGATATTATTTGGCCATCTGTGTGAATTTTTTTTTTTTTTTCCAGTCAATCTTTATTTATTATTGGGCTGATATTTTCAGTAAGAAAAGAAAAGACATATTATATGAAAATAAAATTTTTCTTGTGAGCCAACATAGGAAAAATACGCTATGTATAGGAAAAACTACTATATAATATATTAAAAATATGTTATTTTACAATAAGTATGTTTAGCGAGTTTTGTTGTGAGCAAATTCGTCTATAATATCATTCATATCAGTATAGGTATAGAGAAATATAATTATTTATGAATATATTGGAGCGCAAGAGAATGTCTAAGGCAGGGACTTCGGTCATTCTTCTCTTTTTTTTTTTTTTTTTTCTTCTTTTATTCTTCACTGTTCTTGTTCCTTGTTATACTTTCTGTATTAACTCTTGCCTTGCCATTGGAAAAAAAAAAATATTTTATGGTATTTTTGTGCATTTTTGTATTATTTTCTTACATAATTTTTATGTTTTTAATATACATATAAATATACACGCTAACATACACGCTTAAACCCAAAGATCGTAAAAACAATACATTGTGGAGCGATCCGTTTCCATGGAAACTTACCGGTATTTCCGCGAAAGTGCTCTTTAAGTAGTCTTTTTTCTGAGAATTCCTCTCCTCGCTTCCTCTTTTTTCTGAGAACTCCCCTCCTCGCTTATTGTTATATTTCGCTCCGCTCTTGTGATCGAAAAACGCTCCTGAAGGAGAAGCGCACTTTCGAAAACTGGGCCAAAAATCGCTCCGACTGATCGAATTTCGCTCGTTTGGTTTAAGCGTGTATGCATATGCAGGGAGTCCCATAAATACCGCCCAAACTCTGCAGAGCCAGATTACCTTTTGGGAGTACATACTGAAAAATTCCAAAGAGCTGTACCTGTACGATCCATAGTTGTTACGAAAAATACGAAAAATAGGAAAAACAAAATATGACGTCACATCCGGTGCGAAGAAAAACGACTAGAAACATTAAATTGGACACTGGATTACATATGCGGGACTCGGTGTCAAGGCCGCTACAATCATTAGATCTGGCACCTATGAATTTCTTTCAATGAAAACGTTTGAAAGAATTGATTTATCGAGTTCTAATTACAACAAATAGTGATTCAGTCCTTCCTCTTCATGCTGTGCGTATTTATAATTGGTCATTACACTGCGCACGCATGCTAGTCTCAATATGCACGGTGGACATTTTGAGCATCATTTTATGAAAGCATATGCAAGAAATCTATGTTCAGGATTCCGATAAAGGCTCTTTTCGTGCACCGGAAATGGCATTTCTGCTCTTTTCTTGAAAACTACGGGCCGTACAGGTATAGTTCTTTCAGCATTTTTCATGTACTTCCAACGAGGAATCTGGCTGTGCAGAATTTTGAGGGATATTTATGGGACACCCTGTATATATATATATGAGACGTCAGATATTTCAAGTAAAGTTTCAGAGTTAAGGCAGGTAATATATGTGATAAAGATCACATATCTAATTTAATAATCATTTACTTTGGCTTTCTTTAATGTAATCTATCCAAAATTCAAGAATTCTAAATCACTTCTGTTTTTCATTTTACAGCCATTTCGGTTTTTAAATCTGTATTTTCGCTTTTCCCGTATGCACTATTCTTTTTGTTCTTAATTGTTTCGTCTCTTCAGACCGGTGTGCTAAAAATTGATTATATTGCGTCCGTTTGCAAAATCAACGGCCTTTTTGAGTTTCTTCTTGGAATCCTGCTGGCGTAAGTTATTTGGTTGTTCCCCTGCGACGACTTTAAAATTATTTGCTCGCGATTACGTCATTGTAATTTTATTGGATTAACTGTTAGGGTTGCTCTGGAATTGGCGCTATTAATCTCAGCCAAGTTATTGTTCTCGCCAATGTGTAATTCTGTGCTGGCGTAATTTTAAAATGATTCCACCTTAATTTCACTGTCCATATAGGACGTATTTTTATTTTCGCTGAGCCACCACCGCCGTTATAATAATGTTTCAATAGTATATGTTTAATAAAATAGTTTTCGAGTATTTAAAGCCTCTTTTTATTATTGCAACTAAGTGTATTTCGTACCTGGTTTATTCATGTCACAACGCAACTAAGTAAATTTAAAACAGCCCTTCTAATTAACCTTCTTTACAATATGGTTTATTGAACATTACATTTGAGTTACAATTTAGAATGAGAAGAGGGGAGGGGAGACGGGTACAAGAATCAGCGTGGACTCATTGAGCAGTTCCAGTGGCAGAAGTCCGACGATTTTCGATGTGCGGGAGTATTTACGCTTACCACACCACGTGGTTTTCGAAGACATAACTCCGCCTCTCTCTTATCTCTGATCGAACCACACACATTTACCAACATGACCCGCATCCGGGGCTACAAGGGCGTGGGGACACGTGTACATCTAAAGAACTCAGAATCGACGGCCTGATGTTTGACAAATAACAAAATAAATAAAACATAGCTCCAGAGCGCGCGTGGCAAGTATGACAGGAAAGTAAAACTTACAGTGAAAGTACCCGCTTGACCAATACCCAAACTAGTAAAACCCAAATTACCTTTTTATACATTACATATATATATATATATAGAAGGGGTTCCCAAACTTTTTTTACCCGTGGCACCCTTGTCAGGCCAAAAGCATTTTGCGGCACCCTTGTCAGGCTAAAAACTTTCGCGGCAGATTTCCTTTAAAGCAATATGAATATGAAGGTTAGAATGAAGCAGTTTGGATGCATTTTACGTTATTTTTTGTTTATTTGTTTATAGGGCTAACTATCAAGAAAGTACTCTCTTGGGAAAGGGATATAGAGTTTTGACAATACCCCTATTTCAGGGAGTTCCTAGAAAAGAGAGGCTACAGGACAGTCTTGAACTTGACTGAAACATTTTTGTTTGAGCCCACTTAGTGATCGGCTTGGCTCACTTTCATGGGGATACCGGTTCAGAGGAAATTATTTGATTATACTCCACCAAAACACTTTTCTTGATTATATCCACGGCACCCTGACATACGCTCGTGGCACCCTAGGACGCCGCGGCACCCAGTTTGAGAACCTCTGATATATAGTATATATAATATATATAATATATAATATATATATAGTAATATATAGTTATATAGGAATATTTAGTTAGTTATATAGGAATATTTAGTTAGTTATATAGTTATATAGTAAATCGTTACAATCGCTGCGACTTTCATCAGGAGCCACACACAGCCTATTTTAAATATAAGGATAAAAAAAGCAGAATATCGGTAAGTGGCTAAGCAAAAGGCTCAAAAATCAACGTGGG
This sequence comes from Cheiracanthium punctorium, assembly GCA_038373885.1. Taxonomy (NCBI): domain Eukaryota; kingdom Metazoa; phylum Arthropoda; class Arachnida; order Araneae; family Cheiracanthiidae; genus Cheiracanthium; species Cheiracanthium punctorium. Next base: position 404,014 of record JAWZYV010003523.1, on the reverse strand, counting down.
GCTCTTCACACTCCAGAAAATACGATAGAGAAGCAACTTTAAATATGGCTTTCCAAATTATGCGAAACGAGAAAAATAATGCCTAAACGTAGTGTTTTCAAAACCAAGAAAAATACAAATATTAAAACTAAAAATCAATAATCCACTAAATATTAATTACCTAAAATGTTAAAATATATGTTGTACCATTAAAAATATTCTTAAAATGTAAACATATTATACTAACTATGCATATTAACCCATTTATGCCTGACGGCATTTTCGCTATCAGTCAAAAACGTTATTTATTTTTCCTAGCCTTTATTCACGAGTATTGAACCTCAACTCCACAAAATATTTTAACATGACCCAGTAGGATGTTGACATTTCAATTTTTATACATAATGATTTTAAAAGAAATCGTCCCTTGTTCAAGAAGCTGACATCAGAAATTGATCTATTATTACTGGTATTAGCAAAAATACAAGAAAGTCCCAGAAATATCTGGGCACAAATGGGTTAAAAGACATATTTAGAAAAAGTAATTGGATAACATTAACAGTGTAATATCACTAAATACAACATCTATAATGATAATTTAGTGATAGTTAATGCACTAACAAAAACATATTTAAAAAAAATATTTAAAAAAAATAAGTTTGCTCCTTTTTTAGGAGAAAAACTTCCTCCTTCCGTTACATAACCTCCATACAAAGAATATCCCTTTTCTTACAAAACTACTGTGACGATTTTAAAAGTTACAAAAGTTCAAAAAAATATAACACAGGAATTTGAAATTAAGAAAAAAAGAGTTATGTAATACGTTTTCGCATTTTCCAAAGGAAAGAAAAATAAGAATTTCAAGAAGGAACCAGACTGAAGAATAGGGATAGTATATAAATAACTAATATAGGAATTAAATAATGAAGTTTCATAAAAATAGAATAGTATAAAACTTGAATTTTCAAGGCCAACTGATAGAATATAAAGCAAGAAATTTAAAGTTCTTTTTAATTTTCTATCTTAAAAAATTTGAGAGCTTGAATAAGAGATTTAAAGATGAATAAGTATTTTAGAAATTTAGATAGACATAACATTTTTTTTTCTTTTATTATTTATAGTTTTCTAAAATTAGTCAGATTCTGAATCACTTATTATCTTCACTACATAGAAGAATTGGCTGTAGCAAGAACTAAATGTATTGTTATAATTTTAAACTGTCGTGTATACAGTATCCTCTAAATTTCCGCTAAAATATTTTTCTGTTCGATTCGAAACCAAAACTAAAGCAGACACTTTTACTTCCACCCTTTTAGTGTAACCCTTGACCCTGAGATACACCCGCTGGTAATCCGAAACCGGGTTACAGAATCTCCCAACCCCCCTTGCAAAAGTCTTCCCTGGCCTTCCGCACTTTTAAGTAGCACAAGGCCGATCTGCCATTACGCAATGCTGCCATCGGTTTTTAAGCAAAAAGTTAAAAAATTTAAAAGTAAATAATAGATCGATATATATTATACATTTATATATGTTCGTCGTATAGGTATACACACTGAGGGAGTTTCGTGTAAAAAAGAGAGACAGATGGCACTGGGGCACGTGCTGGCCTCGCCTTTTGTTGTGTTGCCAGCTGTCTCAGACAAATATCGCAGGTGTGTGCTCGGAGCAGGAAGTACGTCACCGGAAGCAGAGCGAAAGGGAAAGTAGTGGTTGGCGACGAAAGATGGAAAACAAACTACGCCAAATATGTTTGTTATTATGTAACAGCGATATTATACGCTGTTGAGTGCTAACCCCTTCGCAGCTTTAGGTTTTTAACCCCAAGATGGAAATTTGGTGGGGTAAAATTCCCTTTTAGGGTTACATATCATTAAAGTGACCAGACGTCCTGGTTTTGGTGGGACAGTCCTGTTTTCTACCTATATGTCCTGCTGTCCCCACCGAACCCTAAAATGTCCCGCTTTTCCATTCCTGTCCCTCCAAAGCCCTGCTTTATGAAAAATAAATAAATAAATAAATTTAAAATAAATTGGGTATAAAATAACATGAAAATGATGAAAAACTATAAAATAATTTAAAAATTATGTTTATTTAATAATCCTATTTTATTTGCTGTATTTCTTCAACTCATTTTTCTCATGAAAGTAGAAAATCGGATTACGTGTAGAAAAAAAAAATCATGGAAGGGGGGGGGGGTTCAAAATCGATTTTCACCCCTCCTGAATCTGTGGTTTAGAAAGGTCTTCATTTTGGGTTCAGAAAAAATGGTCACTTTATTACCTATCATTAATTGAAAATCAGTTTTAAATTTATAAATAATTTACGTAGTTTTAAAAAGCACTTTGTTGAACGCTAGATATTTAAAAAATAAGAGTTAACTGTTTAGTTTTTCTTTTTTTTCAAAACAATGTGTTACTTATATACTTATCCAAGAGAATTTATCTTACAAGTAAGTGCTGCCAACCCCCCCCCTCCCCTTCTGAGTGGAAGTACAGTGAAATTACTATACTCAATATAAATTTATTAATCATTGTATGAAAGTATAAAAGAACTCTGATAAAAGTATAAAAGATGATAAACTTTAGACGAATTTTTTTTTTTAGTTCTACGTTTATATGGAGGATAAACAGAATTTACAGCAGAAGTTTTGTTGACTAAATTTGGTTATTCTCTGTACCAATTAGTAAGAAGTGCAATATTTAATTATTATTAAATTATTTAATTATTCGCATATATATTTTTTGTATATGCGATATATATATATATTATTTATGAAACTGACTTGCGGAATTTGTCTTAAAATGCTTTTTTTGTGAGTTGTGTACAATTAAATCACTTTATTCAAAAAATCTTAATGTAAAAATCTTAAATGCTTAGAAAATTAGCGAAATATTATTGCATTTTTTAAATTAAAAATCTGTTTTTTTAAGAGTATAAATTTCAAAATTTATTAAAAGGTTTTGTTTATAAATTTTGATTTCACTGAATTAGTATTTAAATGCGTTTCAGCAAAAAATGAAAGTAATATTTAATCATATGGAGTTACCTGTACTGGACACTGTTTGTTAGTGAAAATATACATGACGAATCATACGTATTGTAATCACAAATTTAATTGCACCTATAGAAAATAAGTAATCGTCGTTCTTTTAGAGGCAATTGTGGTTAGCTAAGAAAATTTTATATTTTTAAAAATTGCATTAGTCCAATAAAAATTTTGTAATCTAAATGTCTGTCTGACACGTCATAGTCAAATTAATTTAATTTTGAAAATGTTTCTTGTCTTAAACACACAAATAAATCAAATATTGGTGCAATATAATGGCAGTTGAACTACATTTTGACTAAATATTGGACGAATATGCTGTCTCCCGTTATTAGAACAATATTGTAATGATACTCTTAAAACTTTTTCCCAAATTCGTTGATAATATTCAAGGCGGTAAAATGAAATGCAGATATGAATCGGTTGATTTTGAACTGTTTTGCGCTCTCGGCGATTCGTTCGATCGCCATATTTCCTTCTAGTTATTGGGAGTGATGGCAGCGACAGCTCTTTTTCAGCGTTAGGCTGTGCGTATTCAGTAGTTCCATTGTTTTTAGATCGATAAAATGACTGCGTCACAAAAGGTTAATGTACATAGATAAATAAAAAACTTATGTTAGCAAATCAAATAAAATTAAACATATTTTATCGTTTTAGTAAATTTTATTTTGTGGTTTTCCCATTTAACATCTTTTATAAACTGAGAAGTCAATTTCTTGTTATGATATTGTTTATATAAATTTTTAGTAATATTATGTTTACATGGTGATGGATCTAGAACAGTTTCAGGCGAAGAGGGAGGCTCTTTAACCTTCTACCCTTTTTTGACGACAGCTCACAGCCAGCTGTCGTCAAAAAAGGGTCTCTAGATCTGTGGCACGCGATGAACGTTTCGATCGTCCGCCATCTTGCTGGTAGTTAAATCGAGCGATGGCAACGGCTGCCCTTTTTTCAGCATTGGGCAATCTATCCAGCTGTTCTCGCATTCTTCCATTTTTCAGCAGATGTCAGTGCTGTTAAAAATAATCGTGACAATGTTTTTACGGGAAATGATGTGCTAAAAAGTAAAGGATTCTCATGGAGCTATGTCACCCGCAACTACTTTTATAGAAATCAAATCTATTCTTCGTGACTGGCAACAGTCAAAACGTCAGAGTTTGGTGTTCCCAGAGCGGGAACACTGCACGTTAAAGGGTTAAATTTTACTAACATCCCCTTTTTTTGTCCCTTTTCAGAATAAGGAAGGAGTAGACATAATAAGGACAAACCTTTCACCAAATAGGCAATTCATAAACGAATCTGGCAACCCCGTCAAACAGTAGCAGCAATGAAGCGGCATGTTCGGTCTACGAACACGTGGCTCCTACAAACTAGCAGACGATTCCCTACTGCTGCTAACTGCCCAGCTGCCAAATGATCTCCCCACGTATGTTTTTTTCCCCGCTATGGGGTGTTCGAACTTCGTCGTCGGTGTGATGCATCCATTCAGTTGTGTGGTGTTGTCGGGGAAACAGCACCCTTTCCGATCGATCGATTAAATTAATTCGAAAAGTTTGCATTGTTATCGGTGTCTGTACGATGGAATAAATAGCCTTGTTTGTTTTTTCCTTTTCCGGCGCTGAAATTTGTTACAAAAATGACATCGAAGTGATACTTGCGTTGGGAAGTTATTGCTTATTGTTTGTCAAGATAACATAATTTATTTACAGCTGTGATTCTCAAAAAGTTTATTCTTTATTTTATTTCCGCACGAAACGACATGGAAATCGATAACCATTCGAACAGTTGCACAGTATCGGTGTCACAATGGATGTCATTCTGATGTTGCCATCTTTGGTTGTGGATACTTTTCCCCCCTTCTTCCAAGCAGAAAATTATGAAAAATTGAAACCAAAGCTCCAGTGCAAAGGATATTTGTTCGATTATTATTCGGGAGTTGTGGTGTAATCGAGGAAAAAAAACAAAAAAAAAAAAAAAAAACAACTCTTGGATTTTTAATAGTGGATAACTCAAACTAAATTGTCTCGTCAGGAATATATTAAAAACGATGTTACAGTGTCGAGTGGTGGTACATCTGTTATGACAGCCGTAGGGTCGCGTATGATGAACACTCTGGCCACGACGGCCATATATGGCCACGCTATGATACCTGGATATGTAGGTAAGTACGCCGTTTGCTGCTCAGATAAAGGGCCATTTATTAATTACGTAAGGTCGATTTTGGCCATTTTCAACCACCCCGCCCCTCCAAAGGCGGATCCAGAGGGTGGGCACAGGGGACGCGCGCCCCTTCCGAGAAAAATATATTTACACTTGATAAATGGGGCTTTCACCAATATCAAATGTGCTTTACACTAGATAAAATGAGTATTCATGATTTGCGCCCCCTCCGATAAAAGTTTCTGGATCCATCCTAGCCGCACCCTCAAGTAAGAACAAATAAGATTTGTCGGACTTTAAAATAATCAACCCAAGTATATTCATCTGACTGAAATAAGACCCCATACACCAGAAAACGATTCAGATTAAATAGATACAAGAATTTCAGTTGATAAAAACGACGTGAAAACTCTATAAATTGAACAATTTTTTTAAATTATGGATTTACTTGCATTATTTCTTGATATATAAATTCTGTTGCTGCTCTTATTTCGTTAGAATAATAATAATAAAAAACTTCTCAAATCCAAGCCTAAACTTATTTTTCAGTATATTATTATATGTATATGTATGCTTTCAAAATAAAAAAAAAAAAAAAAAAAACTTCATTCTAAAGCACAATTTTGAATACTAAATGTGTTTATTTATGTTTAAATTTTTCAATTCATTCTTTAAAAGTTTATCATTCTCAAGCCTATTGTTTACTTTTAGATATTTATTTACTTTTTTTGAACTTTCAAAATTGTAAAAAAAGAAAAAGAAGAGCATGTTAAATTGTTGAACCCATGGAACCCATTCCCATCATTCTCAAGCCTTTTGTTCACTTTTAGATATTTATTTACTTTTTTTGAACTTTCAATGTATGGTCAAATGCTACTAAGAACAATCTTGTGAGCAATTGTAAACCATTATAAACTAACTGCTTTTATATTGTATAACACTGATGTATTTTACCAATTGTAATCCAAAAATTGTGCTGTAAAAAAAAAAAAGAAAAGAAGAAAGTGGGAAACCGCTGCTTGCTGGACCTGAGCCTGGGGATAGGGTTCAGCAGGACAGTAGGACTGGAACTAAAACAGTCTTTAAACCAAATAGGTAGGCCTTTGCTGAAGGTAGTATCCTATAGTATCCTCTCCTCCAAGATAAGGGCATGTAGAAATTTTTAGAAGCCCTCTCCCCCTCTATACCTTTGCGTAATTAATGAATGACACCTAAATCATTTTTTTATGGTATATAACTGCCTGCTTTCTAGGTAGTTTTATACCACAACTAGCTGTCCAAATGACGTCAAAACGATATCTATTTTATAATCTTCCATATTCTTTGATGTATGACATATTTTCGTACTATATATTGATGTCAAGCTTTCTATGCATTTGTTGTAAGTCAATTACGAAAGTTTAGAGAAATATTATGAAGACCTTTAAAATAATTTTACGTTTTCTCAATGTACTACTTTGAATCAGAGCAAACTGAGACTATCGTTAAAGAACTTCTGTCTGTGAAAATAACAATAAATCTGTGCTAAAAAAATAATTTGAAACTTAAAGAACAACACTAATAGGTTGGATTTTAGTGGCAAATTTATTTATGACATTTACAGTTTCTTCGACACACTTAGCATTTAAACCTTTGTGAAACTTTGAAATTTATCTTTAGTTTAGATAGTGGTGTTCGTCATTATAACTTACCGTTATTTACTACATAAACTTAACAATATTTTAAAATTAGAGAGAATGTTCAACTTAATGGAAAAAGCATTTAAAAAAATTCATAATAATTTTATTCAAACCACGGGACGTTTTATTAGATATTAATTTTTAACATAAAATAATAACAATAATTATCTAAATAGATTCAAACGCGTTCCTAAATAAATAATTTAAAACTGATGTATAGAATTCTAGTTTCAACACAAAGCAAAACATCTGTTTTTTTTTAAAATCTAAAATTCACATATTTAATTTCAGTAAGATTCTGATATTTATAATGCAAAGCATTAACTAGTTCTAAAAAATTAAAAACTCATTTTGATGTTTTCAACTTTATAAGTCAATTAGGGGATGAAGAAACTATACCATATTCCAATAAAATCCTTCTCAAGCCAGTAAAAAATTCACTATCCCGCCGGCCCCCTTAATATAAAAGATATGTATTTATATTTTTTACTTTAATCACATAAAACTTTGTCATTTATTATATTACCTATTGACAGCTCGAATATTGTAATTTACTTTTTTGTAATTTTAATTTTTTGTTCGATGCAAAGAAAATAAATAAAATAGCAATAAACAAAAACAAATTCAAACAAGTATCTTCATAAATATTTTTTGAAGAAATACACGAATCTAATCTAACATATAAATAGTGTGAATGAATTTTAAGTGGTAGTGCAATATTTGTTTTCCCTGATCATTGTAAAACAAGATAGTTTAGGTTTTTCCGAAATATACCTAATTTGCGTGCTTAAAATAACAGAGAATATTTATTATAACCATTTAATTGAACTTTGTTATTCTGAAATAAACACACTTTAGAATTTTGGGAAAAAATAGTTTTTTTAAATTAGTTTTTCATAGTCCAAACCTCTCAAAAAAATATTCGAGTAAAAGTCAAATGTCCTATGTTGGTTTCGTAGGTAAAAAAATATTTATCATAAAATATGAATTAGATTATGTACGTATAATTATAATTTTTCATGTTTCTATCGGATATTGCGCGATTTTCAAAAAGTAATAAATTATTCTCGTAGCCGCATTAAAAATTTTCGCTTATAGAACAAGAAAACTTTATTGATAGAATGTACTTAGAATTTTAAAACTGCTGCACAAAATATTAAAAAGCACTCTAGTGCACGGCTGAAATTTTTATTTGTGTCATAAAAATTAATCTTATTTTTTAATTAATTATTATTTTAATTAATTATTATTTTTTATTTATTTTACCATTTGTCTTTTATACAGCATTTCAGCAATTACTATGTTGTGAAGGAGAAACGGATTTACAGGCATTCAATAATTTAAAATGTTAACATACACAAATAATATTTACAAGCAATTACTCACACATTAATAAAATTAATAGAACGTTTAAAATTTGATTAAATAATTTTATAGTGACAACTTACTACGGTGAGGTTCCGTAAAAAGGGTTCTATGAATTACAATAACTTCTACATTTGTATAAAACCAAACTTAAATTTTTCATAAATAATTTAAATAAAATTAAAATTTATAGAATTTAATTTAATAATTAAAGCTACAAAACATTGATGTACTCCGTTGATTCACGAGTTCCATATATATTTTTCAAGCGACTCTTTGCACAAATTGGTTTGACAATCCTGGTCTGCAGAATAAATATAGTCTTCTTAACTTCCCTGCTCCCAGGGTATTGTGAAGGAAAAACACATTTACAGGCATTCAAACGATGTTAAATCTTAAGATCTTTTTTTTTCGGATTCCATCTAAATTCTAGTCGTTTAACATTGCTGACATAATATATTTTTCCTAACCTAAAAAATCAACCTAGTAAACTAATTTAACTTATTTGCATTTTTATTACGGCAGCCAGAAACGAGTCGTAATATATTAAAACTTCCATGGAATCAATAAATTTTAAGTCAAAATTTAGGTCATATCAAATTAAATTAGCAATTTGCACGATTCTCAATAGCTCCTACAGATTTGACTCATTTGACGTTTTACAAGAGATTAAAATAAATAAACTATTTTCTTTCACTAAACCATGGATGATTTAAATATTTAAATTGAGCATTTGACATTCATCAGGAATTCTTTTTACTTTTAGACACGAGCATGATCTTTTGATTTGTTCGTTATGTAATGGCATCTTTAGATTACGAATTTTTAGAAAGAGAAGATTTGCTAAGAAAATATGGATTCCAGCACAATATACCGTCTTGAGAAATATTGTCGTGAATATTAAATTAAAAGTGTTTGTTTTATTCATCATTTTTCAGCATACGCTTTACAACTAATTAAACGATAAGTAATTCTACATTAATATGCCCCACGATAGTTTCAAACAAGAGATTGAACTTTTTAAAAAAATAATCTCATTAAAATTATTTCTATCTGGATGTAACATTTCCTTAACTTCGCTGCAAAAATTGCACTGTTTCCGTAATCAATCGTGAAGGTACTTAGTTCGGGCCTATTGTGTGGCTGTCGATCTAACGGTCGGGAATTTTGGTCGGTTTTCTCAAGATGTAACACGAATAAGCGATAAAAAGTCCTACAACTAAGGCAACACCCATCCTAGGCAGATAATCCATGCATAGCTTTGCCATAACACAAATAAAGAAACAAAAAAATAATCAATATTTTTAACGTTTTGCAAATATGTGGATACATAAAGAAAAGGCTTTGTTTGAAAATTTAACACCAATTTCAATGCTCCAATTTTCAGTTTTAAAAGATGGGAAAAGTAACAACAGAAAACCAGACTGCAAAAAAAGTCTGTCAGCTGGACGCCAGTTTATTTCTGTTTCTTTTACACAAGTCTTCCGTGAATTTCACAGATTCTCAGTTTGTTTTACAGAAATTACGGAAAAAAATACGGAAGACTTCCGTAAAATATACGGAAATAAACTGGCGTCCTGGCTGACAGTTTTTTTTCCTGTCAGTTTAACAGATATTTTTTTTTTTTTTTTTTTTTTTTTTCAGTGCACTGATCTAAAGGGGATTATTAGTAGTTTAAAGCTCTGTTTTCTACAAAGTGTTTGTTGTTGTTGCTATTACTTACATCCCTAGTGTAGGAAAGCTCATACCTGGTCGAAAAAACCCCGTCACATGCGAGTATAAAGAAACCTCCCTTGCTCAACCAACAGCTGCCTCTAGAAGGCGTTTGTTAGAAGAAAAAGCAGATTTACAGGCATTTAAGGTCGTGTTACATTTTGCATTCCAGCGCACGTAGTATGGCATGCGTGTTACATACTGTAAGCTTTTCCCCACAAGTTTTAAAACGCAGTTCTTGAAAATCTTTGGCATAGAAAGATATCAGAAAGAAATTTACAATAGTAGAAAAAACGGATTTACAGGCATTTAACGGAAGAAAAGAAAAAAAAATTAGAAGGAAAAATGGATTTACAGGCATTTGAGGTCGTGTTACATTTTACACTCAAGCGCACGTTATGTGACATGCGTGTTACATTCCGTAAGGTTTTTTTCATAGCCTTTAAAAACGCAGTCTTAAAAATCTTTGGCATAGAAGGATGTCAAAAACTAATTTACTAAAGAAGGAAAAACGGAAGGAAAGAAAGAAAAAAAGAATAACAGGAAAAACTGATTTACAGGCATTTAACGGAAGAAAAGAAAAACTTAGAAGGGAAAACGGATTTACAGGCATTTGAGGTCGTGTTACATTTTACATTCAAGCGTACATTGTGTGACATGCGTGTCACATATCGTAAGGTTTTTTTCCCCAACCTTTAAAACGCAGTTCTTGAAAATCTTTGGTATAGAAAGATGCCAGAAACTAATTTACTAAAGAAGGAAAAGCGGATTGATATACATTTAATGAAGAAAAGAAAGAAAACTTAGAAGGGAAAACGGATTTACACACAGGCATTTAAGGTCATGTTTAATTTTGCATTCACGCGCACGTTGTATGACATGCGTGTTACATGCTGTAAGTTGTTTTTTCATTAGTTTTAAAATGGAGTTCTTGAAAATCGTTGGTATAGAAAGATGTCAGAAACTAATTTACAAAAGAATAAGGTCATTATTTCTAGTTAAAAATAGGGTCTTTTTTAATTAAAAATGGCATTGAGCCAGCAAAAATTATCAGCCCTCTTTAACCCATTTATGCCTAGCGTCCCTTTTTTGGGACGACATTTTCGCTATCAGTCATAAACGTTATTTATTTTTCCTAGCCTTTATTCGCGAGTATTGAACCTCAATTCCACAAAATATTTTAATATGGCCAAGTAGGATGTTGACATTTCAATTTTATACATAATGATTTTAAATGAAATCATCCCTTGTTCAAAAAGTTGACATCAGAAATTTATCAATTACTGCTGGTGTTAGCAAAAATCGAAGAAAGTCGCAAAAATATCCAGGCACGAATGGGTTAAAAATAAGTAAATATATGTATTATAAATAACTTCAATAAATAAATAAGTAAAAATACTGGTATTAAAGGCTTATAATCATAAATAAAAACTTCGTAAAACGCATATAGCGATAATAAAAGTTGTATGTGCACTTCAAGAAGTATACAGGAGACCTTCCTGTGTTAACAGCGAAACATTCATTAAACCACACTACATAGGAGAACATTTGTGTGAATTAGGAAATGAATGCCTTGATGGCAACGAAGGAAGGACTCTTGCATCTCTGAAACGCGCACTGTCTTATTATAATTATGTGTGTTTCAAACAAAGGTTCGTCATAATTCGTCTTGAGTCAAATTATTCACAAATATTCATTGTATTTATATTTTACTCTAATAACAAAATTATTAATTTTATTTTTATTTGTACAGACTAAATCGTTTTCTTGTTTTTAATTCAATAAGTTGTGCAAAATCATTCACATTACGTGCTCTTTTTTTTAATACCAAAAGTATATACAAAATTATCTATTTTATTTGTATTTAATTCTCGAAGTTATGATAAATTATTAATCATTCTTGTGTTTCATACTGAAAGCCGTAGTTTAGTTGATAACAAAAGTCAAACAATATAAAATAACATTGTGTGGAATACACATAACAGCAGTAAAGACTCTATGTATATGTAGTACTGTAGCGAGTCTGAAAGGAAGAGAAGCAGGGTATTTGTTAACCCACAATGGGAGTTTTTCTAACAGTGCGTAGGTTCAGGATCGTTTCGCTGCTGAGGTAGGCAGGATTAGAGAACTTAATGAAACTTATTACTGTTATAGTTTTTATTACTATTATAAGTGGATTTTTAACAAAGTTATTTGATTAAAAAAATATTCAGCTTTATTATTCAGTAGGTCAGTGTCACAAATATTTTTAAAGCCTACGATCGATTTTTTCAACTATTTTCAGTCAGGCTACAGCCTTAAAATTTAATGGTGGGTTTCGGATGATAACATAACATTATAAATAAATAAATAAATTGAAGGTGCTTCTTATGAAACTTTCAGGAAAGAAAGCTCTTGTATGGGAGCATAATTTTTTTTTTTCAGAGCGACACATTTTGCAAAATTTTCGATTTTAAGGAATTTTTCCTAAAAATATTGGTGCAGATACAGGTTTACTATTCATTTCAGTGCCTAGTACAGCTTTGAAGTCCTTAACGGTCGTATTATTTTCAAGGAAACGATTATAAAACTGCCTACTTTTGATTCCAGAAAAATGTATGAAAATAAGAACATGTACAATATACGTATTCATTTTAAGGTTTTGAACATTTTTTTTTTTTTTTTCGCGAAAGAAAAAACAAAGCTAAATTTCCTAGGAAAAGCCAACATTCAAGCAGGGGCGTAGCCAGGGGGGGGGGGATATCGGGATATATCCCCTCCCCCGAAATTTTTGGATTAGTGATGAAATTTCGTCTATTTATGCACATATAAGTTCATATCCCCCACCCCCCGAAAAATTTTCCAGGCGCATATCCCCCCCCCCCCCGAAAAATTTTCCTAGCTACGCGCCTGCATTCAAGGTTAGTGTGATGGAATATGTGTTTTGTAGTTAGCAGGGAAACATTAAAAATATATGTTCCAAGCACTAAAGAATAATTTTATTAAGCTGACTTCGTTAAAGAAATAAATAGTTATTTGTGTGTAGTTCAAGTTTTCTTTGAACATAAATTAAAAAAGTGAGCTAAGATTGCATAATGCGTATCACAAATACACGTATTTGAGTACTGCTGCAATCTATTTAAAAGTAAACTATCTTCGAATTAAGTTAAAAATAGTCTGTTATTGCCATCTGTTATGCTGTGTAGTGTTGCCATCTGTAGGTCAGTGTCATACATTTGTAAAAGCTCGCGATTAATTTTTTCAACTCTTTTCAGTCAGGCTAGAGCCTTAAAATTTAATGGCGGATCTCGGACGACAGTATAAGATTATAACATAAAAAAATAAATAATAAAAAACGGTGTTTTTTTATGAAACTTCGAGAAAATAAAAGCCCTTAATATTTTTTTTTTTTTTTTTTTTTTTTCCAGAGCGACACATACTGCAAAATTTTCGATTTTTAAGAATTTTTCCTAAAAATATCGTAACAGATACAGGTTTGCCGTTTATTTCAGTGTCTAGTAATGCTTTTGAATATACGTTTTAAAAATATTCTGCAGAGCTTGACATAATTATCTTATTTTGAATTTATCTAGCAAAATTACATGACTTTTTTCGAAATGCACCATTAGTCCAAATACCAACAAAATAGTAAACAAACAAAAACGAAAAAAAAAAATAATAACGTGAAAACGATCGATATTTGATCAACGTCTGTCTCTCTTTTCGAAAATAATTAAACCTCCGAAGGAAATAAGAGAAGGCTTGGCAGAAGAAAAAGAGAGAAAACTACGGAAAATAATAACGGAAAGAAAGAAAGGAAAAGAAAAAAAAATCAGAGATGGAAGTCTATCCCAGATGTTGCTAACACGCAGCCAAACAAAACGCGGACCACTTAAAAGTGGCTCTGTCTCTGATCGCTTTATAACAGCCTATTGAGCGCGCAGAGCGCGGCACTCTGATTGGCAGAGGAGGTCGGCTCGCCACTGGCTGTCGCCCACAGCTGTCGCCGCACACACACACATAGCGAGAGAGAGAGAGACAGAGAGAGGACCGGGATCCAGAAGGGGCACCCGGATCGTCCCGCTTGGCGACGTATTTGGCGTGGTGCTGGTGCTTAATTAATTGGCAAGCGAGGAAAGGCGATAGTATTTTTTTATTTTTTTTTTAATATTATATCAGGGAAATTGGAGCCTTAGGTCAGGGACTATAAGAGCTGGAGGCATGTGTTACAGAGCCTCAAAGATACATTAGGGTTTACACAAATGAACTAATCAGAAAGTTATCGAGATTTAGTATTGTAGTTTTAAAATACCGTCAGAATATATGAAAGTCAGGAGAAAGGGCAGCTCGTACCTTGAAGAATAGAGCGTTTTAGATTTTCTTGTACCCTTTACGGAGGATTCTATCTTAATGTAATGACATCACGAGGAATATATACAAGGTGATTCGAAATGAGTTTTAAAAAATTTTAGAAGAGGTAAAATACACCCAAGGCGGTTTATAATCACATAGCATTGCGGGGTCGGAAACTTCGTTTTCATGTATGTACGTACCTGTTAATAATCACTTTGGAAGAAGTGTTGAATTGTGCGTCTCATTTCTTAGCCAAGTTTCATAAACAATAGGCTTTCCTCCGGCAGTTGTATCAATGTGATGAAAGGAATAATTCTGAATTAACAATTTTTATCAAGTGCAATCGGTGAAAGAGGGGTTGGTTTTTTAAAAACCATGGTCGGAAAGTTCACTATTACTTGAACACTTCTTCGACGACGTTTCTGACCCCGCATTCCTATGTGATTCTGAACCGTCTTGGTGTAGCCTACCCCTCTTAAAAGTTTGTAAAACTAATTTCGAATCAACCTCTCTCTATATATACATGAAATATAACATAACGTTGGGCATGAGCGGCGTAATATCATCGTCGGATTGAGCAGGAGAGGCGATCGGGAGAAGGCTCGGTTGGGACTCTGGGTTACAGCCTCCCGGCCGCCCGCTGCTAGAACTCGTAGTCGAGTCAAGAGAGGAAGTTTAATGGCTTTACATAATTTTATTTTAGCAACTTGAGTAGACTTTTTTGGATATAGGATATACTACATCAGAGGCGGCTTACTTTTGTGGTTTAAAGCCCTTGTGGTTTATTGAAATTTCTAAAGTAGAATTCGTGAATGTATAGGGTAACTCCGTGAGAGTCACCGCATCCGGGACAGATGCCGCACCCCCTGTATTTCTTGTAATTGTCAATAGATAGCAGTCAAACGGACAGTAGAGGTGTGCAATGAGATTTCCTTAACTAGTGTATAGCAGTAATCCCTTCCGATGCTTTAGCTGTAACTATACAATCCTTATTTTGAAATAAGCGCATCATTTCACTCCCCCAAACTTTTAAACACATTACGCTTAAGTGCTGCTTTTACGCTAATTACTGAATCCATGCATGGTTCCGAAGTCAAAACTAAATGTATCACCTCTATAGAGTACTGTGGTATATCGTTACGCTACTTTCCGTTGTGGAGACAGGCAACTGTGATGTATTACATCTGTACCACACAAAATGGGATACATGTCGCACTGCTATTCTGGTATACCTGCCGCAGTTTCTTTTGTACGGGATGCCGCTTTTGGTAAACTTTTAATTTATTTCTCCGTTTCCTATTTTTATATTACTGAATTTACATTACAAGAGTTTATTTGCTGGATTTAATTAACCCATTCGTGCCTGGATATTTTTGCGACTTTCTTCGATTTTTGCTAACAGCAGCAGTAATTGATAAATTTCTGATGTCAACTTTTTGAACAAGGAATGATTTCATTTAAAATCATTATGTATATTAATTGAAATGTCAAGATCCTACTTGGCCATATTAAAATATTTTGTGGAATTGAAGTCCAATACTCACGAATAAAGGCTAGGAAAAATAAATAATGTTTTCAACTGATAGCGAAAATGCCGTCCCAAAAAAGGGACGCTAGGCATAAATGGGTTAAGTGTTATTGACTTTTCTTTCTTTCTTTCTGCACAGACTCACCAAGTTGGGCATGTTATTCGTCGTTAATTGCAATTGCAATAATTTTGCATTTTAACGTTCTGGCTTAAATGAAATAGTGTTCTTGAAAACCAGATAAATTTTTAATTTATTTACAGATTTTGTTAGAAACTCCCACATTTTATATAAGAATAAAACAATGTTAAAACAAATAAAACAAAATGAACACTGTTTTTTCTCTTTTTGTCCCCTCTCAGGTACACTGATGCTACGTTGTTGATGAAATAACAATTAAAATTCAATTAAAAAAAATAAGTATTTAATTTTAGTAGTGAACTAAGCAGACAGACTCATATTGATTTAAACCTACTAATACGTTTCTTTGTACTCATTTAGTTTCTGTTTATTATTACATAGGTAATTTAGTCCAGATGTGAATATTTATTTTAATATTTTTTATTTATTATTTCATTAAGTTCTTATAACAGGCGCGGCATAAGTCCCACAAGAGCGGCGGGCGCAGCGTCTCACCCGAAGTGCAATGCTTAAAAAATTTGTTAAAAAATATTAATTATTTTTTTATATTTTTGTCGCAGTACACATTTTCTGTATTCTTCATTAAATAGCACAATATGATTTATTTTATTGTATGTGCACTCTAGGAGTTTTCACACAAATTTAAAAAAATGGTCGGCATCAGTTCCGGAATTACAATATATATATATTTTTTCAAAATTCATATTGCTGAAATGAACTTGTAGGACATCATTTATCTTTAAGTTTCCTGACAGTATTTTTTATTTGTGATGACAAACTTTTCACTTCTAAAGCAGAGATTGGGAATTAGGCTTTTATTCGAAAAATTATTTAAAAATAAGCTTTATACTCATCTTTTTTAACTGTAATTGGATTTTTAAAACAGTCATGCAATTTATCTTTAGCTTGAGATGTGAGATTTATGTCGGATTGAAGAGGTTAAAACTGTATTTATTTCTTGTATTATCGTAAAGTAAAAGGATTTAATTTGAAATTTTCGGAGTCCATTATAAAACCTTGCAGAAACAGGATGAAAAAATCTGGAGTGACTCCACTCGACTTTCCGAACACTTACGATTAAGATCATTTCCAAGCATTTAAATAAATTTTAATTGATGAATAATTCAAATATATATACCAAATTTAAGCTCAATGGAATGTACCGTTTAAACGCTAGCGCACTTTCAAGAATTTCTCCCCATAGGCCATAATGTAAAAGAAATCTTTGTCGTAGCCCTGTAGGAAAACTATAAGTCCTATACACACCAAAATCAATACCGGTCTTGCGATGGTGGTTTATAACATGTATACCCAATTTGAGCTCAATCGAATGTACCGTTTAAACGCTAGCGCACTTTCTAGAATTTCCCCCCATAGGCCATAATGTAAAAGAAATCTTTGTCATAGCCCTGTAGAAAAACTATAAGACCTATACACACCAAAATCAATACCGGTCTTGCGACGGTGGTTTATAACATATATACACTATTTGAGCTCAATCGAATGTACCGTTTAAACGCTAGCGCACTTTCAAGAATTTCTCCCCATAGGCCATAATGTAAAAGAAATCTTTGACGTAGCCCTGTAGGAAAACTATAAGTCCTATACACACCAAAATCAATACCGGTCTTGCGACGGTGGTTTATAACATATATACCCAATTTGAGCTCAATCGAATGCCCGTTCAGGAGCTATCGTGTTCACTCACATACACACACACATCAACACACACACACACAAACACACCACACACACTACACACACACATACATACATACATCTCGTAAAAATAGCATAAATGAATTCAGAAGACCCCAAAACGTGTAAATACACCAAAATCTCGAATTCGAATTTTTTCATGATTACAATACTTTCCTTACATGGTACATGTTCGGAAAGTAAAAACTGCTTTCATCATCTGTGTATTACAGTTTTAGAAAAATTAAGTACAAATTAAAAAAACAAATGCATCATTTTTTCAGCTTTTCCTTTGTACTAATCAGACTTTCTAGGAATAGAGAAACTCTTCGATCTATGGGATTTTATTTGGAAAAGTAATAGACAGTTTGTTATACAAAATTTAACAAGATACATTTGATAAAAAACTGTTTATTGTATTTGTGTGCTATGTTTTTAGCAATATGAAATAAAATTAAGGATTTAAAACGTTTTCCTTCTATTTTTTTTGAGGAGCTGGAGGTAGGAATTTCTTAGCTTAGATAAAGCCACAAATACTCCACAAATCAAAAATCAAGTTAATCTCTTAATTTTGGATTATCTTTAGTTCATTGTTTTTCATCATGATTTCAGTTTTTTATTCAATGATTTATTTTAAAGTTGGTACACTAATCCCCTCAATCTCTGTAACGTTGGTACTAATATTCCCTCAATCTCTGTACAAAGAAATTTTCTCTATCGAGAATTTTTTAACTCGAACCAAGCGAGTTCGTTATAAGGAGATTCTACTGTAGATAGCTGGGCTTTAATGGGTCAGCAGGGTTACCAAATAGTGACGGGGAGGGTGATAAAATGCTGAAAGTCCCAAAGTTTTGCAACTTTTAATGATTTATCGCCAAGTTTGGCACCAAAAAACAAGTTCTCAAAACTGAACCTAGTTTGGCGATATTTGGCGATAACTGGCAACGCAACAATTAAAGAGTTAAAATATGCCTGTGACAGTACGCGATTTGAATATAGATTTCAATTCCAAAGAAGTGTTTCGTGGAATTAGGAAGACAAATACGGTACACTCATGGATACACTTTCCAAAAAGTATTTATAAAAGAGAAGTATAGTTAAAATATGCGAGACGAAAATTGTTAAAAAGTTTTAGTAAGCAATTTTAACATAAATTTCAATTATGAAAAGTATTTTATGAATCAAGAAAGACAAACTTGGCACACTCATGGATTATGATGCACATTCCAAGCAGTAAAGGTGAAGTGTAGTTAGAAAATGCTTGACGAAAATTGTAGAACAGTTTCAGTAGGCGATTTTAATATAGATTTCGATTCCAAAGAGGCGTTTTATGGAACAAGAAAAACTAATACGGCACTCTCATGAATAATGATACAATTTCCAACTTAATGGAACAAGAAAGAAAGATAGGGATGGTGCACGGATCGCTTTTAAAATATGAAAGTGTTACAGAATTTTTTGTTTCGAGGATTGCATTTTATAACTGTATTTTATAATGTTTTACAGAGAACAACGCATAAATAACAAATTTCTCATGCATCTTATTTTATCTTTACAATCGCAATAAACAATAAAATTTTTCTTATAATTTTAGCTTTCAGTCATTCGTGTGGGTGTTGAACGACTTCAGGCTCAGATACTTTTGATTTTATCCTGTCTTAAATCGGTCGGTGACTTTCCGGACTGAAGATTAACACTTGTACTAAGCAAACTAATGCTTGCAATGAACTTTGGAAAACCGATTACTCTATTTATATGCGTAGAGAGAGCATGCCTGCCACAGGCAGTGACACTAAGTAATAAACTGTACTGAAGCTGAATAATACGAAGACATAATGTCTACAAAATTTTGAGGAAGTTATTTTTATTATAATTATTATTATTATTTTTTTTTTGAGGAAGGCAATTTTAAAGAGATATTCGACTACTTATTTACACTTGAACATTTTAAAAATAAAATAATAAAGGATAGCTTTTTTAAGGTGATAGCATTAATTAATATTGTATTTCTTAAAAGAACCATCAATTGGGCAAAAAATTAATGTTCATTTTATGAGTTTGTTTTTTGATATATTTCCAAAAAGAACTTTCACAATTGTGTAATAAAACAATTAAATGATTTTTAGCCTTAAAATTTGAAATGAATTTTTCTCAATAATTTAAAAAATTGCTTAACTCTATAAAAGTTTTTTTTAACGTATAAAAATTGATTTCACGTCTTATAGACTAAATAAATGATGAAGATGAAAAAAAAAATATTTATTTATATTTTTAAGAATTATCTTCCATGTGATTTTGTCAAAAGTTTTACTCTTAATGTTAAGATATTCTTTATAATGTCAAATCTTAAAATAACTTTTAAAATGCATTAAATAAAAATTAAAGGACTATTAAACATTTAAAAGGGTGTATGAATATACCTAATAATTTTTAACATAAAACTACCAAAAATTTACGACTGAACTCTTGTTGTAAGACAGCGTGCAATGTTTTTGCTTAAATTTTAAATTTTCCGAAAAAATGATATGATTTTAAATTTATAAAAAAAGCAAAGATTTTCGTAGTTATTTCAGTAAATATTGCAAACTTTTTAGTTAATTCGAAGTTTAAAAATATTTAATTATGATTTTCAACTAAAAATAAATAAGTATGTATTATAAATGTGTTAATCTTATGATTTCTTTCTTTTCATTGAATAAATGAAATCACTGAATAAATTTTTCATCAGAAGAAAATACCACAAATGCATGCGAGGCTATGTTTATTGTTATCTCTTTAGAACGACCAGTACTAGGTGGTTTCAAAAGGTGGTCTAAAATGCTCAAAATTTAAAAACTTTCTTCAAAACTGGCAAAAAAATTCGGAAAAAATTCGTTTTAGGAAGTCAAGTACTTCGTTATATGCAGAGTATTTTTAATGTTATTTAAGACTTAGAGTTACGTTCCGATTAAAAATTTCGTTACAGGGAGAAATTCGTCGTAGGAAGACTTCGTTATAGGGAGGTTCTACTGTATTTTTAGACTCACGCAAAAAGTGTAATTTGCAAAAATATTTCCTTCAATATTCCCTATATTTGCCTCTTTTCATTTCTAGAGTAAAAAATCTGATTTCCACAAAATATACTCAGCGATAACAAAGCAAAATGTTAATCCTTCAGTGTTTTATCAATGTTTTTAGAAAAATAAATACGGTTTTGATACCCCACAAATATCGAAAATTTATTTATCACTTCTGGCGTCAACATAAATTGGAGAATGTGCTGAAAAAGCTGGGCGCTAATGAGTTAAAAAATGCAACGAAAAGGTGCCGATGCTTCGACAATCAGTTGACAAAAATATGCCTCAAATTATGCCGACAGAAAATTCCAGAATGAGCAAACTAACACCCTAGTTGCTAAAAAACTTTCAGGATCACACAATACTTTTATTGACACACACCCACACAAAAAAAATTTCGCTACACAAAAAGCTTATCCCCAGTTTATCACCCTAAAATGAAGCATTCTTCCGCCACAGCTCGTGCTATTACACGTCGCAAGCCAGGGCGCACAAAAACAGAGAAGCCCCAGCAGCACGCCGGAAAGCTCTCCCAGACACTTTTCATTAAGCGAAAAGCTGTCATGCACAGACGTTTGCCCCCTCTCTCTATCGTGTGCGGCGCTTTTCAAAGAGGGCGAAGCCGCCCTGGGATGCGCCCCTCTCTGGGCCTGACAGGGGCTTTTGGAATTCGCTTTGTTATGCCAGGTTCTCTCGTTCCTGGAATGCATGAACGGGATTTGTACGTGAATGTGTGGGAGTGCGTTCGCTGGAAATGTTTGCGTGTTCTAAAACCAACGAATTTATCAGAACGGCAAATTAATAGAAAATTAAATTGTGTAAGGATCTTTTTATTTATTTATTTTTGTCGTAATGCACAAAGAAACGTGAGAGATTGGTATATAACCCAAAAAGTTTATAACACGCTTTAATTCCTTATCTGTTAAAGATAATTGTGCATTGAAAAAAAATATTTAAATAAGGTAGGAAGAAAAACTACGTTAACCCATTCGTGCCTGGATATTTTTGAGACTTTCTTCGATTTTTGATAACACCAGCAGTAATTGATAAATTTCTGATGTCAACTTTTTGAACAAGGGATGATTTCATTTAAAATCATTATGTATAAAAATTGAAATGTCAACATCCTACTTGGCCATATTAAAATATTTTGTGGAATTGAGGTTCGATACGCGCGAATAAAGGCTAGGAAAAATAAATAACGTTTTCGACTGATAGCGTAAATGCCGTCCCAAAAAAGGGACGCTAGGCATAAATGGGTTAAGATAAACTTCCTCCTAGTTTATTTTCAAAAAAATATTTTTTTTTTTCAGAAATTTGCCCGTTTTGAGCTTCGCGTATTTTTATATTCATACTTCTGACACTTTTTAGGATAAAATTCTCAAAATCTGTGCATCACTTCATTAGAGTACGGGGAACAATGTGTGGGACGAGCGTTTGTAGTTCGTTTTCTAGTTCATTGTTATAGAGTGGAATATCCGTTTGAGTAAGATAGATCGCTTTGCAGCGCGAGTCCACCGTATATTGAACTAATATACGAGGGATGGCCAGAAAAAGAGGTTTCAAGCCGCAGCATTTGAAAACTACATATTGTGGAGAAATGTCGGTCTTGTTGAGTGAAGGTGTCATCCTCCTGCATGGCAACGCCAGGCCCCCCTACTGCTCAAGCAACGCAGAAATTGTTGCGACGGTTCAGGTGCGAAATATGAAGTCACCCCCATACAGCCCAGAGTTGGCACCCAGTGACTATGTCTGTTTCCGAGGTTGAAGGAGCACTGATCCGGCACACGGTTCTCTTCAGACAGTGCTGTGAAAACATCCTCCGAGACCTGGCTCAATGGGTAGGGACCTGATTTCTTCCAAGGCGGGTTAAACAAGTTCGTTCTGCGTTCTGACAAATGACTAAATAGACTTGATCATTACGTCGAAAAGTGATAGGCATGTATGCCTTTTAATTCCCTTTTGTACACGCTTAAACGCAAAGAGCGAAAAAAAACGATACATTGTGGAGCAATCCGTTTCCATGTAAACCTACTGGTATTTCCGCAGAAGTGTTCTTTAGGTAGTCTTTCTTCTGAGAATTCCCCTCCTCGCTTCCTCTTTTTTCTGAGAATTCCCCTCCTCGATTCCTATTTTTACTGAGAATTCCCCTACTCGCTTATTGCTATATTTCGCTCCGCTCTCGTGATCGAAAAACGCTCTTAAAGGTAGGGATGGACGCGAGACGACTTTTTGCGAGACGAGACAGAGATTTACAGCTTTTTTGCGAGACGAGACAAACATTTTTAACATTATGATATAGGGATTTTTGCGAGACGAGACAAGCTTTTCGGCTGTTTTGCGAGACGCGAGACGCCAATTTTTCGTCTCGCGTCCATCCCTACTTAAAGGAGAAGCGTACTTTTGAAAACTGGGCCAAAAATCACTCCGACTGATCGAATTTCTCTCGCTTGGTTTAAGCGCGTATCTTCTGTCTATTGTTAATAAATATTTCTTTATTTGACTTAAATATTCTCTTTAATCATTCCTCGCATTCATTGAATAAGTCACCTACTTTGCAAATTAGAAGCATTTAGTTTGTAATGCACACGATTGTATCGTCTTTTATTTTTGGGACAAATGATTAACCCAGAGCCAAAGTAACTCTTATTTAAGGTATCCTTTGTGAGGGCTTTTTACAAAAAAAAAAAAAAAAAATAATAAATAAATAAATAAATAAAAATAAAAATAAAAATAACTGAAGCTATAACTGAAGAAGATCTTAAAGGAAAATCACATCCCACTTATTTTGAATATGAAAATCTCCGAACACCCCACAACAAAGCGCCCCTGCACACCCGGCGCGTGCTTTTTCCCCACCCGGAATCGGACCAGACCGAACGGGGCGCACGAAAACACCAAAGCCCCAGCAGCAACCACGCCGGATAAGTGAACGAACGCTGCCAGAAACTTTTCATTAAACGAAAAGCTGTCACGGGCACACGCTTGCCTTCTCTCGTGTGAGTCCCCCCCCCCTACCCCTTCTCCCAACATTTTAAAACGGGTGGAAGCTTTGTTAGGGCGCCCCTGCGCTTGACAGGGGCTTCCGGGATTCGCTTTGTTTGCCCCCGTGCCATGAGGTTCTCATTTCTGAAATGCGTATATAAACAAGGAGTGCATGAATGTGCAAGTATGCTGAATTCGTGCATGCGGCGTTATTACGTGTGCGTTCATATGCATGAGCGCGGCTGAATTTTGGTGCGTTGTTGATTTACCGTGTTCTGAAATTGTTACCGGGCTAACCAGCGTAAATTATACAGAAACTGAGTAATTTTCTGTAATTTTTGTGTGTGTCCCTCATTGCAGTAACAATTGAAAATAAGTAAATGCTTAGAGTAAAATGGAATTGTAACGGCCATAGAAGAATTGGTTAGCTTTTATCCAATTCGTTTCTTAGCCTCACCACGGCACAGTGGTTATAGAGCTGTTTCACCTACGTCGTTATCATACGTCACACCTTAGCAACCAACTTTTTTTGGGTCAAAAATTCATTCATTCGAGAATAGTCATTAGCGGAAAACGTGGCTTTGTATCACTAAATATCCGAGTTGACCTTAAAAAAAATTCAGTGACGTCACGTGAAAATACCATATGTCACTAAAAATGGTGGACAGCCGAAGTGCGACGGTCCCGGGTTCGGGCCCCATCGCGCGGCTGTCGAGCTAACCCTTCGGAGTTTTCCGTGGTTTTCTCCGAAACTAGCGTAAATACGGGTTAGGACCCCTTAAACAAACCCCCACGGAGGGCAGGTCCCCTTGTGTTGTCGTGTGTTGTGATTTGCCGTGTTCTGAAATTGTTACCGGGCTAACCAGCGTAAATTATACAGAAACTGAGTAATTTGCTGTAATTTTTCTGTGTGTCCCTGATGATTGCAGTAAGAATTGAAAATAAGTAAATGCTTAGAATAAAATGGAATTGCAACGGCCATATAGCTGTTTCACCTACGTCAATATCACTACGTCACACCTTAGCAACCAACTTTTTTTTTTTGGTCAAACATTCGTTCATTTGAAAATGGTCATCGGCCGAAAACGTGGTTTTGTATCCCTAAATATCCGAGTTGACCTAAAAAAGTTTTACGTGACGTCACGGGAAAATACTCTATAGAAGAATTGCTTAGCTTTTATCCAATTAGCTTCTTAGCCTCCCCACGGCACAGTGGTTATAGAGCTGTTTCACCTACGTCATTATCATACGTCACACCTTAGCAACCAACTTTTTTCGGTCAAAAATTCATTCATTCGAGAATAGTCATTAGCCGAAAACGTGGCTTTGTATCACTAAATATCCGAGTTGACCTTAAAAAAATTTCAGTGACGTCACGTGAAAATACCATATACCACTAAAAATGGTGGACAGCCGAAGTGCGAGGGTCCCGGGTTCGGGCTCCATCGCGGGGCTGTCGAGCTAACCCTTCGGAGTTTTCCGTGGTTTTCTCCGAAACTAGGGTAAATACGGGTTAGGACCCCTTAAACAAACCCCCACGGAGGGCAGGTCCCCTTGTGTTGTCCTTCTGACGTGGATTCATAAGCGGGATTCGGGCTAAGCAGTTGAAGCCGAAATGCATGTTACACACAAACAATTAGTTTCTTGTTTTGCACAATGGAATATTAATATACACGGAGGTTATAATTAAACTTCCCCTATGAACAGTGCTCTATAGCTATAACGGGTTGTAACTAAAATTGGTATATTGGCTATATATGAAATGCGTTCAAGGAATTTCTGAAAAAAAAAGTTCTAAAAATGCCCACCAGGTGGCGTTTCGCATGAAAAACGGCAAAGTTAATGATGGAAATGGCTCATTCGAAATATACAAACAATTTTAACATTCGTTCAATAGTTGTTGGGCATTTATTCACTATTATGGGCAATATTTGAGCTGATTTCACCAAGCAAAGTGCCATCTAGTGGACATTTTTTTAACGAAACGTTCTGAAAAATGAATATGAGCGCATCTCATGTACAGTCCATATGCCAAATTTAGAAGCAATCTGCTCGCCGTTTACAGCTGCAGAATACTGTTTGTAGGGGAAGTTTCATCTACCCTGTATATATTACACTGAAAGTTTGAAATCTAGTGAATGTCGACTTCCCCCGGTGAATGGCAACATCGTCGATTGCTGCACGTCCAAAATACTTCCTAAATATCCTTATTGCTTATTTACACTGGCAAATGTTGACATTCACTATGAGTTAATGGTGAATTTTGAATATGCAGAGATTTATTTTTTTCTTTTCCGTATTTCAGACTCGTTAAAACGTTACAAAGTTTGACGTAACGCTTTCGCCTCTCTTCCCGAGAAGAGTGACCAATCTCGGTGAGGACAAGAGTTCCTAAATCTGTAGAGGCGTTTTCACGGCAAGACTAACCCAGGAAAATTTAAATGCCTTGGTAGATTTAAAGGGAAGCCCGCTTCTTTTATTTTGTACATGTAGCATAAATTGTAGCATGAGAAGAAGAAAGGAAGCTGGATCAGTGGCGGCCCGTGGTCAAAACTGTTAGTGCAGCCGGAAGCATATGACCCCCCCCCCCTCCTCCGGACAGGATTGGAAAATCTTTGTTATAGAATTCGAAAGCTGGCGGATTAAGCCCTCACCGAGGAAAAAAAAAAAGAAATTACATAAAAAAGTAAGTGATCCTATTTTACTTTTCCATAAAATGGACATAAATTTCAACCAGCCGCTCTTATCCTCGAAATTGCATTAATCCGTGTCTGATTCGAAGTTTCCTTAGAATTTTCTTTTGTAACGATAACTTGAGAAGAAAAGAAAAAAAAAGAAAACGTACTTATTTTTATAAGTCAAATCAATCCTCCTTTCTTTTGAACTTGCGAATCAGTCAGTGATGCCCTCATAAAAAGGCGTTGTTTTAATTCAGATATCCATAATTTTAAAAGCTCTTTAAAATTTCCTATGTTTACAGAATTTTTTCGCTCGCCATGTTCTCTAAATGCCAGTTCTTGCTTACTTAAAAACAATACTGCTTTGATGGGTAATTTTCCATTCATAAGCGTCTATTCAGGCTTACCTTCTTGATAAATTCAGCAATATGAAGTCGAGTTTGCCGAACATATATTCTCCTTACCCCCTCCCTCACTTCTCGAGCCAATCAGTGAGTCGAATTCACAAGTGCTGCCGACGTTTCAAAATCTTTCATGAGCTGAGTCTTAGCTGCGTATCCCCATTATAGCCTATACCGGAGGGATTGCTTACGTAATCGTTGTCATGGCAACGGTGCTGCCAATTTTCTTATCAGCGCTCTGGGCTGAACGAAAGATTTTCCCAATTGAATTGCGGGAAGATTAAAGTGCTTTTTTTCTGAATGAGCGATCTGGCCGCAATACGGTTTTTTTTTTTTTTTTTTTTTTTGAGATTTTTTTAATTTACCATAGGAATTCCATAATTCTAATCTGAATTTAGGAAAATTAGTGGAATAAATTATTTTAAAGTATGTGTTGATAATTTCAAGTGCAGCCCGGCTGCACTTGCTGTATCCCACGAGCCGCCACTGAGCTGGATATTCCTGCCTTCTTAACAATGATAGAAGTTTTTCTTAGATTAATGCTGAACAAAGATTTTAGTTTTACATGTAAATAATAAGGAACTTGGTAGTTAAACCGTAATGGACTTTTCTTCTACAACCATGGAGAACCATGGATTCATGAGACTATAATCTACTATAACAGAATAAAAATACTTTCGCCACGTTTTTGCCTAACAATTAACGCCCTTTTCTCCTTCGACCTCCGCTAGAGCATATCTGTGCTTGTCGACATACACGTGGTAGTCCGAATAAGCCAGCTGCACTGTTTCGGGGACTAGGCTGGGGACTGTGCCGGGCACAGCCAGCTGTCGTCAAAAAAAGGGTCTCTAGATCTGTGGCACGGGACGAACGTTTCGATCGTCCGCCATCTTGCTGGTAGTTAAGTCGAGCGATGGCAACGGCTGCCCTTTTTTCAGCATTGGGCAATCTATCCATCTGTTCTCGCATTCTTCCATTTTTCAGCAGATGCCAGTGTTGTTAAAAAGAATCGTGACAATTTTTTTACGGAAATTACGTGCTAAAAAGTAAAGGATTCTTGTGGAGCTATGTCACCCGCAACTATTTTTATAGAAATCAAACCTATTCTTCGTGACTGGCAACAGTCAAAACGTCAGAGTTTGGCGTTCCCGGAGCGGACACACTGCGCGTTAAAGGGTTAAAGTATAGTTCTCAAATTTTATGTGTCATCTCTTTAGAGTATGGAACTACTAATTTTGGAATTTTACTTTACGGGAATCGTATAAAAATTTAAAAGTGTAACTTTCTCTTTTACATGAATTAATATGTGGCATTAAATAGATATGAAATTCTTCTTATGTGCCATGACTTAAGATAGACACAAAACCCAGTCCATCTGTCTCGTCTAGACGTGGCCCATCTCTCTCACCTAGGCACGGTGCACCTCTCTGGCCTATGCGTGGTCCATCTCTCCCGATCGTCCGGATGATAAAGTACAGCCCACCCAGGGCTCGCGCGTACTCGCATTTTACGCGTAAATCGATATTTTTTTTTAAAAATTGACTCTCACTTTTTGAAACTGCGAGTCAAATTTGACTCGCAAAATTTCAGCCGGACAGTTATGCTACTCATGTCTGTAATCTGGTTTATATTAAGGGGAGTTGCAACCTTTAAACCTTCAAAATATCGAAAAAAACTATTATTGCATTTTTCAAAAATTTGAATCTTTCTGAATCGTATGCTTCAAACTACATGAAAATATTCCTATTAGAACGCGAGTCATTGCAAAAGAAAATGTGGATGCAATGGAGTTTAAAGAGGGGATTTAAAACTTTGAACGCGTTTTTCTCAAAACTGCTTTTTGCGACTTGCGCGCATGATTGTAAAAAAAACTTATGCAGGTATTATCTTGAAACTTGTTGGGTAAGTACGTGTTATTAATGTCTATACCCTACACTTGTTTTTTCATGTTTTTGTACCTATTTATTATTAAAAAAAACATTTTTATGTTATAAAAAGTAGAGATTTTTTAATTTTCTTTTTTTTTTATTGAACCCTGAGAGGAAAAAAAAAAGAAAATTAAAAATATTATTTAGGTGTAGGTTATAGACATTAATAACACGTACTTACCCAACAAGTTTCAAAATAATACCTGCATAAGTTTTTTTACAATCATGCGCGCAAGTCGCAAAAAGCAGTTTTGAGGAAAACGCGTTCAAAGTTTTAAATCCCCTCTTTAAACTCCATTGCATCTAGGGATGGACGCGAGACGTCTTTTTTGCGAGACGAGACAGAGATTTACAGCTTTTTTTGCGAGACGAGACACACATTTTTAACATTACGATATAGGGATTTTTGCAGAGACGAGACAAAGCATTTAGGCTATTTTGCGGGACGCGAGACGCTTATTTTTCCTCTCGCGTCCATCCCTAATTGCATCCACATTTTCTTTTGCAATTACTCGCGCTCTAATAGGAATATTTTCATGTAGTTTTGAGCATACGATTCAGAAAGATTCAAATTTTTGAAAAATGCAATAATAGTTTTTTCGATATTTTGAAGGTTTAAAGGTTGCAACTCCCCTTAATCGTGCATTGTGGAGAAATCAATATGTAGATGAAAATTAATAATTACATGAGAAAAAAAGGAAGTCTTTATTTTCTCTTTATTGGATTAAAAAAAAAACTAGTTTTTTGACTTTGACTCTCAGTTTTCAAAAATTGACTCTCACTTTTATTGACTGCGAGTCATGTTGACTCGCAGATTTTGAAGTCTAGCGCGAGCCATGCCACCCTTACTCTACATTGTGGATTTCACGTCGCCATTTTAGGTTATTTGGAAGCCTACATGCTCCCCGAGATTACATCATCCAAACTAGGTAGATCGCAAATAAAATGAAACTTTTAATTGTAGAATTATAACCATGTGAAAAAATTATTTGACTCACCAATAGCAACAATGATAATTAGCTGAAAAATTATTATGTTTTTTGAGTAGCAAATAGTAGCATATCTTACAAAATCTCTTTAAGTGTCTCACTGTGATAGTCGGTCCATATATTGAGAGGCACATTAACTAAATATTTGGATGGTCCATCTATCCCGGAATTACCCTATTTGAAAAAGTAACAGCTGTTCATGCTTTAGAGAAAAAGAAAAGACTTAAAGTAATGTTAAATAAATAAAGTATTTAATTGAAAATATGTTAAAGAAGATATAAATAGAATATTAAGATATTATTCAACATACAATTTCACTTGAAGCTATTCGGATATCGTATTATTATTATTAATATTTTAATAAATATTCTCGCTGTAAAATATTATTGCCATCTACATGATGTCTAAAAGGAGGACTTATTTGAAGATCGTTGGTTTTCTCACAGCTTTTTGAACTTACATGGAATGTAATGCAAATCCAGAGTCATGATTAACAATTGACATTGATCTGAATTGCAAATCTTTCTGCTCTAAACTTACAAAATCGCGATTTTAAAACTGATATTGAAAAAAGCTTAAGAGGTTTTTTTTTTTAAATTTTTCTTGATGAAGTTTAATTTTCTTTTGTAACTTTTAGTAGGTATCGTACTTTTTATAAAATTCTACCCTTTTTTTTTACTTCCCATTGAAATACTGATTAAGGGAAAAAAATAATAATACATATGCTATTGCGTACTGAACTTTATATGTCGCTCAACAACTTTTAATTACTTTTTTTTTTAGTAGATGATATTCCTTTACTTTATTTCGTTTTTAATTATCTGCTGAAATAATAGTTGGTTAAAAAATCTATATCAGGCTTAGTATAAAGGTGCACCGGTTGTTCTTTCGTTCAGTCATTTCCACCTTGAAAAAACAAAAAAATTTTTTTTAAGAACCTGCTTTCAAAAGCTCTCATTTCCTTCTTTACTCTCGCGCAGTCACTTCCAGCTGTCGAAACGAGTTGAGAGTTCCTACTCCTGTACAGGACATTCTTCTTTATTTATATATTTCTTTCCCGGCGTTCCAGATCTTTCTCTTTGGCTGTCCATCGTTCTTTTTTAAAATAATCCCAGACACTCTTAGGGAATTTTTTTCACCTTCCTACCTCCCCGTTTTAATTTTCCTTAAAAATAAATCTTTCTGCTTGTGGCACGACATTAAGTTATGCGTGTTAAACATAAAGGATGGCTGTTTATTGAGTTTTTTTTGTTTTTCGCAAGATACGGCTATGAAAATTTTTTTCCGTGTAGGGGATTATTTTCCCCGTCTATGAGGAATTAAAATAATATTACATTTAACCCTTTGAGGCGCAACCCTTTCCCAATGCTGAAAAAAGGGCAGCCGTTACCATCGCTCGACTTAACTACCAGAAAGATGGAGGATGATCGAAACGTTAACCGCGTGCCACAGACCTAGAGGCCCTTTTTTGACGACAGCTGGCTGTGGCATTACCGTTAAGTTTAATACAAAGACGCAAAAGTAGGTTAAATATGCTGAATGTCTTAAAAAACAACAAAAAAAAAACGGGAACCTAGGTTTTTGTGCAAAAAGACATTAATAAATATTTATGATTACATTTCTGACAGCTTTCTCAGTTTTACATTTGTTTTATGATTTTATATTTCTGCGACTTGCCGTTTCATGACAGGCTTATAAAGAGATTTTTCACTTAATGAAAGAAAATTTGAATTTACAAATATTTGCGTTTTTGCGTATGCCGTATAAATGCAATGCAACTTTGTGGAACAGATGTGTGTATTTTTCACAGTGCTACCCATAATTAAACTGGCATTTATCCTTACAATTACTCCCAATTATTTCTTCAATTCAAAGAAGTTATAGGCAGCAGTGCTGCCAGAATATCTTCGTTATCTTCGTTATTTGTTGGATATTCGTTTCTTTTGCCCTCCTATCAATTTTAAAGAGTTCTTCAGATTTAGCGAATTTTTTTCCTTTTCATCAGAAGAATTCACGAAAAGATAGCGTTTTCAAGCAGTGCGTAAATTATTCGTTGGAAAAGGAGGGATAAATTAATCTATAAAGACGAGTTTTTGTTAAGTGCTGATTACAATTGTCTGTTCATTTATTTCATAGAAAAATCAACTGTTGCATGGGGAAACTCATTTGAAAAAACAGAGACGTTTATGGCAATGTATGCAGTTATTTCCCTTGCTGTATGTATGGATCTTTCTTTCAGAACATAAATAGACTAGTATGTTCTAAAGCTAACGGTCATAAAGCTCAATAAGTTTGAACAGTTGCTTTGCTTCAGCAGCTGCATCAACTAAATTCGATAAAGTACCGGCAGAAATTCGCTTTGTTTGAACACGCTGTAGTTGGACTCGCCTGTGCTGAGCTCAAAGCAGTTGTCTCTCTGGGGTATTATCACC
Source organism: Cheiracanthium punctorium (assembly GCA_038373885.1). Taxonomy (NCBI): domain Eukaryota; kingdom Metazoa; phylum Arthropoda; class Arachnida; order Araneae; family Cheiracanthiidae; genus Cheiracanthium; species Cheiracanthium punctorium. The sequence goes on along the minus strand of JAWZYV010003523.1, from coordinate 371,906 downwards.
ATATGCAATCACTACTGGTATATGAGCGGACTATAGTTCCTTGCAAGGTAAACTTGTACAATTGGGTTTTTCAATAAATGCACTAGCTACGCATCTAGTGTTTAAGGCTTTCGAAAAAAAAAAAAGATTAAACAAGTTTGAATGGTTAAAAAAGTTTTTCTTTACTTCTAAGTTTAAGAATGAAAACTCAATGATATAGATTTTGAGATTTAAATTGTACTCATATCAATAACTGCTTATTGTTAATTTACACTCATATTTTATCTAATTTCGAAAACTTTTAACATTTTTGGATAATCAATAAGTTTTTCTTTAGTTTAGCCTTAAGATGAACAAATACTAACGATAATTTGAAGTGTGAAGATTGCGTTCATTTCAATTTACTATTATTTTATTTATTTATTTTTCCTAACTTGCACTTTTATTTTACCCACTTCCAACGAATTCTAGCATTTTTGAATAGCCAAAAAGTTTTTCTTTGAGTGAACTACTTTTACTGTTACAGATTTTGAGATTCAAATTGTGTTAACTGAATATTTATTATTTTTCCATTGCTATTCTGCATTCTTACTCGTACTTTATTCATTTTCAGAAATTTTGAATAGTAAACAATAATGGTAATTACTGCAATCAGAAGACTTAACAATTTTAGTGCCGTAAATTTTGAGATTCAAACTATAGTCTTATTGTATTTTATTATTTACTTAATAGAGAAGTGTATAACATTTTTGTGTAGTCAAAATACTTTTCTTTAACTCAAAAGATTTCTTACGTAACACTTTTAAAGTAAATAGAACATAAGAATCAGCTTGTGTTCATTTCATTTCATTTTTCATTTTGTTAACTTTTTGTTTGTGTTTGATTTACTTAAAAATATTTTGAGGATTTTAAGTAGCCAAAAAGTTTTTTTTTTATAGTAAGCCTGAGGCTGCTCACTTTAAATGCTAATTACACATTATGTTCCTGATAAACAAAGGTAGCAAAATTACTCAAAAATTCTGCTAGGGTTTTAAATATGAAATAATTTTAAAACTTTGTAAAATAACACACAGAACAGGTACTTGTCAGTCAGTAACGTAGCCAGGATTTTATTTCGAGGGGGGGGGGTATCAAATTGTAAGCTAAAGTTCAATTGTAAGCTAAATTATCAAAATGTGAGCTAAGTGAAGTGTCCCATTTCGGAGGGGCTTCAGCCCCCTCACCCCCCCTATGGCTACGCCCCTGTTATCAGTCGGTACGCGCGTTTCAGCCTTTTTCAGCTGGATTCCACACAGTGTCCAAACACGCGTACACCTGTTATATGTGTTATTTTACAAAGTTTTAATTATTTCACACAGTGTTCCTGTTCATTTCAATCAATTTTCAAAACTAGTACTCGCATTCTGTTCAAAAGTATTAGTTTATTTTAGACTAGCGGAATTTCTGTTCTTCGCACACAGGCAACATAAATTCAAAGAAAATAAGAAAGTGAGACGATAGAGATAAAAGAAGAGCAAAAAAGAACAATTTTTATGAGACCTTCAAAAGAAATAAAAGATTTCTAAATGCTAAATCGCTAAGTACCTAAGCAATCAAAATTATACAACGTTACGTTTGAAGAGCTTTAATCTGGGTCGTATTTCTGGGTACTTTATAAGCGGGAGCACTTTATAACTCTGGTCCGTTAAAAACTGACAAACAATGAACTTAGAATCAAACAATGGGCATTGAAAACACATAAACATTAAAAAATCTGTTATTAAGATAAAATCAAAAATCAGTTCTTCCTGTGTGTAGTTTGGTGATTTTGGAAGTGAAACTCAGCATTGCATCATGCACTCGTTGTAAAAGTATGTGCTGAGCTACTGTTGTGTATGTGTATTTTTAACGAAGTACTTTATTTTTTATTTCAAACGATGAATGTGTTAATATACATTTTGGATTTTCATGTTGATTATTCGTCAAAGTATTCCGCACCATTGTTCACTTTTCTCGTTTTTCTAAGGGCGCCGCTCCCTAACCCCTTCTTTTATTAGTGCCGATGCCCCTCTCCTTAATGAAAGAAAATGTGCTGATTTTCCGTTGGGATGCCGGAAAATTGCCCCTTCTATCAATAGAAAGGGGCCTTCTTTTAAAGAAAAAAGAGGTAAATTTTGCTTATTTTCCAATGGAATGTCGGAAAATTACCAGGAGCCTTTAAAGAAAGAAAACTTAAACTTTGCTTGTTTTCCAGTGGGATGTTGGAAAATTGCTTTTTTTCTCAATAGAAAGGGGGCCTTTTTTTGGATAAGTATGCCCTGAACCCTTTGACAAGAAATGTGAACACTGTGCTGTACTGCTCAATCACTCGCTCACAGAACAAAAGTTTGCTTACAACACCACTCAATTTAACATCATGACAAACATAGTCCCTTCAGTGACGTTATAATTGAAACTAAGTTCAGTTGTCGCGTATTACCCGTGAGTATTTGCTTAATATCCATTTTTTTCCCCCTGCTGTTGGCGATTCTGTTGAAATAACTTGAAGACAGCTTTTAAAAATTAAGATAGTGTCAAACCTCAGTTCATCGCTCTCACTGAAAGAATGACTTATTAGCGGAGTGACTTCTTAAGCAGCACGCTTAAATCTTTTGAGTAAAATAATAATCAAACGGAGTATATTTTTACTCAATTTTTGACTTCAAACAGCAGTTCTCCCGATTGAGTAAAATTTGCTCCATTTAGGGATGGACGCGAGACGAAAAATAAGCGTCTCGCGTCTCGCAAAATAGCCAAAAAGCTTGTCTCGTCTCGCAAAAATCCCTATATCGTAATGTTAAAAATGTGTGTCTCGTCTCGCAAAAAAGCTGTAAATCTCTGTCTCGTCTCGCAAAAAAGTCGTCTCGCGTCCATCCCTAGCTCCATTCATCGACAAAAATCAATGGAGCGAAAAATTCTCAATTTTTGAGCATTCTACAACAGCTCCATTTAGGCTAAATAATAATCAAAAATGAGGAGTGTCTGTCCGGTTTTGATTAATATAACTGTACTCAATTATGATTAAGCTATAGAATGAGCGTTTTTACAAAATCAGCCCTTTTTTAATTAATATATCTGGACTCAATTAAGATTATTATTTTAAGCTATAAAAAGGGTATTTTAGTAAAATTTGCTGTTTTTGATTAATATATTGAATTATTCGTTTTCTTCATTTTTTATTATCAGAGCTGTAATCTATGATTATAAAGCCCGAGAAAATAAATTTTAAATCAACCAAATACATTACATATATCTTAATACAGTATAAAATAGTATTTTTTTAATAAATTGAATATAATTTCACTATAGTCTCTAGTTATAAAACGAATTCACAGTACAGTCAGAATACAGGAATGCAATCATGGTTAAACCAGCTGTGAGATTTAATTAAAGCAGCAACCCAATTTATTTACATGAAAAAGGTAAAATACTACTTACTCACTTTGAGTGGAGATATCATAACTTCGTTTGTTTCACAACAGCTTTTTATAATCCAATCGTAAGAAACTATGTCATAAAGCGAAATCTTTACCTAAAGCATCTCCTACATATCTAGGCTGAATTTATTTCACAACTCTGAATATGAAAAAGATGCATTTGGTGTTCGGATATAAAACCAAATTATCACAAGCGAATACACACACAACTAAGCATCCCGCGTTTGTGACTATGAACCGTTATCCGTTGAAGAGTGTTGGTCACGTGATAGTAATAGGATATGGGTCGTGGGGTAGAAGAGACAGAATACTCAAATAGACAAAAATATTGTGAAAATTGAGCTAAGTAGAATCTAGCGAATCGGGAGCATTGGCCGAATTGAGGCGATAGCAAATTATTGTCTTTAATGAGTATTTTTTATCGTAAAAAGGATTTAAATCAGCCGATAAGAAATTTAATCAATAAAGGAGTGTTAGTTTTAATCAATAGATTTAAGCGTGAGAGTTTCCATTAAATGCAAAACGAAATTCTAAATATTTATATGATAAGTGTGCCTGTAATTAACTTCAACTATAATTTATATAAATTAGTAGAATAAGAATTTAAATTAATAAAATGAATGACAAATTAAGGAAATTATAAGTAAAGATACTAATACTTCTAATTTAAATGTAAAATCTGCCATATTTAATCTGCCGTCGTACGGATGAAGAAAAGTACAGGATGGATTCCTAAAATTTGCCGATAAGGCAACAATCTTTGTAAGGAGAAATGCTGAGAGTCGTGTCCTACAAAAATTAAGTGTGCTTTTCGTAGCTATCCTTGACAAAGAAATGGGATCGAGTTTGTATATTGCACTCGTAAAAGTATTGTGTAAAGACTCTTAAAAGTTTCGTGCAACATTTCACCAAAATATGGTACTAGAGTCGGCTCCATAAGATGGTGAAACCTTGTTTCAACATTTGGTTCTCAGGTTTAACCATACTTTGGTCAAGTACCAAATATAGGAACAAGGTATCACCATCTTATGGAGCCAACTTTTCTAGAATCATGTTTTGGTGAAATATTGCATCAAATTAAAAAAAAAAAGTGTACAATATTTGATCCAGACTCCCATTGGAGGATAATTAGAAAAAATTAAACTTTAAATTAAAATTTGTGATTATGATTCGTGGATCGTGAGATAAGATACCTACAGATGCAAAAATTTTGGGTCAATTGAAGATTGGGAAGGTGGCGTAAAATTGTGATAAAGATAATATAATTTTCAGTTTCAATCCCTCGGGATTATGGCCCTAATACTACGAGACTAGCCCCACGAATATTTGTGTGGGATCCACCAGAATCCCGATCCCGCGGGAACGGGATTGCATTCTCTACTTCATTCCTCATGGAAGTACCTTTCCCAAAACTTTAGAGACGATCTTTCCAGATTCTTTGTATTTTTTCGCAATTTTAGCAGTTCTTTGTTTATTTTTTAAAGGGAAAAAGACGCAGAGGAATAATTCCCGCACGTGCACCGTACCAGCTGATACCTTTCATTAGAACAATCCCGGCGGTGGAATGGCGAAAATTCCAAATTCAACAGCGAAATTGATTCCGAAACTTTTCCATAAGAAAAAAAAGAAAGAGGAAAAGGAAAACATGGGGCAATATATCACCCTGCGCCCGCCGCCGCCGCCCTGCTCGGTGATGAAATTCCTCCGGTTTTTGATCGATCTCCGAGTGTGTGTGTGTGCGTGCGTTTCTCTCGCTTGGCGACGCTTTTGGCGCCCAGTTCGATTCCGGGGCGATTTATTCCTCCGGTAAACCTGTAGGCGTGAAATCCAGCTGCCAGATGCACGAGAGAAGTTCGGATTGGAATTCCTTCCGTGCTAGGCGCCTGGCCTCAGCTCCAAAACATTCCTGTGCTCTCTTGGAAGTTGATTAAACGGCCGGTGTGAGACAGGAAAGGAAGTTCTTCTCATTCTTTCTCTCTCTCTTTCTCGCTCTCTCTCTCTCTGGAGGGTTTTCTTTTTTCTTCCTCTTCTCTTTTTCGAATTTTAGGTGAGTAAAAAGAGATATATTTTCTTCTTCTGCGCCGCATTTTTTATGTATTTCTCGGTGGCAGCGCTGTTGAAGCTAACACGTGTGTTGGACAAAGGACGTCTTTTTTTTTGTTGTTTTTTAATTTGCTTACTGGGATGTTTTAATTACTGTACAAGCACTTATTTTCGTAATCCCGAAAATTAAAGACTCGCGAAATACTATTATTATACTACCGGCTTCAAATAATATAAAAAAATCAAAAAATTTTCACTTACCAAAATTTAATAATTTATTGCACAGTTACAAACTCTTTCTTGACAACTTTCTTTCTTACAAGTATTTCCTGAATACTATACAACTATTTCTTGCGAGTGTAACACAATAATATGACTAATAGAATGCAGCTTATTCACTTACAATATTTATACCAGTTTCTTTGAAGCCATTCAAAATTGGGAAGGGGCGGGGGACGAACTTTTCGTACAGAAGGAAGTTTCTTAAAATGCCTTATGCAGAAGGGGTTCTATATTTAGGTACTTTCGGGGGTTTTCAATTTTCGGTTCTATTCCCGTAAAATTCGTGAAATTTTCAGCTCTCGAAGTCACCGATATCTTCATGTTCGCGAAAATTACTGCTCCCGAAAATAAGTGCTTATACAGTAATCAATGATTACTAATTTCGGGAAGAGAGGGTTGGAATTTGATTGGGTAATAAAAGATGGGGATTAAAGTGACTATTAGGGGGAGTTCGAATGTACCTCCAGGGGCTTACATTAAACTGGCACTTTTGATTTTTTTTTAAAAATAAACATTTAAAAATATATGTTGTTGTTTTTGGTGCCCCCTGATAACCGAAAACGGGGGTGCCAGATCCTTCCCCGAAGGGAGGCGATGGGCAGAGGGAGTGCTCCTTCCATTTTTAAGGCCCCAGTGAGAGGAAATACGATTTAAGCACGTGGTCCCCTAATTTTGAACCAATTCCAGAGGAGGGACCAACCTCCTGAAATCGGCACCCCCAGATATATCGTTTAAGAACTCGGAGGAAATTGGTACCACGACAGATTTTACGTGCATCAGATCCCATTAGCGTACAAGGTCCCACAGCAGTCGAGCAAGAGGAAGTTGACCCTCCCAAGCACTGGCCCAAGCCGGATGCTGCTTCACTTGTCGTGTTCTAATGGGAACGGAGTTTAGCACCCAGACCACTGCGGGACTTTAAAAATATATGTATAAACGAAACAAGAGACAAATCGGGAATTGAGGTCTGAGTTGGGCCCGCTCTTAGAGTTGGTGAAGTAGTCATCGTAGTTAACCCATTTATGCCTGGATATTTTTGCGACTTTCTTCGATTTTTACTGATAACAGAAATAATAGATAAATTTCTGATGTCAACTTCTTGAACAAGGGATAATTTCTTTTAAAATCACTATGCATTAAAATCGAAATATCAACTTCCTACTTGGTCATGTTAAAATATTTTGTAGAGTTGAGGCTCAATACTCATGAATAAAGGCTAGGAAAAATAAATAACGTTTTCGACTAATAGCGAAAATGCCGTCCCAAAAAAGGGACACTAGGCATAAATGGGTTAACGATGACTACTGTACTACCGACCGACTTCTGTCGTTCGTTGGCAATGAGCGGTGTAATTTTTATTTTAACGTTCTAAACTCAAAAGACGCATTTTTACTTTCACAGCTTTTCATACTGATGTGGCTGCAGAAGTCACGAAAAATGCGCTCTCTCTACGGTGTTTACACTTTTAATACCAACGGTCACATTATTTATAAGTTAAGCGCATTATTCAGGTGAAGGGGCATTTACTGGCTATTAAAATGGTCAAATCTCGTAGTCCCTGGAAATTCTTGAGAAATGTTGCGACTATGAGACGTGAGGACGAAGGCAGATATATATCAGTTGCCGTTTTATTAAATTTGGATCTTGAAACAAATCCTTTGTTTGAAAATGAAAGCTGCTACGCCCTTGCAGATTTTAAAGGGAGATAATGAAAAATTTGAATTTTGAGAGGATGTTTAGTTTTACATGTTATATGCATTTATATATATATACCTGAGCGATAAAACAGTATTAAGCAAAACAGTAATTTTTTAACTAGTAAGTTAACGCGTTTAATTCTTTGTTTAGTAAAAAAGCTATCTTTTGACAGAGGACCATATTATATACAAAACAAAACCTGATATGAGGTTAGAAAAAAAATTGCACTAATTCATTCAGTAATAATAATAATAATGATTATTCGTAGTAGCGGAATTTTGTGTGTGTGTGGGGGGGGGCGGGTTAACTCTTCAAAAAAGCTTTTCTAACCTAAGCAAAATGTAGAATAAAGCAAAATATTACGCTAAGGCTGTGTAAGTTTTTTTGGAAGGAAATGGGCTAATTCATATAAAAAAAACTCATTTGTGTAAAAAGTGTAAAGCAAAATTTTGTAGGATAATTTGTTTTTGGTTGGGGGGGGGGGTGAGATACTAAAGCCCCTAACCCTAAACCTGGATCCTCTAATGATTGCTCGTAAATACAACGATTTCAACTAAAATGTTCAATCAAAGAATACGGTATCAGAAAGGAGTTCACATGCATTAAAATAATCTTTCGAACTATTAATATACATAAAATTTAAAAATTATAATAAAATAGCTGACCCGGCAAACGTTGTTTTGCCATATAAATTATTCCTAGGATTATTTTAGTAGAAAGAAATGACTAACTTATTGTAAGTGTGTGAGGATGTGGTATATGAGTGGAAGAGGCATGGAGCGCTGTGAACGATGCTGGAATATGAAAATAACACAATACCAAATATTTATATCTTTAATTCATTGTAATGTATTCTTTAAATTTACATATATCGCTAATTACAATAATTTTACTAAAAAATAATATCAATCCCTTAACGCAATAGAGTATACAATATTTTTTATTATCCCATCTTTAGATAACACAAACTGGATGCCCACTGCATGGTTTGCCCACTCGAGAGCATGCCACGTATAACTGTCCGTGTGAAAAACATGGCGTGCTCAAATCTAATCCACAAACAGACATAGTTTGGCCTTGAGACTTATTGATAGTCATTCCATAAAAAATTTTGCCCCCCCCCCCCAAAAAAAAAGGATGAAAATCTGAAACACTTTCAGATTTTAAATACGCACTATAGTGCTATATATTAAAATTGTATCATAATTTATGCGTCGTCCCTATTTTTCGTCCTTATTCCATTAAGTTGGAAAGTGTTATCATTATTCATGACTGTGCTGTATTTTTCTTCCTTATTTTATAAAACCCATCTTTGGAATAGAAATCTATCTTAAAATCTCCTACTAAAACTATTTTACAATCTTCGCCAAGTATATCACAACTATATACTTCACCGTTTTATATATTGTTTGCTACTTTAACGCCTCGACTCTCGCCAAGGAGGCGATGATTAAACATATGCAGTTACCATGACGATTTTTTGCATTTATGTAGAAATCGTAATTTAGAATTAAAATGGCGATTTGGAACAACATGTAAGTACAGCATGCCGTTACATTTTTATTTATTTTGGATTACCAATTAATGTAGTTTTAATAATTAAATGTCTTCAAATTCCTTGACTGGCGCGTTTATCGCTAGTTTGTTTACTTTAGTTATCACCTAGTTCTTTTGGGTGCGTTGAAACGGTACATACGTATTATCCCGGCGGTCACTTCCGCCAAACTACTTTTTAAATACGTTGCCAATCGTATTCCAAATCATCAACAATTTCATGTGCCCGGCATTTATCTTGGTGAAAAATTGCTTGTCTTGGCGGACCGCCGAGATAATACGTAAGTACCGTTGAAACTTGTGCATAACTCCCAGAGACCCATGACTGCAAAGCTCGCCAAATTACAGGGATTTTTTAGGTTGGCGAGAGTGGGGGCGTTAAAATAGGAATCAATTCTTTCTTGTACCATAAAACACATCTTTGGAATCGAAATCTATCTTAAAATCGCCTACTGAAACTGTTTTACAATCTTCGCCAGGCATATTCTTCCTGTAGGCATATTCCGACTAAACTGCCATGTAGTCTAATTTGGATGTAACATTTTGAAAATTGATGCGAGGCATTTTTTCTTAACTTAGTCTCTTTTTCTACCTTATTTTGAACATTTTTTTTTTCATTTTGCATTACCCACTTATCTCGAAAAGATAAAGAATTAAAGCATGTTACTTTAAAAAGTTCCGCAGTGATCAAACAGTTTGAAAAGTCCAGTATCATAGGAATGCGTGAACAAAAATTTGTGACCGAACAATATATTTAAGAGTAAAAGTAGCCAAATTTCTGAATTGATGAATTCAAAATGAATGATTTTTCTAAACGAATCTGGGGGTCGACGGCAAGATTATTTCAGCTCCAAGAACATGGTTTTGTGGAGTTGCCTTGAAAAGAACCAGGGCATTTGCCGAAACACCTGGAGAATTTTACTTGTTTTAAGGTGTATAGGCAGACATAAAATATTAATTGAATTGAAAAATAGAAATGCCTGCAGTTCTCATAAATGTTCGTACACCCTCCAAAAAAAAGTATTCGAGCAAGAGATAAATTTCCTACGTTGGTTTCGTATATTAAAAATTATATATCATAGACTATGAATTAGGCTATGTATAAATATGACTTTCTATATTTCTGTCAAGTTGTGCGTTTTTCAAAAACTCAATTATTATTCACAAATTTCAAATAGAAAATTTATCTATTGCTCGAATACTTTTTTTGGAGGGTGTACAATGTATGTTTTTTTTTTTTTAACCAGTTATGTATTATTGTTGCTGCTGTTGACATTTTAAAGAAGGCTTGAAGCAAAATAATTATGTATGTCCAAGAAAATGATTACCTTTGAAAAATTATGTACCTTCGTAGCAGTTTCTAACGTATGCATGAATTTTCTCCTCAAAAAAACAATATTTGCAGCTTTAGTAAACTTAAAATATTTTTCATAACAATTTACGCCATTTCTAAACAAAACAACGCGCAGCAAGTAATCTTCTACAAACTCAATGAACCTAACCCGAGCTCAGTTTATTTCGTTTGAAACTAATCGCACTGAGTTTTGTTTACGAACGCTCTAGTTTTTAAACTGAATGCACTCAGTTTCCCTTACGAACACCTTACATGGAACTTGTTGCACGAGTGTAATTCGTTTGGCGTTTACGAATGCGGCCTGTGTTGCGGGTGAAATAATCCTGCAAATTCTCAGGTTTCGATTTGCGGGGGATAGACACCTTCCCCCGCCCCCGCAAAATATGACATTCGAAAATTGTTATTGCTATTGCGCAAATGTTTCGGCAACCCATAAACATGGCGAAGCATCCAAACTCTCAGCTGGAATAATTCTCGTGCGTCGTTTTAAAAGGACAGCAGCAAGAACAGTAAAAAGTTTTCTCAGAAACAATTAATCATTATTCTACAAGCCTACACGTCTTCGGAAAAGCTTACACCACAAAAATAACGTACAAGCTCTTCTTGTTGTGCAAAACAAATATTTCTCCATTAAAAAAAAATGATTGGGGGGGAGGGGGGTTGGAAATTGGAAGGACTTAAGCCCCAAGTGTGAACGGCGATCTCTGTTTAACGTCTGTCATTTGCAGGGGCGTCCGAACAAAAGGGGATCAAGGGCTGCTCCTGACAGCTCCGATTGCGGGCGGCGAAACTTTTCGGGGAGGGTAGGCACTTCATTTACTTTGCAGGGGCTTTGGATAAGCGCTATCCCTCCCCCCCTTCCCTTGTTCTGTTCGTTCTCACTTTCTGTCTCTCGCTCTTTTCTCAAACTGTTCTAATAGTTTGGCGGGATAGAACGCGCGGATCGGGTTACATTTTAACAGAGAGGGCTTTTGTCAGTCGCAGGGTTGTTGTAATCAAGGGGCTTGTTTTAAAATTCTATAGTCGTCATTTGTGAGTGAAATATTAGCTATTTGTGAACTCTCTTTCTTAAGAAATATTTAATTCTTTTTAAAGCGTTCCTACACCCTCAAAGCGTGTGTTTAAAAACACACCTGAAAACTCATTTCGTATGGTATAAATAAAAGGAAATATCCTGTTTCTGGGTTTGTTGTTGTTTCTTACGCTCTCCTGCTAATCAAGTAGCGGCGCCAGATCCTCCATATAGGACGGCAATGGGCGAAATTGAGTGGTTTCCATTCTGTTGATCCCCAGTAGGAAGACAACCGACTTAGGTCGGGGTCTCCGGATTTTAAACCCATTCCAGATGAGAGACCTAGCATCTGCACTGGCACCCCCAGAGGTACTATTTGAACATGGTGGGCATTGGAACTATGAGATTATGAGACTATGAGACGTGAGAAATTATTGAGAACTATGAGACGTACAGATTTTACGTGCACCAGCTCCCATTAGCTTACACAATCGCACAGCAGACAAGCCGGGAGAGATCGTTACACTCCCAAGCGCTGAACAAGGTCAACGCTTCTTCATTTCGAAGTTCTTATGGGAACCGAGCTTAGGGAGTAGGCCGCGGAAGTACTTGCTTGCTTGTTATAAAAAACCACAACCAACTCCTCCTCTGGCTACCTCCAATCCAACAACCGCTAAAATGCTGAACAAGCCCCTGTACTAATTAGTCGGACATAACTTTGAACAGCTCTTCTCTGTTTTAGGAATTGTTTTTTTCCCCTCATGATTAAAATTAAAGTGAAAACCCCCTGTTTAAAGAATTACTAAGCCCGAATCAGCAAATCAGGCGAGAGAAAAAAATTCTTTTTGTCATTTTGGGTTGGAAAAATATTGAATTGCTTTCCAAATGGTATATCCAGCTTGTCCCGAACAGAAAAAAAAGAGTCTTTTCTTGTAACCAGCAATTTCCTACGTGGGAGGCTGCCGCTCGTTAAAAGACATCGCACGTGCAGCATAAAATTTCGAATTAACTTGCGCATAATATTTTGCTGTATTATTTTTTCGTTTTGGACCCCCATATTACGCATAACCCCCGATTTAAGGAATAAAACCTTTCGATTACCGACTTAAATATTTATTATATTCTACTAGAAAATATATATTGGTATACGGCTTAGTGGAATAGCTAATTTGCTACGAACAGGGGCGTAGCCAGAAATTTTTCATGGAGGGGGTTACGACTACTGCAACTCACATTTATGTATACATGTGTGTGATGAGGGAGTGAAGAATATACATTTTGTATGGCAAAAAATTTCTCATTGGGGGGGGGGGTTATGACCCAGCAAACCCCCCCCCCGTGGCTACACCCCTGGCTACGAACATTTAGTCTATGAGGCGTATTCGGAAACTATAAGTACCGCTCCATTGTATCGCCCCTCCGGAACGCTGCAGTCGACATTCCGCGCATGCGCACAAGTCTTCTTTGTTCACTGGCTCTCAACTGACGCCATTTTGGTTGCCATACGTTGTGTTTTCAGTTTTCTGTGCATATTTAAAAGGTTTGAGACAATTACTGATCCCGCCGACTGTGAGATTCGTGTTGCAATTCGATTTTTGTACAAAAGAAATGTGAAACTGGCAGAAATTTATCGTCATTTTTAAGGAAATGTGCTGCTCCATGGCAATGCTCGGCCCCATACTGTTGGTGACACTCAAACGTTAATTCGATAGTTTCGTTGGGAGCAGTTCGACCCCCGGCCGTAAAGCTCAGACTTGGCGCCCTCCGACTACCAGCACATGGAAGCGCGAGCTAGGTGACAAGACCTTTGGATCCGACGATGAGGTGAAAAATGCTGTGCAGTCGTGGTTATCGTCATTGGCGGGAAGTTTCTATGTAGAATCTGTATAAAAAAGCTGGTAACCCACTACGATAAGTGCTTTAACATTGGCGGAAACTATGTAAAAAATAAAGTTTTAGGTATGCTCTTTTATGTATAAAGATAAAATTGACTTAAAAAAGACGATAAAATGAAGATTAAATGAAGATAAAATTGACTTAAAAAAATATTAATATTTTTTAAAACGGCACTTACCTTCTGAATACGCCTCGTAATAAGATATTTTATTATCCGCGTTCACATTAACTCAGTGGCACACACAAGGGGGGGTCCAGGGGGTCCAGACCCCTCCCCCTCCCATCGGCTTTGAAATTTGTTTTCGATTGATTATTATCCTATATCTATAATAAATAAAATAATTCCAAGAAAAGTTAGCAATAGTTTCAGTTCTAATAAATAAAAAAATAAATTTTTTTCTCGATTTCCTCGACTTTCAAAACGAACTGAAAGCGAATATAAAACACCATCTTGCTCTCAAAACTGAACAACTATTACTTTCCTTCCTATTGTACTGTGTAGTATATTCTTAGGGAACTGGGTGGGACGAGTTTTGATGAATTCCATCTAATGAAAACGAGCTCTTTCATAACTGAATTTTGACGATCTGGAACATCCCTAAAAGTTGGACCCCCCCAGCCAAAAATCCTGTGTGCGCACCTGCATTAACTAATTACTACGGTTTCGTGCATTGAATATTTATTACAATAAGCGGCATATTTCCATTAACCGATAGCGGTTTAGACTGTGTAAACGTATGTACTAATTATTTTACTAAAAAATAAGGCTAAATAATGATAAAGGGAGAGGGGAAGGCGAAGGAAGCCCTAAATGTGACCTGCGATCTCTGTTTTCGTGTCGTTTAACGTCTGTCATAAAGCGGGGCGTGCGAACAAAAGGGAATCAAGGGGAAATGCTCTTGACAGCCCCGATTGCAGGTTGGGATGGTATAGTTGTATTTGCAGGAGCTTCGGGTAAGTACTTCGTCCCCACCTTTCTCACTTTTATCACGTTTTCACTTTCTGTCTCTCTCTCATTCTCGCAAACAGTTTTGATCGCCAACCGCAGAATACAGGGACTGAGTTTACAATTTTAACTGCAAGAAGGCTTTTGTCAAAATCGACGTTCCTACTGACTAGAAGGGGTGGTTGGTGACTGTTTCTTGTGCAAGTGGGAGTGGAACGTGCTTAACCCTTTAAAGCGCAGTGATCCCGCTCTGGGAACACCCAACTCTGACGTTTTGACTGTTGCCAGTCACGAAGAATAGATTTGATTTCTATAAAAATAGTTGCGGGTGACATAGCTCCACGAGAATCTTTTACTTTTTAGCACGTTATTTCCCGTAAGAAAATGGTCACGATTATTTTTAACAGCACTGACATCTGCTGAAAAATGGAAGAATGAGAGAACATCTGCAGAGATTGCCCAATGCTGAAAAAAGGGCAGCCGTTGCCATCGCTCGACTTAACTACCAGCAAGATGGCGGACGATCGAAACGTTCATCGCGTGCCACAGATCTAGAGACCCTTTTTTGACGACAGCTGGCTGTGCTCGCGCACAGCCAGCTGTCGTCAAAAAAGGTTCGATCGTCCGCCATCTTGCTGGTAGTTAAATCGAGCGATGGCAACGGCTGCCCTTTTTTCAGCATTGGGAAAGGGTTGCGCCTCAAAGGGTTAACCTTTTGCAGCCAGATTCAGAGCCAGGCGTATTTTAAATTAGGTTTTTTTTTTGCATATTTTGCTTTCTAATGCGTTATTTAAAGGACATTAGTCATTTAAATGGGTGAGAAAAAATTGTACCCAACAATTTTCACTGTGTAACCCGATTGGGAACATTGGTTATTTCTGACTCCACTTTTAGGGGTAGTTTAAGTAATAAGTAAAATATTAAGAATAAATGAAAGATTTATTTTTAAATTTAAGTAAAGATATGAAGTTTGCAGGGGTAGGGAGGAGGAGTTTGCAGGGGGAGGAAAGTGTATCATGACAGCTCCGTAAAAATTTATGAAAATCGCTATTTTTATGACTTTTACCCAGTTCCCACGCATGATAGAAATGGAAATTCTATTTTAAAAAATTAAGTCATTTTTAACTATATCTGTTAATTTTTCCCAAGTCAATATTCATAAAATTTAATTTTTCAATAAATTTTTTATTTGAAGTTCCCAAGAAGTTTGAAGAACATTGGACTGTAAAAGGTTAACTTTTCTTACATGTGCGATTCAAATGGATTCCAGTGATGTGGGGAAAAAAAGCAAAATTATTTGGCTCCTGTCGTAAAATTTCCGTCCTAAGAACTAACCTGAGATCATTCCAATATCATAACAATGAAAAACTATAGTGTCATACGCGATCAGAAAAAGAAAAACTTGACATTTTTCAGGGAAAACTCCTCCCTCTCAAAATCTCTTATTTCTACATCATACTGTGTTTTAGGTTTAAGTTGTAGCATTAATGGGTACTACATATTGTTGCAGAATACTCTGCTAATTCCTGTGTTCGTCGTTCTAATGTCCAGTTGGAGTAGAAAGTTCTAGTAAAGAGTCCACGTCTCAGGATGGAATTGCTTTTATTGCTTTTAGAACTTCATCGAACAATCAGCTGTACAAAATTCACAAGTACAATCAGACGGTAACGTGCTTTTAACAGTCCGCTTCTGAACAGAAGCTTTCACAAATGCTGTATTTCTCACACAAAATTAAACACTTCCACAGGCGAAAATTCAGTGGAAATATACGAGGGATTTCGTAAACAGTCCCTCGAGGCTCAGGAAATAATTTACACATAGTACTTCAAACAGAGCTTCAAAAAGCAAGCAAAAATACCGCTTCTATAGCGTCAATACAAAACCTTGAGCTTTCACGGGCATCTTCTTTTGGCACAAACAAAGCAAGACTGAGAGAAACTGGGCAACCAGCTGTGATTTTATAGGTTGCGACGAACACCATAGAAGGTTCCAGAGAGAACCATCCGTGGACTGTACTCGAACAGACACTATTATATTGCATAATAGTAGAGTAATTTTAGGCTATTATGCGTGCTAATGCAGGAAAACTAACTTTACAAGCTCCATTAGGAATACCTCGCCAAGCTTGGAGACTTTTGGCGAAATATCGCCTAATTTGGCGCCAAAAATAAGTGCCCAAAGGTGAAGTTACCGAAGGACAAGGACCAATATTTCTCGAGATTTCTAGAAAATGCTATACAAACCAATAGGAAGCCCAAAACTCCGTATCTCGCGTTCTATTTGGGAGATTTTGATGCAACATAAAGCAAAAATTTAACTGTTTGCCGCTTAGAATACGAATTTCGAACTATTTTAAACCCCAGAACAGCGGGTTGCTCCAAAAATTCGTAACAAAATTGTTGACAACCGTCTTATTTTATAAATAAAAATCATAGCTCTCGAAGTATAAAACATTCTTTACAGAACATGCGATCCGAATAAGGAGAGTGGCAGTTGCCATGGAAAATCGTGTGTGCTGATGTCGCCTGCAAAATCAGATTTGCTTATGTTTTGCTCTTGTAATCAGAAATTGAACAGCAATTGGATAATTCAGATTCAATTAAAAGGAACCGTTGAAAATAAATCCAAGCAACCAGTGGCGTAGCGAGAAATTATTCATGGGGCGGGGTTACGACTGCTGGAACTGAAACATATGTATACGAGTGTGTGATTAGAGAGTGAAGAAAATACATTTTGTATGACAAAAAATTCTCATGGGGGAGGGGGGGAGGGTGCGACCGCTCTAACCTCTCACCCCCGTGGCTACGCCACTGCAAGCTACCATTACTTAGAAAAAGTGTGTGGATTTGTGAATTTGAGCGAATGTATGTTTTTTCGTAAAAAGTTTGTACTGTGACGTAAGGATCATAAATTAAAATTAAGGTCTGAATTAGCATTTTATTATCTGACAAATTTAAAAACATTCTGATTGATAGATTAGAAATCGCTACCTTTACACCTTCCAGTTATGTATGAAAATAACCTTAGCAAATTTCAGCAGTCGATGAACAGATAATTATTCACAACTTCCGATTAAATATTTTCGTGAATTAAATAAAACATATTTACATTAAACATACAAATTAAAATAAATTATTCAATAATATTTTAGTTTACAATGTTACTTTTCATGTAAAAGAATAGTAAGATGAACACGACCTTTTTTAAAAGATTTATTGTAAAAAAACATTACCCATAAATAAAACAATGTTTAATAAAGGAAAATACGAAAGGATAAAGAGGACATAGTCATAAAAATCGAGATGATTTACCTCTGTCATTTATAGAATTTCTTGACGTTTCTATTTTTATTTTGACCGAGTAGACATGTAATCTGCCATATCGAAATGACATATCAAGCGGATTGCGACGTTCATTTGACTCAATCGTTCAAAAATAGCTAAACCATATTATCCGATTAAAGAAAGTCTACTCCATTTGTACTACGCTTTCCGCATAAAGCTTCATATGTCCAAATTAAGCAGTTAAAAGCAGTTTATTGACTGTCCCGTTATGAAATATTTCATTTAATTTTATCACAAATATGCCGTGTGTTACGTTGTACTGAAAGTTCATGTGAGGGCAATTTCGGAAAGAATTGATTCAGTTTTGGCCCCTGCCTCGTTCATGTGTGAATTCAATGAACTGTTACAACTTTATGTGTGAGGTGAAACAGAAATTGAGACGCACAATTTCACTTAATTCTGGGTAAATTTTATTTTTGGAAAACATAATTTAATTCAAATGTTTTACATTATCATTCCATTATTAAATTTTGGGGGGTATGATTAACGTGACCATTTATTTTTTCCTTCAAAACGGGACATCTACAACTTTTTTGGCAAGAGCGTATTTATTTTCTTCCTCAAAACGGGACATCTACTCTTTTTAAGGTAATAGTGTAGGGAGACTGAATTTACAGGTCTGAGTATTTTTCAGTTGTTAAGAAAACGCGCAAAAAAGCTCGTGTTAATGTTAATATCAAAATAAAATGAAAAAAAACCTTTGCTAAAACACATATATACTATAAAAAAAAATAGTGCAAGACGTACGTTTCGGGTGGTACAAGGTGTAGTCCCTTCTTCGACTTCAAAAACACCATCCGACACAGGCAGGAAGGTAGAAAAGTGAGAAATGTAAACAAAAGGACACAGAAAAAAAGGAAGTTGTCATTCGGAAGGAAAAAAAATTCTTAGAAAACCAAAGTGAAAAGGTAAAGTAAAGTGAAGATCGGAGGAGAGGGAGGAATAAGCAGAAAAGGAACATGACTTTAAAAAAAAAAGAAATAAAAATTAAATAAATTGAAATAGTTGACGAAAAAGAACATTAAGAAAACAAAAACAATACATCCCCCTGCGTTTTCTATGCGTCTCGAGAGGGGGGAGGGAGGGAGGTCAGTTTTTTTTTTTTTTTTTTTTTTTTTTTTCCCGGATACTGTCGTTGGATTTTAGATTTTTAGCGGCCTTCATTGAAATCGTTACCGTGGGATCCTCTCTTTCTAAAAACGGGACATTGCAGGGGACATTTTCTAAAAACGGGACATTACGGTGTCCCATAGCTGTGCTTGGGGACAACGGGAAAAGCCACCTAAAAACGGGACGTATGGTCACCTTAGGTATGATAAAGTAATTACACCCAAAATTTTTCCGAAAAGTCATGTAAAAGAGGGGGAAAATAAAAATACGACATGGGGGAGGGAAAACCAGGAAATAAAAGGGAGAGGGTGGCATAGGGGGCGAAAGATATTTTTCTGTCAATCAAACTCTCAAAAATTAAAAATTTGGAACTAATTACAAAAATTAAAAATTTGGAAACTAGTCACTGTCGCAATTCATTCTGTAGGAAAGTTTCAGCCATTTTTGTTTCTACTATCACTGTTGGAAAAACATTTTAGTTTGACGTTACTTTATTATTTTTAATTCATCAAACATTATTCAGCAAAAAATTTTGCAACTCTTAAAAATGTGTTTCCTTCTGTCATTCTGATAGCTATTTTTAAGTATTGTCATTTGAAACCTGCCTTTATATAGTCTGCGTTGAATATCTTAACCTGAATTTAACTATAAGAATATTGTGTTGCCATAATGTAGTTGATATTTTTATGTTCCTTACTTATTGTCCCACTGTGCCCCACAAGGGGGCACACAGGGACAAATTGAGTACCTTTTAAAAATATTTTTTCCGCTACAGAATAAAATAAGGATAAATTCTGAAAAATTGTAATGAAGGGTAAAAAATGCCAAAATATTGTTCTAAATTTATTACAAAAAAAAAAAAAAAAAAAAAAGAAAAGTGTCCCACTGTGCCCCTTTACCCCTACAGAGGTTCTAGAATTCTGAGATATAGTGAATTCAAATGGTTTTAAAACAACCCATTTTTAATTAGCAATTTCAATAGAGTCCTCTTTGACTTTTTGCGCAGATTAAGTAATTAAACATACCCCTAAAATTTTTTTGAAAAGTCATGTAAAAGAGGGGGCGAAAATAAAAATACGGCATGGAGGGGGGGAGGAGGAGAGGTTAAAACCAGAGGGGGAAAAATAAAAAAAAAGGGAAAAATTAATCCTCTCGAGGGAATAAATAAACCACTAAGCTCCTCTGCCGCAGTCAACAGCTGGCCATGACTGCACGCGCAAGAAAAATCAAAACCACTGAAAGGATTCAGGAGGGGAAAAAAATTCCTGCAAAAGGGATGAAAGGACAAAACACGGAGCAAGGGGGGGGGGGTGCGAGGGGCGTCGGCCGGGAAAGAACAAGCCGGGCGACGAAAAGTTTGATTAAAGGGAAAAGAAAAATCGCCGGGGATGTTATTCATTGTTGGAGGTCGTGTGAAGTCTGGAAATCTGCGTATTTTTCTTCGTCTTTGGTGGAAAAAAAAAAAAAAAATTCGATGGTTTCTTTAGGGCATTTGTGTGCGAATCTACCCACTTTTAATGAAATTTTTAATGATGATAACCAGCTGGGAAAAACGACAAAATGTCAAAGCAAGCTGATTGACGGATTGAGAGTTTTGTCACTCAACTTTAATTTGTTCAAAAATGACTGTAGTTAAAATTTTGACAACATTTTTGACAACAAATTTTGAAAACTGAAAAAAAAATCCTGAAATTATGGTCTGTCCACGAAAAATGGGATGTTTGGTCATCTTAATGAAATAGTGTAGTTAAAGGTACGCTTGCCAGGCGTCCCTGTTTGACCGGGACTGTCCCGGTTTACAGGCAAAATCCCGGTGTCCCGGCCGGTTTACTTCACGTCCCAGTAAAAAATTAAATTTGATTGTAGATGACCAAAGAACTCTAAAAATAATTAACTGTGAAGATTATTTGGGATAATTACTTAGTCATTTATTTCACTGTACTGTATAAAAAGTGAAAACTATAGAAGAGTGTTTGTCTGCTAATAACTATTGTTCAAATTTTTATTCCTCATTCAAAGTGTTTCTTCTTTCTTAAGTAACTTGTATTAACATGTAAGAAGTAAAATGCTTGCGTCATTTATTAATACCCCTGGTTTAGGTTCCTAATCAGTAACCATTTATTCATAGCATTGAGAATAACTAACCCTCTGAAAAACTCCAAAAGCCCGCCAAGTGTGCGTACCCTTGGGAAAAAAGTGTAAATGTGGTGTTACGGCCAATTATCTGCGCGAGGGATCAAGGCCGCTAGGCCGAGGGAGTTATTGCCCTCCGTGGGGGACTTTCTAAGGGATCCTAACCCGTATTTACGCGACTTTTAACAGGAAACCACGGAAAACTCCGAACAGTTAGGTCGGCGAACGCTACCTGGTTTTGAACCAGGTTCCTTCCATCCAGTAGAGGATCCAGAAATTTTTTTGGGAGGGATTAAATTTTGAAAAAAGCTTATTTCACCCAAACAAAATGTACAATAAAATAAAATTTTAGTCTAAAGTAATGTAAAACTTTTTGGGAGGGGCTAAGTTATAAAAAAAGACCCTTTTGTCTACTTAAAGTGTATAACGAAGCAGAATGTTATCCTTTAGCAATCTCTTTTGGAGGGGGCTGAAGCCCCCTAGCCCCTCCCCTGGATCCGCTACTGCTTCCATCTCCCAGCTGAGATAGCAAACGCGTTCAGCCACTGGCCGAGCAAATGTACCCTTGAATACCCGAGATGCTGGGGGCATTCCGCTGTCCCGGTTGAACATTTCAGAAATCTGGCAAGCCTAGTTAAAGGGATAAAGCTGGTTGTGCCGGCACAGCCAGCTGCCGTCAAAAAAGGGTCTCTAGATCTGTGGCACGCGATGAACGTTTCGATCGTCCGCCATCTTGCTTGTAGTTAAGTCGAGCGATGGCAACGGCTGCCCTTTTTGCAGCATTGGGAAAGGGTTGCGCCTCGAAGGGTTAAAGAACTTAATTGCGCTAGAGACAGAAAAATGTACAATGTTAGAAGTTGTACTGTGAGCTGTCACAAACAATAAACCTACGTATAAGTATTACTAAACCCAGAGGGAAAGAATGCTAAGCATACGGACTTAGGCAGTATTTCCCTTAACAGGTGACTGATCGGTCCATTTTTCAAGGCGATTTTTGTGCTTGTGAATTTTTTTTTTCTGAAAGTTGCAACGATACATATAAGCTTTACTGTTAGTACTAGTCCATGTAGTTAGTGCATTGGTTGGAGAAGCATTATTAATTTCTTCGTCAGGGTGATTGGTTTATTTTGAAAGCTGTTCAAAAGTCCGGGGACGATGACCACTCTTTAGGTAGAATAACCTTGAAGACAAAAGCAAGAAAAATCCTATTTTTTGGTTTCTTATTCTTATTCTATGGATTTCCAAGCATGAAATAAAATTAACTTTTACAAAAGCTTCGACTTGAAGGTGGAGACTTCGAGATATAGTGACGTTTTTGCGTAAAAAGGTACTTCATGAAAACTTCGACATAAACGAAGAATGTTCGACTTATGAGACTTCGAGTTACCGCGAGCTCATTGTTTGTTGGAAAGCATGTGACTGTTCCCCCCCCCCTCGATCACGATCTGTTCCTCTCACCCCCCCAACTCCTCCTCCCCTTTCGCCTCCTCAGGGTACACTTTTTTCCATTTTTCTTCACTTCACTTCATGAAGCGAACCCCCCACTCGAGAGAAATCACTCCGCCACCGAAAACTCCTCAACTTCACAAAATCACCACTTTTATACTCAGACAGACTACTCGTGCGCGCATGCACTATATAAAAGTTCGACGACGCTATAACGCACGACGCTATGGAAACGACACGTTATGAAAAGGCATCCTCTCTTCCTCCCTTCGTCTTCTTCTCTCTCTCTGGTTCGAAAAGGGATTTCGAACAAAAGGGGAAAAGTGGGAAAACGGAAAAGGGGGGGGGGGGGGGGGGGAGGGGAAGTCGCTTGCTTTGCTGCCGATCTGGCAGCTCTCCCATTTGGTGGGAAAACTTTCTCGGCACACCATCTTTTGATAACTTCATTTCTCCTCTCTCTCTCTCTCTTGCGGCTCTTGTGTTTTGACAGATGCAGCTGTTGAGCGCGCGTTCGCAAAAGCTTGACACCAAACGGGACGTGCGTTGTTACCCATCCCGTTGCCACTAATGGAGACATGCCCCCGTGATAATTATTGCGTCCCTGTGTCAGCAAATTATCGGTGGTGGGTTTTTCTTTTTCTTCTGTACTTCTTATGACGTGATTCTTGCGTAATTTGAGGCGATTCGTAATTTTTCTTTTTTTAACTTTTGTGTGGCATCGAGGATCGTCAGTCTGGAGTGATTATTATCAGGATGAACTCCGCCGAGGTGACACATTGTGTATTTTTGTGCAACGTTGCTCTTAATATGGTTATGGGGTACCAAAATAAATAAATAAATAAGCATCAGCGTTTCTGAAACATAAAAGTGGAGAGAAACAAACATAAGAGAAAAAAAAATCACTTAAAATATGCTTTTCTGCAGAAGAAGCACTTTGATCAGCAGTGTGCAATGATTATTATTATTTTACTACAGGTCGAAAATGCCATTTGGTTTAGCCCAGGCTCGGACTGGCTCCTTTAGGGGCCCTTGACCAGATATTGAAAAGAGGGTCCCTTAATTGGGAATTTAGAAGAAATATAATATTAGAATATGTAACATTTGAAAATTAGTCTTACCTGCCTAGAAACCACATTTAAGCTATTGGGGCCCCTGGCATTTTTTGAAGGGGGGGAGGGGCTTGCGCTGCGGGGTTTGTGAGATCCTCCGCTAAACTACTGTGTAAAGGCGTGAGATTACATGGAAATAAATGATCAAATAATTCTGATACTATATGTATAATTGCTATAATTATAAAGTAGCGTATCCATATTTGGAGAGCCTCACCGGGGCCCCCTTGGGATGGGGGCCCTCACAATCACCGTCTATCCGATGTGCCCAGTCTAGGCCTGAATATGCCAGCATTGTGACGACTCCTTGAATAATTCTATACTTCTTGCAACTAGACGTCACGCCCTTTGAAATAAAAATGAAAACTCCCCAGACAGCACGCAAAGGTTCTCTGAACGTCTATTAACGTTCAAAGAACGTTTTCTGAACGATTATAGACGTTCAGAGAACCTGTGTATGCTGTGTGGGTCAAATTTTGTTTATCTTTTTTCTGATTCTTACTTACCCCTACCAAAAAAAAAAAAAGAATTATTTAAAAAAACTGTAAGTAATTTCTCATTGTATAAACACGTCTTAAAATATTAAATTTCCCCAAAACCGAAAAATATACATTTAAACAGGAACGCGTTACACGTCTTAACACGTTCTACAAGCAACTTGATTTCAATCAATTCCAAATTATAATCTGTTTTGTTTGCTCAATCTCGGCAAAGAATGCACAAACTATTTAACTTTGTGCAAAGAGAAATTACAACGCAGATTCCTTAACTCGCTTACACGACTCAAGCCTAAGGGGGTGTGCTGCTGCAACTTAAATTTTCCCTCCAACACTCGCGCTGATGCCACCGGAACTTTTCCATATTTTTGGAAAACGCTGTGAGCTCGAAAATATGCACTGTATACAGTACGACTCCGTGTGACAAATGCATAGCCTCAGAGAGAGAGGGAAGCCATTTCCATTTTTACTCGATGCAAATGGTTTCCAGAAGGTTCCGAAAACGGAAATAGTTCCGTAACTCTCTGCTGCTGCTTAATCACGGGTGTCTGGAGTGTTGTGTTGTGTTGTGCCTGGGAGGGAAGAAGATCTCTTTTGATTCCGCGAAATTTCGAATTCGAACCTCTTTTCAAGATGGAGGAGGGAAGGTTGATCCCGCGCGTGGAGTCACCGACAGCTGTTCTTTTCGGAAAAGCGGAGTTGAGTTGTTCGTGTCCTCGGGACCTATATATTCTTTTTTTTTTTTAGTTTTTTCTTCTTGTTCGTTTTCCTTTCCCGTTTTGGATATTTAGCGAATTTCTGTGTATTTGTATTTCGCGATTTATTATTTCTTCTGAGTGCATTAACAATTCCTGCGTTTTGGAAGCGACGAAAACTGAACAAATTTTCTGTTTCCGAAGCGAAACGAAAGATGAGTAGGTAAATCGAAACATATTTCTTTTGAAATTAAACCACAGCTTAAAAAGGGGACTTTTTTAAAAAACTGAACCTTTCATCTTGAGAAATCCCATAAGTCACTATTTTGATGAAAATGAGTTAGGACCAAAACTTATAATTTGTGGGTAAACTCATGTTTAGATGAAAAACTCCTGAATTCAGGTCGCTTATGCACCTACCCAGAACAGCTTGAAGTTATTGTTTTTCTAAAAAACCGTGCGCTTCTAAAAAGTGTTTTTTTTTAATTTTTCCGTAAACCATTGTCAACTGACTTATGGGGTCTTTCAAATAAGAGGTTCAGTTACAATATACAGTAACATATTACACTCATGTCCATAAATTAAGGATAATTCAGAATCACACAGAAATTGATCTCTAAAATAAAAATTTCACCTGTGGAATGATCACACACATCTTGAAGAAGAATATGCAAATTACAGGAAACCACCAGATGGCGTGGATGGTACGTCACAATGACGAGAGTGTAAGAGAGGGGTATATAAGGAATGGTGGCAAAGAAGTAAAATTGTTCACAAGCGCTGTGAAAGCCTTTCAGTGCAAAAACCGCATAGTTATGGCACAAAGGAGGCATTTGGATGATGTTATACGTCGCAGAATTATCGGACGACTGGAATGAAGACGTACCCAGCTGGAAGTATCCGAGGAACTTGGAATCGCCCAGAGTGTCATCTCCAGGCTTTGGCAACGATTCCAAGATGATGGTAATGTGAGTAGACGTTACAGCACAGGTCGCCCCCGAGTTACAACGCCGAATTAGGACCGCTATTTGGCAGTTACTGCCAAAAGAAACAGACGGAGTACAGCATCAGACCTGTCTCGTCAGCTCTCTTCAGCTACCGGTACGACAGTTTCAAGGCAGACCGTGTACAGACGCTTAGGGCACATTGGTCTATATGCTCGTAGGCCTGTCAGATGTGTTCCACTTACCGCAACTCACTGTCGCCTGCGATTAACCTGGAGTAGAGAGCATGCATTGTGGACACCGCAACAGTGGTCTTGTGTGATGTTTTCCGACGAGTCCAGGTTTAGTTTGGAGTCTGATTCTCGCCGGACATTCATCTGGAGAGCGCTAGGTACCCGTTACCACCAAGAGAACACCATTGAAAGACACCGTTACGGTGGTGCAGGATGGCTCGTTTGGGGAGGAGTTATTCTTGGTTCCAGAACTGACCTGCATGTTCAGAGTGTAACGATGACAGGCCACATCTATCGGGATGTCATTCTGGAACAACATGTACGTTTGTTTCGGGGCGCCATGGGTGCTGAATTTGTGTTTATGGATGACAACGCTCGTCCTCACCGTGCAAACATTGTAGACGAATGCCTTCAATCGGAGGATATCACCCGTATGCATTGGCCAGCATACTCACCGGACTTGAATCCAATAGAGCATGTGTGGGATATGCTTGGCCGACGAATTGCAGCCCGTCAACCCCCTCCCACCTGTCTGTCGGAACTTCGGAGTGCATTGCTTGATGAGTGGTGTAATATTCCCCAAGATCAGATTGATCATTTGATACTCAGCATGCCTAGGCGTTGTCAGGCCTGTATTGCATCGTCCGGGAGACATACTCCGTATTAACCATCCTACTAACCATGTTATACTGTTTTTTTGTAAATAGGTTCTTTTTTGAAATTTGGTCAAGGGAGTAAAACTTGCAATTTTTATTAATTATGTCAAACATATAGCATCTTTTTTGCTCTTTACTTTTTGTTTAATAAATAGACTTTACAAATAAGTCAAATTTGTTTTGCTTCTTTCTCTTTCTTTGCCTGAGCTTCATTATCCTTAATTTATGGACATGAGTGTAATTGAATCGGTGAGTGCAGAAACCACCTCAGTCAGAAAAAGGAAATTATTTTCTGGAGAGAGAAAAAACTTCATAACTCCTCCAAATTTTCAAATATTTAAACTTATTTTTTTCCTCTGTCATAACATGCATTTATGTTTCTGTCATGCAAATATTACCTAATTTATGAAGTTTTATGAAGTTTTTTCTCTCTCCTGAAAAAAATTTCCTTTTTGTGACTGAGGTGGTTTCTGCACTCACCGATTCAATTATAGTGTAACTTTTACCATAATATTTAAATGCTCTAAATTTTCAAAATGTAGTCAATTTTCCGCGCTAAATCTAATGTATCGAGAGGAAGATGGTCATAGAAAAATTTCTCTCTAAAATATTTTATTTTTACCATTTTTGTGAAAAGTGATACAATTTTCAAAATCATGTGGCTTCTAGGTGTTGTCTCACTCTAGATCAGCGATTCCCAATCTTTGCAAACTCCTTCTAAAATCCGAAAGAATTTGGAGACCCACTTCTCTAGTTAATTTTGCAGATTCCTTTATGCACCTCGCGAACCACCGGGTGTTCGCGAGCTACCGCTTGGGAACCAATAACCTAAGACAGACATGGGCAACCTTTGAAAAGTTGCGGGCCAAACTTCAGGATGTTAGCGTAGTCGAGAGCCGTATAATTGGGATTTATATGGGAGTTTGAATAGTTTGTATTGGTTTTATACGGAGTTTTGAAATGTTCCGCTGGCCGGGTCAAAAGTCGTGACGGGTCACATCCGACCGGCCGGCCAGAGGTTGCCCATATGTGACCTAAGATAATGACTGATAAAATGACTAATGTATTATTATTCCTGTAAAAGCCCCCTTAATTGCTACATACACCGTATGCAACAGACTACATTTACAGTACACGGCAGTATCGGTACTTTTGGTATTTGGTATCTGTTTACTGTAATTAGAACACAGACGGACGGGCAGACAGACAGAGAAACCAAATTTAACACGTTTCAACACTGTTGGTAAGTGTAACGAATGAAGTAGATGTCAGTAGCACGCTACCATGTCAATAAGTAATAAAAGGCAAAGGGCATGCGCGAAAGTCAGTCTCCTTTCAATCAGCAGATGTCGTCGCATTCAGGGGCGGCAGAACAAAAGGGGGGCGCGGGGTCTGCCACTGACAGATCACGGCTTTTCGAAAAGATTTCGCTCATTAGAGCTGACACGGATCGTTCTACTGTTAGCGTTTCCCAGAGAGAGCATTGGTCCGGTGGCACGATTTAGAGGCACGGCATAAAACAACTTGCGTGCCATGCATGCGTGTATGAAGAAATCAGGAGATGAAGGGGTTTTCTCTTTAATCTTTTACAGGTGAATGTTCCCAATTAGGAACATCAGATTAAAAATTTAAATTTTATCAATATTAGCAGATTTAGTTAAAAGATGACTTAATGTTTTGAAATAGAATTTGCATTTCTATCATGAGTGGGAAACTCGATAAAAAATCATAAAAACGGCTACTTTCAAAAATTGTTACGGAGCTATTTTGATACATCCCCCCTCCTCTTCAAACTTAATTCATATTTTTACTTAAATTTAAAAATGAATCTTTCATTTATTCTTAATATTTTACTTATTATTTAAGCTACCCATAAAAGAACAGTGAAAGCTAGTATAGCCCCTAAAAGTATATAGACCAACGTTCTCAATCCTGAACACAGTGAAAATTGGGGGGGGGGCATTTAAATGACTAATATTCTTTAATTAACGCATTAGAAGGCAAGAAAAGCAAAAAATTAATTTAAAATTAATCATGGATCTGAATTCGGTTTGTAAAAGTTAATTGAAAGGATGAACGAATATCAAAAGCTGTAGCTGCATTTTAAGGGGTATGTTGAACGGGAATAATCAGTTTTAATAAGTAAAAATATAAAATTAGTTTTAAATAAACGTAAACTTTTAATCCCGAACAATTGGAACCTCTTGAAGAAAAGGGAAGGGAAAAAGAAAACAAGATATATAAATCATGAAAAGCGCATCGATTATAAAACATTTTCCAACACAACAATATTTTTTGAGCCAAATTTGGCGATGTATTGTCCTTAAATCTGGCGAGATTTCGGAGATAATCTTGAAAAATGTATTATCTAGACATATGATTTTGTCAAACCCTGTAAAAGAGCTTTAAAAGTTTTTTCCGTCCTCTAAATGAAGAGTAAAATGTCATTAACATTTTCATACTTAGTGTATTGTGCTTGAAATGGATTAATGTCTCTCAACTGCATCTTTTGAGTGCTCCTGTAGACATGGGCGCCGGTAGAATATTCCCCGGGGGGGCAAAGACTATTCAAGGAGGGGAAAAGACTATTTCAACTTATGGTTACCATGTTGGAAAGAGCAAAAAAGCAAGGGAAAACAATGTATGCAAAAATCCAAGGGGCATTGCCCCCCCTTGCCTTATGCTGCCGTCGCCCATGCCTGTAGAAGTACTATAAATGCTACATGCACCATTTTCAATTGGGTACATAGTGCCTAGGAATAACATACATAAATTTCGTAGTAATCGATACAAATTTACAGTAGAACACGGACAGACAGTCAGAATCAGATCATAAACACTTTTCAATCTTGTTGAAAGTGTTAAAAAGAAAATTATAACTCGAGTGAGTTTTCATTATCTTCTTGTTTATAACTGATTAGTTTTTATGTAGAGAGAGTTCAATAGAAATGCAAGAACTGGCTTCACGAATTTCAAACTAAGTTTGAAAGCCTTTATAAATTCGATTTGTCTATCTCTCTGGCCGTCTCCAAGTACTGTAAATATGCATCGATTATTACTAAAAAGATACGCGTTTTTTCTATGAACTGTACCTTGTATCCTATTTTAAATGGTGTTTTTAGCGTTCAATAACCAATACATTATACACTCTATGAGCTGTCATTCTTTGACCTTTTACAGATCGAATTCAGATTCAGACATGTTTTAAATTAGTTTTTCCATATTTCTATTGCGTTAGTTAATTAAAGGATAGTAGTCATTTAAATGGAAAAAGAAAAAAGAAAATGTATGCAATTTTCACTATGTTCCCAATTTATGACTATACTTTTACATTGGTTTCAAAAACGGAAAATAGTGATGGGTAATTTCAATAATGCGTGAAACATTAAAGATTAATGAAAGATTTATTTTTAAATTTAATTAAAGATATGAAATTTATTTAAATAGACAAAGAAAATGTATGCAATTTTCACTATGTTCCCAATTTCTGACTATAATTTTACATTGGACATTCTGACTATAAAGTTTCAAAAACGGAAAATAGTGATGGGTAGTTTAAATAATGCGTGCAACGTTAAGGATTAATGAAAGATTTCTTTTTAAATTTATGTAAAGATATGAATTAAGTTTTAAAAGGGGGCGTGTATCGAGATAGCTCTATAAAACTGTATGAATATGGCTGTTTTTATAATTTTTTGTCTAGTTTCCCATTGATGATAGAAATGCAACTTCTATTTCAAAAACATCAAAGTCATCTTTGATTAAATCTTTGATGATATCTGCTAATTTTTTTAAGTCTCAATATTGTTTAATTATAATTTTTCAATACATTTTTAATTTGATGTTCCCAATTGGGAACATTGGTCTGTTTTAAATGTTAAAACGTATTTTGAGACATTCATCTATTTGAAATGAAACAAAATTGATGTATGTCATTAAGGATTGCAAGATCAGTGCATCCCTTCTTCGACAGAGAGACCTGGTGTAGCTTTGCCTCAACAAATAACCAACCAACCAATTACAACTGTGCCAAGCATTTTTGCAAAAAACCTTGTATTTTTCCCAATCAAAGATCTTTATGTTCTAAGGAAGATATTACCGTTTGGAGAAAAATAAAAGTAAATGATTAAATAAATGTTTCACTGGACTATTTTAAGATAGATGACAGCGAGAATGAACAAATGGAGGAGAAAGTGCGACAGGAAACACCCCGGTTTTAATCAGCAGCAACTGTCGCATGCAGGGGCGGCCGGACGAAAGCGGGCGTTCTGAGGGTCTGACACTGACATCTCCGGAAATGTTTCATTCCCTTTGGCATTGCACGGTGGCGTTAGTGCAGGCGTTCCGTAAGTTAGCGTTTCTGTGAGAGAGGGAGCCTTGGTCCAAGGCTCAATGAGGTTTATCGGTGTGACGTCATTTTTCCACCAACACGTGAACATTCCGCTGTGTTGATGAGCAACCCTGTAATCTGATTGGCTGAAGTATATATTTTCCATCGACACGTGACTGAAATAGCCTCGTCTCAGTATAAGTTTTATTATGTCAGCACTCTTTAACCCTTTAACGCGCAGTGGTTTCACTCTGAGACCACCAAACTGTTGACGTTTTGACTGTTGCCAGTCACGAAGAATAGCTTTGATTTCTATAAAAATAGTTGCGGGTGACATAGCTCCACGAGAATCCTTTCCTTTTTAGTACGTCATTTCCCGTAAAAAAAATTGTCACGATTATTTTTGACACCACAGACATCTGCCGAAAAATGGAAGAACGCGAGAACAGCCGGATAGATTGCCCAATGCTGAAAAAAGGGCAGCCGTTGCCATCGCTCGACTTAACTACCAGCAAGATGGCGGACGATCGAAACGTTCATCGCGTGCCACAGATCTAGAGACCATTTTTTGACGCAGCTGGCTGTGGCACAGCCAGCTGCGTCAAAAAATGGTCTCTAGATCTGTGGCACGCGATGAACGTTTCGATCGTCCGCCATCTTGCTGGTAGTTAAGTCGAGCGATGGCAACGGCTGCCCTTTTTTCAGCATTGGGAAAGGGTTGCGCCTCAAAGGGTTAATGGGAATCTGTGGAAAGATATCTTTTTGTAGTCATGTACAGGTTCCAGAGAGTTATTGAAACATCCATAGGCAGCACAATACAGAGGCATAATTATTATTTTTTTTGATTTTGCGCTTATTACCAGGTGTCCAGCGCATAAACCTATGGAGAAAAGGTTGTTTGTTTTCCACCGTCACGTGACTTTTACAGCCTCGAACCCAAGGAGGCGATATCCTCCATTAGAGACGCATGGGATTAAGCAGCTGACCCTAACGTATGTATGCATGCATATAAAGAAAGCAGTGGACGAGGTGAAGGAGATTAGTCTTTTAAATTAGGAAGTTTTGAGAAGATGAAAGGAGCTGTGAAAGTATATAGAGTTGAGTTTGAAGTAAGCAGTCCGTTATTATTGAAAGAAAAATTAATTAACCCTCTCGTCACCCCGAACCTCATATGAGGCCCCTACTTCAAATAGCAGTATTTAGAGAGAAAACAATTGAATTTAGTATTTTTTTCTTTCAGTGATATCAATATCATTCATTCATGTAGAAAGTATATGAGGCTCTTAACTAGATGCATAAATCGTGCCTCGATTGCAGTACTAGTCATTTTAGATCATTTTTTGCAGTTTTCGCTTCATTGTTTCAGGAGTAAAATTAAGAAAATATTTACGCTGCTTTTTTACCTTTATTTTTAAAGATAAGTGTAGTTTTTTTCTTATTCCTCAATCTTTACCTATTATGTGCATCCTGTCAAATTAATTTTAGCATAACAAAATGATTCGAAAACAGAAATTAATATTAGAAAAAGCGACATTAGAAAAAAAAATATTTTTGCATGATTTATAATAGCATTTCAGATGCATTAAATGGTAGACAGATTTTTTTATCTGATTTTTCATAATTCGGTGACGAGAGGTTCGAGTTTACATGAGACTCAACCTTGCAAAGTGTGAAAATTTGGAAGTTCGATCTTGTGCACCCCTCTCAAAAAATAATAATAATTAATAATAAATAAACAAATAAATAAATAAAAATAATAAAACAGGAATGATTTTAGATTTCAATTAGAGCTAGAATGCTATTTTTATTTTTTAAAAAAATCTTGAAGTAAAAATAAAAGATGTTTAAATTCTTTTATATATTTTGGCGCCATTTTTTAAAAAATCTTTAAAATCATAACTAATGTTGGCGCCCTTTCAACACGTAAAGGTAAAAATACTGTTAAGGAAGAGAAAAATCATCCGATTTTCATAGAGAAGAGGTATTCAGAGAACGCCAGTGCCAAAATTGGTTTTCAAACTTTTGATCCAAACTTTGCAATTTCGATGTGGAAGACGCACCACGTTCTGGAAGGCCAATGGAAGCTGATGAAAACGCAATGAAGGTATTTATGGATGAAATCCTTTGAATAACAACTCTTCAGATCGCTGAAAGATTAAAATGATCGAATTCGACCCTTCATGATCATTTGAAACGCCTCAAACCTCGACACACGGGTTCCTCATGTTTTTAACAAAACGGAATGATTTTCCGAATCCTACTATATAGTTAAACTGATCCTTGACCTACTCTCTAACAGTTCCGGACAAATCATCCAAGATATAAAACTTTTACCTCCATCACTCCAGAAAAATTAAAAAGTTAAGCACGGGAAAGCCTAATAACATCTACATCGTTTGTATGATCCACTTGAAATTTTTCATAATTATGTATAAAAATATAGAAAACAATCTGTGATACTTTAAAAATTTGAAAATCCACCCGTTCCCTCATTTTTAAGCGATTTTTTTTTACTACTTTCAGCTCCATTTTATTCCCGAGATTAAGAAACGTGAATCATTTGCGTGACAAAATTAGCTGTTTCAAGTGAGAATGACGTCATATCCGAAGTCCCCGTCATCAGGTTTTGAAGGGAAGTCAGTTCGTTAAAATGTTTTTTAAAGATAACATGGTTTATTTATTTATTTTTTCATTAAAATAATCGTCTGCTTGAAGCATTGATGTAAGAGGGGCTACACAAAACGAAAGCGTTCGAATGCGAAAAGTTTCCGCACGTTTCCAGAAGAGTATGAAATTCGATTTGGGTCTATAATAAAAAATTGAATATGAAGTTATTTATTTTAGGTAGACGAAGATTAGCTATATTGATTGTAGACATGCTTTCTTAAAATGTTCTTTCTAGCGCCCATTCTAATTGCCTCCCCGACGGGCTTTGACTTCTAGTAACCCAATATTTGCCAAACTAATTTACAATGCAAACACAGAAGTTGATATTTATGTTGTCCTTCTTGTTTTGCAGTTAATATTAGTCTAGAATCCTAATTTATTGCTTCCTTAAGAAGGATTAACAATATCACCACAAACAAAAATATAAATAAATTAAAAGCTATATGGCAGTGGTCACGAACGTCCCATACCGTTGCATAATACAAGGCGTAGTAGCGCAAGTGCGATAGGACTCTGCCCCCCTTTTAATCAGCATCAACTGTCGCACGCAGGGGCGGCCGGACAAAAGCGGGCACAGGGGCTGCCGCTGACAGCTTTGAAGAAAAGTTTTTCGTTCGCTCCGGCATTGCCCTGCGGCGGCGCTGCTGTCTGGTTTCGTTCCATCGTTGAGCGTTTCGTAGAGAGAACGAGAGAACAGCCTTGGTTCACAGAACAATTAGACGCATGGAATAAAACAGCTGGTCCGAGCGTTTTGTATGCTAGGAGTGGGGGGGGAGGAGGAGGTGAGAAGCCCCCCCCTCTCTCTTTAAATGAAAGATTTGAAATGGTACACGATGCTGTAAAAATGTTGAGATCTTGGAGCATTTTGAGGGCGTGGAATAATCAGTTTTGGTGGGTAGAAATAGGTATCCACTATGTGGAAGAATGGTTTATTCTAATCGTGTTAAGTGCGAATTAACACTTCTGAGGAGTGATATTTCATTCTTTGAAATGAGTCTATCATAAAGAAGTGATAAAGTCAGCTCAAAAAATATAGGAATGTTAGCAAAATTTCAAGTCTCGGTTAAACTCGGTTTAAACAACGGTTAATTTTTTTTTTCTTTTTCAAAAAAGTGCGGTGACATTACTTGCTTTTTATTTGTTTGTTTTCTAATTTTTAGAGTACAGGAATTCACTATGTGAACGAATGGTTTATTCCAGTCGTTTTAAGGGGGAATTAACACTTCTGAGGACTGATATTTCATTCTTTGAAACGAGTCTAACATAAAGAAGTGATAAAGTCATCTAAAAAAATATATGAATGTTAGCAAAATTTCAAGACTCAGTTAAACTGACCGTTAATATTTTTCCTTTTTCAAAAATGTGATGACATTGCTTGCTTTTCATTTGTTTATTTTCTTAGAGTACAGGAATTCACTATGTGAAAGAATGGTTTATTCCAATCGTGTTAAGTGCGAATTAATACTTCTGAGGAGTGATATTTCATTCTTTGAAACGAGTCTAACACAAAGAAGTGATAAAGTCAGCACAAAAAATATATGAATGTTATCAAAATTTCAAGC
Organism: Cheiracanthium punctorium; assembly: GCA_038373885.1. Lineage (NCBI taxonomy): Eukaryota > Metazoa > Arthropoda > Arachnida > Araneae > Cheiracanthiidae > Cheiracanthium > Cheiracanthium punctorium. The sequence continues at coordinate 336,961 of JAWZYV010003523.1, read as the reverse complement.
ATCGGTTAAACAGACTGTTAATTTTTTTTTCTTTTTCAAAAAAGTGCCGTGACACTAATTGCTTTTTATTGGTTAGTTTTCTAATTTTTAGAGTACAGGAATTCACTATGTGAAAGAATATTTTATTCCAGTCGTGTTAAGTGCGAATTAACACTTCTGAGGAGTGATGTTTCATTCTTTGAAACGAGTCTAACATAAAGAAGTGATAAAGTCAGCACAAAAAATATATGAATGTTATCAAAATTTCAAGCATCGGTTAAACAGACAGTTAATTTTTTTTTCTTTTTCAAAAAAGTGCGCTGACATTAATTGCTTTTCATTGGTTAGTTTTCTAATTTTTAGAGTACAGGAATTCACTATGTGAAAGAATGTTTTATTCCAGACGTGTTAAGTGGGAATTAACACTTCTGAGGAGTGATGTTTCATTCTTTGAAACGAGTCTAACATAAAGAAGCGATATAGTCAGTTTAAAAAATATATGAATGTTAACGAAAGTTCAAACCTCGGTTAAACAGACAGTTAAGATTTTTTTTTTCTTTTTCAAAAAATTGCAGTGAAATTTGTCTTTTATTTGTTAATTTTCTTATTTTTGTTAAAAGGGGAAAAAATTCTTCCGATTGTTTGACTTTAAGAATTCGAAATGAGTGTTATAGGCAGTACAATAAAGCAGAAGGGTACTACGCCATGTAGGCCAGCGCAGCAGTGGCAGAGCCAAGGAAGGAGCTAAAGAGCTTCAACCCCCTCCCCAAGCCCCCAAAAGACAGTGGGGGGGGGGGGACGCAAGTCAAGGGTGCTCTATCCTTTGGAAAACCTGCCGGGTCACAGAACTGGGATGAATTTATTAAAGCGAAACTAGAATTCATAAAACACATGCGAGAAATTGAGAACGAAAATGATTATAAACGGTTATGTTTTTGCTATTAGTGTATTTAGAAAGTTAAAATAAATTTTCTGCTCGCATTAAAATATAAGAACGTGTAATGCGCATTTATTTAATATTTTGTCTTCATTTTTCACAATTTCGTGACAGTGACGCAGAAGCGAGATATTGTTACGAATTTTCGGGGCAACCTGAAGGTTCTGGGGTTTAAAATAGTTCAAAATTCGTATTCTATGCGTCAAATAGTTAAATTTTGCTTTTTGTTGCATCAAAATCGATTAACTGGAACCGGAGATACGGAGGTTTCAGCTACCCCATTCATCTGCATGCAGTTTCTAGAAATATCGAGAAATATTGGTCCTAGGCCTTCGGTAACTTCACTTTTGGAGACTTCTTTTTGGCGCCAAATTTGGCGATATTTCGCCAAAAGTTGCCACGCTTGGCGACATTTTGGTCATTAGGCGCTATTTTCCCAATGGGGCTTGTAAAAATAGTTTTTCTGCATTATCATGCATAATAGCCTAATATTTTTCTTCTATGACAAAATCAAAACGCGATTGTTCGGGGACGCATTAGAGAGGTCCCGAGTTTTCTGGAATGCACGTCGGAAAGTATAAAAGGAAACGGGCTGCCCCCATCTAGTCAGTGTGAATCGAGCTGCGGATGAGTACTGCGCTTTGCTCTGTGAACTGTGTGAGAGAAGCGGCGTTTTCGCGCTTGTTTACGAAGCTGATTTTTAAGTGCTGTGCGTAAATTCTTCATTGCTGTGTCTTAAGGGATTGTGTATGATATCCCTGGTATATTTCCACTGAATTTTACCCGTGGTAGTGTTTTATTTTGTGTGAGAATCACAGCATTTGCGAGAGGTTCGGTACTGAGTGGATTGTTATGAAAGAACTACTGGCTATTAGTGCCTGTGAATTGTGTACAGCTGATTGTTTGACTAAGTTCTAGAAGCAATAAAGTTGTGTTCCATCCTGACAAGTGGACTCTTTACTAGAACTTTTTACACCAACTGGACTTTAGTACGACCAATCCAAGAAACAGGCACAGTGTTCTGAAACACCATAAACAAATATTTAAAAAAATTATTGATGCTGTCGGTGAAAACTAGTAACTTATAAACACTACCCCAAACCGATCAACGAAACCTGTGTTTATTTATTAATATTTATAATAATTTTGAGTCTAACTTTCGAACCATTGAGGAGACAGAAGGTATAAAAGCAGAGTTTTAATGTTCCGTACGCATTTTAATGGTGGCAGATAATAATAACAATATTTTCGCATTTCCTTAAAAAGGTCTGAGAACTTATTTGAGATTTTTTGGATACGAGGGAAAAAAAAATTCGGGGGTTTCTAAAGATGAAAAAGGGAGAATTTCTCACAAAACTTGTTTGATTTATTGATATATAACTAAGGGGAAAAAATCCAAAATTTCGGGGGGATGCCCAGCCCCCCCCCATAGTCCATCCCTGCTCCCTACTATACACTCTTATACCGGAAACGCATTAATATGCCTGCAAGTGATTCCTTCCAATGCGAAATCAGTGCTGCCATTCTCGGAAAAGCAAATTCTTAGCGGAAACTCACATACACACATACACCAAAATATAAACCAGCTGACTACAAATTTTCCACCTGCTTTCTGTCAGGATCACTTCTCAACCCCCTCCCCCGTCCTCTCTCCGAAAGCCCCGCCTAAAACTGTGTCGTTGCCAGATGCCTGACAGCAAAAAGTCTCTGCTCAGTGTCTTCCGGATTTCTCTTCGTTTGTCCGATGACGAAAAAAATAAATAAATAAGTAAGTTAAAAAAAATATCGAATACTCGGAAAGTTTTGAATGACTTAGTTTTGTTAATTTAGCGAGGGGGGAAAAAAAAGCCCTAGCGAGAATGAGTTTTCGATTATCGAGTTAGTAAACTTATATGAAAAGACTTCATTGACACATGCTCGATTCTACTGCTGCCGATGAAAAGCAGATGGCAGATGCCATCGGAAAATTCGATCTCGATGGAAATGCGCTGATTATTCTTATTTTATTATTATTATTAAATATTCTTTTAAGGAATAATTATGAAAGTGACAGTTAGGTTTGTTAATTCCTGCTTTTTTAAAGAATTTCGAAGCACAAAAATACAGTACAACCCCCTAGAACACGAGTACATAGGTTATCACCTATATTACTCTGTTCTTACTTTTGCCTACCCTGGGTTTGTGTAATTTTGCCAAGTTTATCAGAATTTGTGACTGTTAATGTGGGAAGCTTCCCCCTTCCTCCCTTTAGCGAGGGCACTGCACATATGCCTTCAATTAACCATTTGACTAAATTTGGCGATAGTTTTTCACCTGATGTTAAAGTACACCGCTAATTGTTGTTTAACCCTTTGAGGCGCAACCTTTCCCAATGCCGAAAAAAGGGCAGCCATTGCCATCGCTCGACTTAACGACCAGCAAGATGGCGGACGATCGAAACGTTCATCGCGTGCCGCAGATCTAGAGACCCTTTTTTGACGACAGCTGGCTGTAAAGGCACAGCAAAATCAGGAATGTGTTAATAATGTATAATGAACTTATTAAAAAATTCAAAGTTGAAGATACAGTGTTAACTAGAACCATTAGGACAAAGCAAATGCTGAGATGTCCCTCCGCAACAAAACAATTTACTGAGGTTTAGCCCATTAAAAGAAAATGGCTACCTGGCTCCACCGAACTTTTAATTCAACAGTAGAATGTGGGAGCTGATTGCATCGAAGGGGTACCAAACCTTCTCTCCTCAAAGAACGTCTATTCTGAGTACTGTTATCTATAATTTATTTTGGGAACACCAAACAAGTATCGTTTTAATACCATTTTGAAGGATTAAAATAAGCCACACCAGTATTAAAATAAAACAAAGCAATTAAATAGCTTAAATAAACTTTCAACTTCAGAGTTCACAAAAAAGAACTAATTAAAGCCCTTAGTAATTGTAGACTTTAGTGCACCTAGACGATATTATTATACTCTTATTTTGCAAGATGAATTTGCTATTACAAAAAACTCCGGTAACTACTAGGAATTAAATTGATCCACCCCAGCATTCAAAATGAGTAGAAGAAATTTAAGGTTTCACAAAATTTTTTACTTCCACATTTTACAAAAAAGGTAGGAATGAAAAAAAGTAAGCCCTTTGTAAAAGTAAACTATAGAGCACCTAAACTATTCACTATATTGTCCATTTAAAAAACGAATTTGCAATTGCAAAACCCTCTGGTAAATATTAGGAATTAAATTGAGCTAGCCCGGCATTCAAAGTGAATAGAATGAATTAAACAGTTCACACAAATTTTTTCTTTTCAGAGTTTACCATAAAAAGCGAATTAAAATTAAAAAAAAAATAATTCTTCGCACACTCAATTAATATTACAGTTCTGCTCTTTTCCAAAATTAATTCATTAGTACAAAAATCTCCACTAACAACTAGGAATTAAATTAAGTCATTCCTGCTTCCAAAATTAAATACATCTAACAACTACATCGACTACATCTAACTACATCTAACAACAACTTTCGTAATAATGAATACATCTGAATTCACTATTACAAAAACCTCCACTAACAACTAGGAATTAAATTAAGTCATTCCTGCTTCCAAAATGAAATAGAATAATTAAATAGCTCAAATAAATTTTTCACTTTCACCGAGTTTTCAGAAAAACCGGAACGAATTAAAAAGTCGGCCCTTGTCTAAATTCTGGACTAGAACCTTCCCGGCCACGTGGGAGAGCTCTTTTAAAAATTAGGCTAAGTAATTTGATTTTCCCGTGTTTTCCATGGTAAAAGTTGGGGGGGGGGGCACCTTTTGTGTGTGCAAAAATCAAAGAATGTGTGCTCCCGTTCCCATGCGCGCACACACACCTGTTTATTTTACCCACCACCGCATTAGTCTAATAACGAAACTTCTGTTTTTACTCCGGCTCCAACTATTCAATAATTCACATTCTATTCTTGCAAAACGAAAGTCTCTCTCTCTCTCTCACTCCAGTTTCCGCACGCGAACAACTTTAATAGAAAATGGGGGCCCTGGAAAGAGAGAGAATTTTCGGGGAGGATGGAACGCAGCTGGCCTGCCTTGTAGCTGCCTCCACCTGCTTTGTGTCATGCCATGCATGCTGCCTGCGCCCCTGGAACCAAGATGGCGCCCGCTCGCCCCTGTTGCCAGATATCCTCCCCGACAAAGGAAATGTCGTCTGCTTAATATCGCAAAAGGAAGATCTGCAAATGATCAGAGGGAGAAATGGAGGGTGGGGATTCCGTGGGTTGAGGTGTAAAACGTTCTTTTATTCCTCATCTTCTTCTTCTGTTCTTCTTTTTCCCGTTTTTTTTTCTGAGTGTACGACTGGCAAAATTATCCAAGGTAAAAATGAAGATATAAATTGACTAATTATGATAATGAACTAAGTGACCATCTTTCTTAACCCTATGAGGCGCAACCCTTTCCCAATGCTGAAAAAAGGGCAGCCATTGCCATCGCTCGACTTAACTACCAGCAAGATGGCGGACGATCGAAACGTTCATCGCGTGCCACAGATCTAGAGACCCTTTTTGATGCAGCTGGCTGTGTGCTTATTTCAGCATTGGGCAATCTATCCAGCTGTTCTGGCATTCTTCCATTTTCCAGCAGATGTTAGTGCTGTTAAAAATAATCGTGACCATTTTCTTACGAGAAATGACGTGGTAAAAAGTAAAGGATTCTCGTGGAGCTATGTCACCCGCAACTATTTTTATAGACATGAAATCTATTCTTCGTGACTGATCGCTTGCCACAGATCTAGAGACCCTTTTTTTGATGACAGCTGGCTGTACCCTGCCCTTTTTTCAGCATTGGGAAAGGGTTGCGCCTCAAAGGGTTAAGCCTCACTCCCGTCAAAATCACGGGCTAAGCTCTCTCCCTCTACTCGTGTTCAAAAAATGGGTCTCGAGATCGTCTGCCATCTTGCTGGTAGTTAAATCGAGCGATGGCAACGGCTGCCCTTTTTTCAGCATTGGGCAATCTATCCAGCTGTTCTCGCATTCTTCCATTTTTCAGCAGATGTCAGTGCTGTTAAAAATAATCGTGACAATTTTTTGTACGGGAGATGATGTGCTAAAAAGGAAAGGATTCTCGTGTAGCTGTGTCACCCGCAACTATTTTTATAGACATCAAATCTATTTTTCGTGACTGGCAACAGTCAAAACATCAGAGTTTGGTGTTCCCAGAGCGGAAACACTGCGCGTTAAAGGGCTAACCTTTTACAGACCGATTTCAGATCTAGGCGTATTTTAAATTAGTATTTTTTTTCATATTTTGCATTCTAACACATTAGTTAAAAGATGTCAGTCACTCAAATGGGGGAAAAATTGTGCCCCTATTTTTCACTGTATTCCCAATTGGGAACATGGGTCATTTCTGACTATACTTTTAGGGGCTATACTTTGACTGTACTTTGGTAGTTCAAATAATAAGTGGAATATTGAGAATAAATGGAAGATTTATTTTTAAATTTAAGTAAATATATGAGTTAAGTTTAAAGGGGGAGGGGGGGTGTATCAAGATAGCTCCGTAAAAATTTATAAAAACGGCTTTTTTACGATTTTTTATCGTTTCCCACACATGATAGAAATGAAACTTCTATTTCAAAAAATCAAGTCATCTTTTAACTATATCTGCTCGTTTTTTCTAGTCAATACTGATACTATAGTTATCGAAATAAAATTGTTGCCATTTTATTTGATAAATTAATTCCAAATTAAAGGCATCATGCTAACGAGAATCTGAATAATTTCTAGAAACTATTGCAAACGTACTGAAATTGCTAAAATTGCGAATCAGTGCGTTTGAAAACAAAATGCGGTAGATGCAGCAGATTTTAACTTTTCTACCACAAAAAAGCAATTTCCTGTAGTTAAATACAGCAAAAAAGTTGCTGAACGTTGTTGAATGCGTGGATTCTTAGTTTTTTAATGCAAGGCAAACGTTTTCTATATTATTTTACAAAAATATGGAAAATTTGAAGTCGACCACAGAAACGGTGCAGTTTCAATAATATTTTTCGAGCATAACATTCTCATATTGTTTTAGAGTGATAGAACCTGAAGCTTTCTAGAGTCAGTGGGTCAAAGAGTCAGTTAACCCTTTGAGGCGCAACCCTTTCCCAATGCTGAAAAAAGGGCAGCCCTTGCCATCGCTCGACTTAACTACCAGCAAGATGGCGGACGATCGAAACGCGTGCCACAGATCTAGAGACCCTTTTTTGACGCAGCTGGCTGTGCGCGGGCACAGCCAGCTGTTGTCGTTTGAAATATACATAAAATTGGATATTTATTCATTATTAAATATTTTTAGAAAGTGGATTATAGTTAAATATAAATAAATAACTTTAATTTACTTCCTAAAAAACTACCATGTCTTCAGATTTAAAAAATGTAAAGTTTCATCTGCTTCAAATATTTTTGACTACCTTCCGACCCGTTATCACAATTCGGCCCCGATATTCTTCTGATATTTTACAATATAATGAAATAATCATTTATCCTTAAAGTATAAAGTTAGGAGCATTTTATGAATACCGCTGATTAAGCACAAAAACTAATTCCAAGTTTCTCCTCGCCTCTGAAACCCGCTGTAAGCTCTTTCAGACTTAATTCGTTGTTTACCGTTGCTTTACCTCGCCAGATGTCACACGCTACGCTGGTCGTCTGATCACCAACTCATCTGTAGCAAAATTCTAACTTTCGTTAATTATTTAAGCTCCATTCATTGTCTGGCCACTGTCGTGAGCGGTCAGCGGCGATTTTTGTGTGCAGGGTAAAGCTATGCAGATGAGGTTGATTCGTTGTTAGAGTTGTGACAATGTTCCGAGAGAAGCTTTGATCAAGTTTCCACTTTAAAGTGGGATGGGAACATGGCCATGTTGCTTAAATTATCAGTCTTTTATCAATGTCTTATAAGCTAATTCGAATTTTGACGTTTTTTTTTAGAGAGAATATCGAAATAAATACATGAACTAAATACATTACGACGACTGCAACTCTTATATATGTATAATTATGTTGTGTGTGTGGGAAGAAAATATGTTTTGTAGGATATTGCTCATGGGGGGGGGGGTTATAAACCCCCTAATCCCCCGTTACTACACCACTGATATATATATACTGAAAATTGAAATGGTGATATAAATAGAAAAGTACGATTTTCGAACATTGTCGACACATTTTCCAGATTTCAAAATAATACTCCAGTGCAAAAAATAAATAAATGTTTGATATTTTTGACAATAATACATAACAAAATTTCTACTATATATTTTGAAAAGTTAAATATAACAATTGTTTACAATTATTTTTTTTCCTTAATGTTTTTTAAGTGATATAAGATAAGCATGTACTTTTTCAGGTCAGGACATCTACTATATTTTTACACATGATCATAATTACCCCATTTTGTAAGAAACAGTAGGGGTAATTATGTCTCGGAAATTAAAAATATTTAACTATATTAGGAAATATAAAAATATGTCAGAAGCTCTTAAATATATAAGCAACATTTCTTTTAATCTAAATTACCTTGCCTAAAAAATTTTTCTTTTGCGCCAAATAACTTTGTTGAAACCATTTATTGAAAATTTAGACATGGTGTTTGTTTTCAATAGTTACTACCTTAAAAATACCTGAAATTAACGATGAAAGGTAACCTGTCTTTAAATATACATTGTAAGTTTTATGTCTAAGTTTGTGAAACTTTTACATTTTATAGATTTTTTTAAAATTCCGGTGGTCATAATGATTCAATGGGTAATCATCATTACCCCCACCTGACCCTATCCATTTGCAGAGTCGCCTGTTAACGTTGCGGCATACTGTGGTGACCACTGCTCGTTGGACCACTGCTCGTGGTGACCACTGCTCGTCTATTCTTTCCTCTACGTAAAGTTGGCTTCTCGCAACAAGAGTACATCAACGGTGAAACGGTTTTACAGGCAATGAAAATGCAGTATAATTCTAGTCATGTGTCCTCCGAATGATTTCTATAGTCAGTTAGTACTATTCGAATATAATCAATAATTGATTAATCGAATACTGATTTTCACTGATAGTATTCGCTGTTCCATAATTCGAATAGCCTTCGAATACTATTTCCGTATTCGAAGAGTATTCGATTTCTAATCGAAAAGTAATCGCGATTTTACTATTCGAATAGCATTCGCGATTTCCATCCAAATAGTAATGGCGATTTTACTATTCGAATAGTATTCGCAATTTCTATCCGAATAGTAATCGCAATTTTACCATCCGAATAGTATTCGCGATTTCTATTCGAATAGTAATAGCGATTTTACTATTTGAATAGTATTCGTGAATTCTATTCGAATAGTAATCGCGATTTTAATATTCGAATAGTACTTACGATTTCCCTATTTGTGTAGTTAATCTCAGTTTCTATTCGATATTTCGAAAGCCAAAGCTATTCGCGGTTTCATTATTCGAACAGTATTCGCGGTTTCACTGTTCGAATAATATTCACGATTTCTGTATTCGAATAGTATTCGTGGTTTCATTATTCGAATAGTATTTGCGATTTCACTATTCGAACAGTAATCTCAGTTTCTATTCGAGATTTCGAATGCCACATGCTATTTCGAATGCTACATGCTGAACATTCGAATCGGATTTTCAAAATAGATTATCTCGAATGCATTTAATAATCGATTAATACGAACAGTCTCTTTCATTCATGCTCATCGCTACATAGTTCATACAGCAGCAGCGCGAGAACTGTTTGTATTCACTGTACTAATTGCATTACAGTATGTTTAACAATATCGTGGATGTCCCTCGCGTATCTGTGTCCTAATACGGTACACACATTAGCAGTATTGTGAACTTTTATTCACAATAATAATTTGTACAAGTTCATAATTAGAGCACAGAATTAAAAGCATGAAGATAAAGTCTTGTTCAATCAGATTTGCTAAATCACCGAATTTAAAAAAGGCTAAATTTAATTTGATTTCATTTTTTTTTTTTAGCAAGCAGGATAGATTAATCGCTAAATACAGTAAAAATCAAAGTTGAAAAATAATTTTTCAGTATTCTAAAAATTTCTAATTAGTTTTTTTAATTCTTTGCTGAATTAAACGATAAATATTATAAATAGCAGGCCTGACACTCTTTCAATTTCATGTGGAATTTGAATTTTAAAAATATTGAGAATCTTTGTACAGCCGTTTTTTTTTCATTTTTATTCTTATTTTTTATTTTAGAAAATTAATAGTTCATTAGATAGTTGAAAACAGATGTTGAAGCGATTTGGACTAACTGAATATGTGTTTCGTATCTGACACACAGTAATATAAAGTGTTAAAATATTTAAAACTTATTCATCTTTAAACAGTGAATATTTCGTTTTTTTTATGAAAATTATTTCCTGAATATTTATTGTATAAAACTAAAAGAATTTTTGCTGAAAAGAATGTGCTGCAGTTACGCTGCTCTGTAGTTACTAGTGTAGTTTGTGCTGTAGTTTTAAGTATACTTTGTGTTGCAGCTCCGTACTGTAGATATAATTGTAGTTTAATTGTAGATATAATTGTAGTTTGTGATGCAGTTACTTAGTACAGTAGTTACAAACAACGATAGTTCAACTTCAAACAACGCAAATTTTTTCAGTACATCGTTTTCTCTAATCGTTTATGTAAAGTATTACCCTTTTTGGTTGAGTAAATAATTCGAATACCATCAAAAATCTTCTATGCATCGACAAAACTCAAATTTTGACTGATTATTACTCTTTCAGAGGAATCTAAGTGACTCTATCTATTCATAATAAATGTAAACTGCAATTCTTCCCATTTATAACTCATGTTCTGTTATTTTAAATTTGAAATTAACCTGTTAATATTAAAATTATAGAAAAAAATAAAATTAATAACATTTTAGCTTACACTATAAATATATGCACATAATATGCATTTATTTGAATTAATAAATACATTGCACACCACGTACTGGTATCACTATGTATACTTTTTATTTCGGCGTTAGCCGCATTTGTAAAATTAAACATATTTACAATGCAAATTTTTTGAAGAGGGGGGGGGTCAAGAATCTCAGAGGAATTTGGTTGGAGCAGCTGGCCCTGCGCCCTAAATTAGGGATTTAATAAGTTTTGACAATTTTAAGCCTTTGTGCTTGGAAAACCCTTTTATCTAGGGAGAAAAAAAAAGTTACTTTAATCTGCGTAGAAAGTTTGCCAGTTTTACAACGAAATTCTACTATCACGTGATGTGTAGCAGGTGTGTTGCCACGCCATTTTATCGTCCGGAATGGAACTCTGCTTGGAGGACTAGTCATTATTTTTTTTTTTAAACACTCCCAGAGGCTTTCGGAATGCTTCGTTATTTCCCCGTAATTGAATAGAGTTTTATTTTAAACCGCTTCAGTTCTGTTTTGCTTTATTAGAAGGTTGTTAGGTGTACGCATCCGTGTAGAAACAGTGTCTTGCATGCTAGGCAAAATTGTTTTGCTGTTTGAACACTGTTAATTTCTTACAGACCGAATTGAGATCCAGGCAAATTTTATTTATTTATTTATTTTGTTTTTGGCATATTTTGCCTTCTAATGCGTTAGTTAAAGAATATTAGTCATTTATGTGGGGTAAAAAATATTGCATACAATTTTCACTGTGTGTCACAATTGGGTGCATAGGCCATTTCTGACTATAATTTTGCACTGTATTTACCTTTTAACGCGCAGTGTTCCCGCTCTGGGAACACCAAACTCTGACGTTTTGACTGTTGCCAGTCACGGAGAAGAGATTTGATTTCTATAAAAATAGTTGCGAGTGGCATAGCTCCATGAGAATCCCTTACTTTTTAGTACGTCATTTCCCGTAAAAAAATTGTCACGATTATTTTTAACAGCACTGACAGCACATACAAAAATTATGTAAGAAAGCAATTTTTTGCTCTCTTGCAATCAACGGTTACATTTGAAATCATGTATAATCCCTGATCATCTTTGTTAAAATATATACTTTTTGACTGTTGCCAGTCACGGTGAATAGATTTGATTTCTATGAAAATAGTTGCAGGTGACCTAGCTCCACGAGAATCCTTTACTTTTTAGCGCGTCATTTCCCGTAAAAAAATGGTCACGATTATGGGAAAAAATGGTCACTGACATCTGCCGAAAAATGGAAGAATGGGAGAACAGCTGGATAGATTGCCCAATGCTGAAAAAAGGGCAGCCGTTGCCATCGCTCGACTTAACTACCAGCAAGATGGCGGACGATCGAAACGTTCATCGCGTGCCACAGATCGAGAGACCCTTTTTTAACGACAACTGGCTGTGCCGGCAATATTACACTGATTTATATCAAATTACTTTAATTTTAAAGAAGTATATGCATTTTTGGGGGGTCTGTCTGGGGCCCCTTTAGGCTGGCCCTCAGCAATTGCCGACAGGCCGACTTGGTCAGTCCGGGTCTGGCTGCACATACCTTTTGAAGAGCCACTGCTCAATTGTACGCTCGGTTTCCTCCCCTAAACGTACACTTTTTATTACTGCTTTTAAAGCAATATTAGGCAGCGGTATATGTACACTTCATTGTTGACAAAACCTTGCCTCAGATGCAATAAATACTGTACGTAAGCACGTTTATCACAGAACACGTACCTAAAGTTGATGCTTTCGGGGACCTACTTATGTGAAACACACGTACAATTTTTATTACGGTTCTGCAATTAAAAAACTGCACGTTCATTCTCATTTACGGCTCGCTAAATGATTACTGCTTTTCCTTTGCAAAACACCTGCAAATACACAGCCATCTTAGTAACGTTGTATTTAAAATTCAGTAAATCACTACGGGAAATTTCTCGGTTTTCTCCTTAACTCAGTTATACAACCGGGACTATTACACCATTTCGTATTTGCAACGTTCCATCCACCTTCAACCCCCTGACCCCCCACCCCCTTAATCCCCTGAGGATTTTATCCAATACCTAATCGCACTCCGTGATACAGAGCGTGGTTATGTGTAGCAGGTGTTGTTCCGCCATTTTATTGGCGAAAACAGAACTATCCAGAAAGTTTTATTTCCCGCTAACATTTTTTTTTTCTTTCTTCCTTCCTTTCCTTTTTCTGTTTCCAACACGTACCCGGGACTTGGGAACAGTTGCGCGTTCGAAAAAGACTAACTAATTTATTTACAACTGTGGAAACTCGAGTTAAACAAATCAGGTTATTAATACCGCATCTAATATTCCAGATGTTTTTGGGTAAAAGAAATTTCTAATATCGAACGTGGATGTTTTATTTGTTTATTTATTTATTTTTTGATTGGAAAAGTGGGGAGTGGTCAATTTCCCACGTAGCAGGTGTTATTTGGGCCTTTTACGGGTTAGAATGAAACAACTGGGCCCCGTTTTATTGTTCACGTTCGCGCCCCCTCCCCCCGTTTTTTTTCAAAGTCACAGTTATGGTTTTGGCTAATAAATACGCTACTTTGGATGCAGAGCCTTATATTGTAGAATCCTTAGCAGCATCACATCCATTTTGTTTTGCGGAAGTCTCTAAAATATGCTTCAAACAATTATTGCCCACAGGGTGTAATATATTGGAAATTTTGTGTGCTCCTGTAAAAGAACTATAAATGCAGGATTTTTACTTTCCGAACATGTACCATGTAAGGAAAGTATTGTAATCCTGAAAAATTCTACTTCGAGATTTTGGTGTATTTACACGTTTTGAAGTCTTCTGAATTCATTTATGATATTTTTACGAGATGTATGTGTGTGTGTTTGTGTGAGTGAACACGATAGCTCCTAAAAGGAGCATTCGATTGAGCTCAAATTGGGTATATATGTTATAAACCACCGTCGCAACACCGGTATTGATTTTGGTGAGTATAGGACTTATAGTTTATCTACAGGGCTAAGACAAAGATTTCTTTTACATTATGGCCTATGGGAGGAAATTCTTGAAAGTGCGCTAGCGTTTAAACAGCACATTCGATTGAGCTCAAATTGGTTATATATGCTATAAACCACCATCGTAAGACCGGTATTGATTTTGGTGTGTATAGGACTTATAGTTTTTCTACAGGTCTACGACAAAGATTTCTTTTACATTATGGCATATGGGGAGAAATTCTTGAAAGTGCGCTAGCGTTTAAACGGTGCATTCGATCGAGCTTCAATTTGGTATATATGTTTGAATCATTCATCGATTAAAATTGATTTAAATGCTTGGTAATGATCTTAATCGTAAGTGTTCGAAAAGTCGAGTGGAGTCACTCCTGAGTTTTTATTTTATGTATATTATTACAAATACAATCTTTTATTAAAAGAATGTACATACATATCTATGATGAAGATAATTTCTTAGGCTATTTTAAATTCTTAATTGGTTAGCGTTGTGAATATACGCAGGTTCTTTAAGTTAAACACTCCAGTTGCGATAAAAGACGAAACATAGGATAATTTAAGAACTATTTATTTAAAAAGTCTATTGAAAATAAACATTACCGTGGTAATGACCCGATAAAAAATACGTGTTGTAGCCGAATACAGTTGAAGTGACTTAAAAAAGGATGCCAACACAGAACTCGACATTGGCGAGAACATGAACTTGAGCCGAGATAACCAACGCCAAAGTTATAATCAATTTAGACCAATGAAATTAAACTTATCAAGTGTGATTGGGCACATTTAAAAGTTCGTACATGGCATCAAAATAAAGTATGCCAAAAGTAGCGCCAACAGAGTTGGACGAGAAGCCAGTGGAAAACACGTTACGATTGCAAATCGAAATAGGAAATTCTATTTTTAGATCAAGGAAAGCGTCCGGGCAATCGGAAATTAAAAAAACTATGAGCACGCGGGGAAAAAGTAAAATAGCAATTTTTTAATGCCAAAGTAATGAAAAAATGAGAACAGAAATAAAAGTTAAAATGCGAGATTTCAAATAGATTGAATTTAAGAAATAGAAAACAAATGACAATTAATGTTAAATATGTGATCTACATCACAGTATCAAATCGAGATAAATTATTTAATCAGGTCTGAAAAGGTTTAAAATATAGTCGGTTACTGGAAACAGCTTCTAAATTTCTCTAAAACCTCGTTATATATAGGTGTACTTCTACCTAACTGTATTCTTAAATTTCACCCCTCCCCCTCGTCCCTTAATCCCCGAAGGATTCCGTTCCAATATCTAATCGCACTGTGTGATGCAGAGCCAGTTATGTGTAGCAGGTGTTGTTCAACTATTTTATTGGGGGGAAATAGAAATACCATGAGTTTTATTCTCGCTAACTCCTTTTTTTTTTAAGTGTTATTTTCTTTCTAGCACGTATACGAAGCTTGTGAAATAGGTGTTCGAGATAATGTATTTAAAACAGGAGAAAGTTAAGCAAATTAGGTTATTAATATTGCTTTTTTTCCAGAGTGTTTTATTTTCGAATATTTATTTTATAGTTGTGATGGGGATAGTTTTTGTTCCAGTGTATTTTAAACATTTTCCAACAATAATTGGAAATTTATGATTTCTGTTTGTCTATCCGTCTTCTCATTACAATCAGACAATATGCATCGGGTATTATAAAATTTAGAAATATTATTGATGCGTAGTGTGCCATGAAAATATTACATACGTACAATAAATTATTCTACAGGAACATGCAAACTGATTTCAATACATTATTCGCAGCAGGATTGTTCAAACATTTTGTGCATTGGCCATTTGAAATAATTTCCAAATAACTCTCTGTCTACCAAATATACTTTTTTTGGAAGGTCAAAGAGATTTTTTTAGGATGATAAGATACATTCATCAGCTATGTGTCTACAGAAAATTTAAGAGTGCTAACAAAATTTATGATCCGCTGTATGTGGCCCCTGATGAGAGTCACTTCGATTGTAAATAATTTCAATTTCCGTTTCAAATAATCTTGATTTTTCCGCTTCTTTTTTCACACATGAGACCGACCCTCTGTACTGTTGTTGTTGTCTTATGGAGGAGGTATGACATGCATGTTTTAGTCATTAGTTAATTTTATTTTTGATTTATATATATATATATATATATATGATTTCATTAAAACTTGACATCGAAATGGTTTATCGACTACAGAACATTTCAACACACCAAAAAAATATTATTGATTAAAATTATTTAAAACAAGTGTTGTAAATTTGGATTACTTATTTCCTTACATACTTTTTATAACGCAAAACTAATATAACTTTGGATAATATATTTTTTTCTCTCTTTTATAATTTCATTGCAAAATTTCAGAACTGAGCAAAAGATGTTCGGGCCCCTAAAATCTGTGTGCCCTGGACAATTGCCCCGTTTACCCCACCGGTAATAGGGCACTGGTTGAGTGTGTTGGAAAGTTTCCCGTAATCGATGCATTTATCGCTTCTTTCCTATCCAGCACGGTACCTAAGTAGGTGTTTATGAACGACCCACTAACATTTCGCAGCAAGAAACTGCGAAATTAAACAAATTGGGTTATTAATTTCGCTTCTAATTCCAGCTGTCGTCTGTGTTCCTGTGCATTTTTCTCTTTCGGTTTCCTAATATTTATTTCTTCTATGCAATCAGGATAATTTTTCCCGGCGCCTTTCCGAACTGGGGAAATGGTGGTTGGTTGGGCGGATGATCAATTCCCGCAGAGCAGGTGTTTCTTGGTGTGGATTAAAACACCCAGTACTTTTTTTTTTTTTTTTTTTTAATTATTGCAATGGTTCTCTTTTTACTTTTGGAGTGAGTTTCTGTTATGGTTTCAGTTTCTGCTAATTTAGACACTGTTCAAGAATTCTTTTGTTAACTTTTCAAAAAAATGTTCATTTTTATTGTTCATTTTTATTCATTTATGCCTGCTCGCCCATCTGTTTGTGATGTAATTGAATCGTTGAGTGGAGAAACCGCTTCAGTCACAAAAATGCGAAAAATCGTCTTCGATGAAAACAAGCTTAGAAAGGCAAGATGTGTGTTGAGGACAAGAACGACGTTAGTCTGTCGAGTAGTTTCGTAGATACGGCAGGGTGCGAATTGACATTTTTTCCAGGGGGGATATTTCGAAGAAAACATTCTTTAGGAAGGGACATTTGAAAAGAAAAAAAGAAGGGAAGGCGTAAAATGCTCCACACCAATAATATATTACGTATTACATGACAAATGTTGTCGCCAACATAACTGGGAAGGGACTTAAATTCAAACAAAAGTCGACCCCGATTCCTGCCTATGTCGATTCTTTTTCTACCCTCAAATTCGGCTCGCGGCAGAGCAGCGATTGTTCATTCATTTCGCAGTCTTAATTTGAAACCTGACCCCAGTTGCAGAATGAGAGGTGGCATCAGGCATGTATATATCTATTTCAAGGGATGTTTGTAACTTTCTCCTTTGTCTAGTAAACAGAAGAATTTCCATTCTCAATATTTAAAATCGTTAGGTACTGTTAAATTTGTAAGGACAGAAACTAATTTTAACATTTCTCCATCAGGGGATAAATAGTGTCCCCGGCAGGGATCCATTAATATTTCTCTAGCCAGGGATATTACATTCATCAGCCGGGGACAATCCCCGGCATCCCCCCCGTCAATTCGCACCCTGAGATACTGGGCTTCTTTTTCGAGCGATGGGCGACAATGATCAATGGTCGACACACGATAATGAATCAATGGTCGAGAATGATCTATTTTAACACTATTATTGGCCACCTGTCCTGCCCTAGGGGTGGTTTTAAAAAAAAATAGTTATTCCAGCTTCAATGTTAGATTTTCGTCTCCATAATTTTCTGCAAGCAAAGCACTTTTTTTTTCTCCTAAATTCCTGTTCTTGACTTTTGTATACCATAAATATGGTTAGACAATAAATGGTGATTTGATTTGCTTTGATTTGATTTGGATGATTACCTTTTTTTGCAAGTTTTAAGCTGACTAAAAACCAGTTGAGTGCAGAAACAGCATAAGTCCGAATCCAATTTTAAATTTTCCTGAGCCTAATGGATGTCGAAATTAGGTAATATTTGCATGACAGAAACATAAATGCATGTTATGGCAGAGGAAAAGAAAAAGTTTAAATATTTGAAAATTTGGAGGAGTCATGAAGTTTTTTTTCCTTTTTGTGACTGAGGTGGTATCTGCACTCACCGATTCAATTGCAATTAAATTAATTCTTTATCTATTAGCGATAAGTGAGTAATGTGTTGCTTGAAAAAACATTCAAAATAAGGTAGGGAAAAAAAGGCTACATTAAGAAAAAATAATTTTTGTTAATTTTTAAAATGTTACACTTCTTAAATTTGTTTACTACCCGCATACAGAAAAATTCCCGATCAGAAAAATGTGCCCATACACAAACCAGTGAGCGTATGTAAAATTTGAGCTTTTGTAAAAAATTTTTTCTATTACATTCCAAAAAGTGTCAGAAATATGAAGATAAATGTATGCTGACTTAAACCACTTTTCAATGGCTCTCTCTAGAGAGAAGAAAAATCAGGTCGAATGATCGCGTTTCAGGGGTCATACAAAAATTATGAAAGAAAGCAATGTTTTCCTCTCTTGCAATCAACGGTTACATTTGAAATCACGTATAGTCCCTGATCGTCCTTGTTTAAATATATCTCTGAGACGTTTTATGATGAAAGGCTAAAAATATGTACACCACGTCATTGGCGGTTGGGGCACATTTTACTAATTGGGAATTTTGAGGGTAGTTTATAACTTTAAAAATTCTAACTTTTTGAAAATTAAACACAGAATGTTTTTCTTAAAGTAGTCTTTTTTTTCTATCTTATTTTGAAGATTTTTTCAACTTACATTGCCAACTTATCTCTGGCAGACAAAAAATTAAAGCATGTTACTGTCTTTTTCAGACACCCTGTATATAATTCCAACTCTGGTTTTCTTTCTCTCTTTTTATTTTGATTTATTTATTTTTGTAGATTTTTTCCTCTATATTTTGATTTTTTAATGATTATTTTCTGATCGCGATGAGGATAATTTATCTCCCCAGATCTTTCAGATCGGAGAAAAGTGGGAGAAAAGGCTGGGCGGGTCAGTTTTCCCACGTAGCAGGTGTTCTTAGAATCTTTTACGGTCTAGAATGGAACAACGTGTGCTTTTTACGACCGTTCCCTTTGTTGAAAAGTTTCAGTTATGGTTCCAGTTTCTGCTGGGAGAAAGGTGTTTTTTTTTTTTTTTTTTTTTTTTTTTTAAAAGAAAGAAATAAAAATCAGAAAGGATTGAAGTTTTGAAGATACGGGATATGTGAAAAGTATGGAGGATATAGAGCAATAGTGTATTGTGTTGTGATGAAGCAATATTTCCCAAACGGCACCGCAATATTATATGAAATTTGTTTTTGTTATTATTATTATTATTATTATTATTGTCATTATATTTAAATTTCTTTAGCCCCTTCCTTCTCGCTCACGTCAAAATCACGGGCTGAGCTTTCCCCCCCTATTTCTCGTGCCCGTGATATTTCCGGGGTAGAATGTTCAAAAGATATTCGCCTGAAAGATCAGAACATTTCAATTCTCTTGCACAGTAATTTTTTATATCTCATTTTACACAACAGATCACAGTACTAGACTATTTTTAAGTTAATTGGATTAGTTTATTTTAAAATAGATGGTAGCAGTACGGCTACTTCTGCCATGCATTTTACACATTTAGCTCACTCTCTCACCTATGTCCAAAGAACACGTTACAAATATTTATGTATATTATGAAGTAAGTTTAATAAAAATCTCTTTTAGTGTTTAAAAAATATGTTTTTAATTTCCACTGAAAAACACACATTCAGTCACAATAACCCTAAATGTTGGCTATTCCTAGAAATTTAATTTTTTATTTAATGCTAAAAAATGTCTCAAACCTTAAAACGAATACATATATTGTACGTACATTTATTTTTATAAATTTTCTTGAATAAAAAAAAATAGGCACATTTATGACCATCTTCTTGAAAATAATACGACCTTTAAGGGGTTCATGCATCAATATAAAAAAAAAAAAATACGTTGTTGGATTTCAAAATTTTTGTTGGCACTAGATCGTCAAAAAAATTATTATGAACTATCAAAATTTCCAATAAAATATATTGTTGATCCAACAACATTATTCAGATAAAATAGCGCCAAAACTTTTGTTGAATTGAGAAAATTTTCGTCGATATTTTGTTAGTTGAATGAGGTATTTTGTTGATCCAATAAAATTATCCCGTTAAAATAGCACCGATCAATGTTCTACTGTATCAACACATTTTTACTTTCCGAACATGTACCATGTAAGGAAAGTATTGTAATCATGAAAAAATTCGACTTCGAGATTTTGGTGTTTTTACACGTTTTGAGGGCTTCTGAATCCATTTATGCTATTTTTACGAGATGTATGTATGCATGTGTGTATGTATGTGTGTGTGTATGTGTGTGTGTGTGTGTGTGTGTGTGTATGTGTGTTTGTGTGTATGTGAGTGAACACGATAGCTCCTGAACGGAGCATTCGATTGAGCTCAAATTGGATATATATGTCATAAACCACCGTCGCAAGACCGGTATTGATTTGGGTGTGTATAGGACTTACAGTTTTTCTACAGGGCTACGACAAAGATTTCTTTTACATTATGGCCTATGGGAGGAAATTCTTGAAAGTGCGCTAGCGTTTAAACGGTACATTCGATTGAGCTCAAATTGGGTATACATGTTATAAACCACCGTCGCAAGACCGGTATTGAGTTTGGTGTGTATAGATTTTATAGTTTTTCTTCAGGGCTACGACAAAGATTTCTTTTACATTATAGCCTATGGGGAGAAATTCTTAAAAGTGCGCTAGCGTTTAAACGGTACATTCGATTGAGATTCAATTCGGTATATATGTTTGAATTATTCATCGATTAAAATTTATTTAAATGCTTGGTAATGATCTTAATAGTAAGTGTTCGGAAAGTCGAGTGGAGTCACTCCAGATTTTTTTTTTCTTAAATTGAACAGAATATCTTTTTTTTTTTCTGTGTGTGTGTTGTTCAAATAGTTTAGAATTAGATGAATTTTTCAAGGTTATATTATCTAAGAAATATTGCCTGCTGTGGATGTATAAATCGATCTTTTCAAATATGGTACACCCACTCAAGATGTATCCGAGCGCATGCTTTTTTTCTTATTTTCTTATTTTAATTAATAATCAGTTTTTCAATATCCAAACAAGTCGAAAGAAAAATTAAACGTTATTATTTTATACTACACAATTGCTACTACACAATTTGCAACGTATAAAGAAGTGTATTTTATACATTAAATGGGCATAAGAAATATCGTACATGCACTCAAATGCTTTCCTTAACAGCGTAGATGCCAACTACTATGGCATATAACAAGCCACTCTTTGTAAACCGCATATTTTTTTTAGCATTTTTTTCAAAATAGTAACCAGCTCTCGTGCACAGCACAAAAATTTTGCTATATTCTAAGCCGAAAATTATTGTTGAAAAAAGTGGTTAATTATATTCAGACGTAGTTGACAGCTATGGAACTGTCACGAGCGTCTATATGTATGCTTTGAGCAGCCGGTGGTTTAATTCTCCTGGGTATATACGTGTATGTATGTATGTCACGAATTTCGGTCACACTCTTTGCAAACCCTTCGACTTTTCCGAAAGAATCGCAGTCGAAGCTGGTTCAGGTTAACCCATTTATACCTAGTGTCCCTTTTTTGGGACGGCATTTTCGCTATTAGTCGAAAACGTTATTTATTTTTCCTAGCCTTTATTCATGAGTATTGAGCCTCAACTCTACAAAATATTTTAACATGACCAAGTAGGATGTTGATATTTCGATTTTTATGCATAATGATTTTAAAAGAAATCATCCCTTGTTCAAGAAGTTGACATCAGAAATTTATCTTTTATTTCTGTTATCAGTAAAAATCGAAGAAAGTCGCAAAAATATCCAGGCACAAATGGGTTAATCTGGATCTTTATTATTTTTCGTAATTGGTTGGAAAAGGACCGACGACTTACCGACACACTCCTTGCGTGTTTTCTAGGGATTTACTATATCGAAAATCTTAGCAAAAATCTCGCTCTTGACCTACATACCCCCTAGTTTCTCAACTTGTCGCTATAGGTGCAAAAGGCGTTACCCTTTTTCTAATTGGTTCTCTAAAGTGATGTCATTTACTTACTTAGCACGAGAATTTTAGGTTGGACCACCGGAAACCTCAAACGCCTGCAAATTTAGCTTAATTCGCACTTTTGATTAAGTGCTCTTAAAAATTGTCTCTGAAAGTAATGTTTGTCCGGCCGAGAAGCAATCTTACAGCGAAAGTACTTTGTTTCACAGAGATTAAAGAGGGTTTTTCAGATGACTTTAAATAAAGTAGATTAGATTGTCAAAGGCTGTTTTTCTATTACACACACACACATATATACAAAGTATGCTCACTAAATTCCCTTGCCACCCTCTTAACTTTGGAACGGCTGCAGGTATAATCATAACAGTGGGGTCTAGGTATAATTAAGTCGCCATGCACTACGCAGGGAAACCGCTTATTGCTCCACCTGGTGGTTAAATTTGGAGTTAGTTCGTCCTTATCTCAAAAATGGTACGGAACAATCAGGTTCAAAGCTGTTCAACATCATCGATTTAGTAAGAAAAGACACCTTGTGAACACCAATGAGAACATAAAGGTCACAGTAAGGCTACGAATGCGAAGGGGTAAAATGCACATTTTTATGGTCAGGATTTCCAAAACTGCACGTGCCTGACTTTAGGCTCGCTTACATTTCATCCTCAAAGTGTCAGTCAGCAAAATACTTACCTGGATTTTTTTTAGTAGTATCTTCACCGTCCAATCAACAATTTAATTTAGATTTAAAAGAAGTAACTCAAAAAAGAAAAGAAAAGAAAAGAAAATAAATAGAAAGAAAACGGCTGGAGGATATATCTAGTTCCAATTAAATCATGCCTTACTCAAAAACATTTTAAATTTTCGTAGATTTTCTGACTTTTTCCTGATGAATATTTAATCTATTCTTAAATAAAAACCAGAGGTTTTTTTTTTTTTTTTTTTTGGTACGTTACGGAACAAAAAGGCGATATATGTACACACAAACCCGTTAATGCAGGTTTATACTTAAGTAAATATTTGCCCTCTGGAACTAAAAGCAACCTTCAATTTACGGGAAAGCTGATTTAATTCCACAAACTCCGAGCGCGAACTCTCAGTTCGGAGTCTCTAAATTAAAGGGAAACGCAAGTGTGGCTGCCTCAAACACACACACACACACACACAAAATGGAAAATTTTAAAATAAATTAAATCCGTAACATTCACAAAGGGCGCACATACGCCGAGCTCTTAAATTTCTGCTCAAGAAGATGGCGTGTCATATTACCGCATGCGAAATACAACACGTGCGGTTGATTATATGAATGATAAAATCAGAGAAAGAAGGAGAAAAAATTCCATCGCATACACACACAACATCAAATGTTATTTTAGTTTTTTTACCTCTCTTCTTTCTCCATTTTAGACTCTCTCTTTTCAGTTATCATTATTTTCTTTTTTTTTCGTCTGCGTTATTCTCTACACCTCGGGATTTTAATTTTCCGGAAATTTTTTCAAAAAATGAGAGATTCCGCGCGCGGGAAATTTATGTTACCGTGCGGCCTTTCCATTCTCTTCTACCCCCCTCCCCCTCCCCCCTACGCGTCTTTTGTTTCCCCCGCTTTTCCGCCGGTAATGGATCAAGTGAAGTGAAGTGCTGGAATTAGCGCCCCTGTGTTGCCAGCGGTGTTTTAATTAAGTCGCCGCTTGAAAGGAAGAGTGTGCCCCGAGCCAGCTGACGCCCTGTTGTAAAAGCAGGGGCTGCTAGATTTGGCGCGTTTAGTTTGAGTTTTTGGGGGGCTTATCTAAGAGAGTCGGGTTTGCAGCGAATGGTGATTGATGCAGACGATAGTCGAAGTTGAAGTAAATTCAAATGTAGTACAGAAATGCAATGAAATATCATGTAAGATGAATTAGTTAGAGGTATTTGCCTTGGTTAATAATTAATGCTCTTTAAAAGAAAAAAAGGAAGTAATTAATATTAGTTCCAATAAGTAATTAATACTACTCATTGAAAATCTTGCTGACAGTAAAATGTAGCGAATAAATGCATACAATTAAAAAAATGTTTAAAATACTTCAAAATTTAAAGATTTTGGAACGTTGATTTTAAAAGATAAATTTTACAGGGTGTCCCATAAAGGTGGCAGCGGGCTTTAATTCTTTATCTATTAGAGATAAGTGGGCAGTGTAAATTGAAAAAAAAAGGTTCTAAATAAGAACGGAAATGAGACTCCGTTAAGAAAGAATTCTCCATGTTGATTTTCAAAAAGTTACCCTTTTTTAATTTGTATACGAACCCCGTAAAAAAACATTTCCAGTTAGTAAAATGTGCCCCATACACTAAGGAGGTGATGTACCAAATTTGAGCCTTTCATCATACAATGTCACAGAGATATCTTTAAAGAAAGATGATCGGGGACTAACATGATTTTGAAAACAAATATTTATTGCTAGAGTGGAAAAAAAATATTTTCTTTCGTGATTTCTGTACAACCCCTGAAATACGATCATTCGGCGTGACTTTTTTCTTTCGAGGGCCATTCAAAGTGGTTTAAATCAGTGTTATATTTATCTTCATATCTCTGACCCTTTTTCAGGTATTGTTCTCAAATTTTGTAGGTCACTTCATCAGTGTATGGGACACATTTTCCTAAATGGGCATTGTTTCGTACGGTGGTCATATACAAATTTAAAAAGTGTAGCTTTTTGAAAATTAACGAGAGGAATTTGTTCTCAACACTCATTTCCGACCTTATTTTGAACATTTTTTTTTTCAATTTATACTGCCCGCTTATCTCTAATAGATAAAGAATTAGAACTCGTTACCACTTTTTTGGGACACCTTGTATATAATCTTCAACAACACGAATACAGAACAAATATATTGTTGGGAAATGAAACTAATTTTCCTGCTATTTTGAGATGATTTGACTGAATATGATTGAATTTGTTCTAAATATTTTCTTTTCGTGCTTAAAATTTGTATACACGTAAATTATAGCACCATATAACTGTCAGGTTACACTTTAATTTAATTCAAAATGGAGGTATGGAATAGAATGGTACTATACAAATTATTTTCAATTAATATTATTTTAGTCTAGAATTACAATTATAGACTAAAAAAAGTCTAGTCAATGTCTAGAATTTGATGTATTTAAAAAATAATTAACATTTTATTTTGTACTTTTAATACCATTTCCATATAACGATGAATGAAATCTACGTATACTATTGACTACATGCAATAATAGTTTTTAAACACAGTTTTATATAGAATTTGCATTGTTAAATTCCTTTTAAAAAAGGTAAAAAATTTCATTTGATTTTCTTCTTTACTCAATGCAAAATAATTTTTAGCTATAAATATTTCTCTGCTTCAAAAAATTGCGGCCCCAGAATCAAAATTTAAGTTTTCTCACCAAAATAATGATAAATATAAGTTTAAATTATATTTTGATTTCAATAATAATTTATCCTTAGTAAAATAAATAGAAACTCCAAAATGAAAGATAATTTTTTTAAATTCCTCTTTTAATAATGTTATATGTAAAAAGTAAATATATGTAAATTAATGAATAAACAAAGCAATACATTTCAGTATGCTAGT
This sequence comes from Cheiracanthium punctorium, assembly GCA_038373885.1. NCBI lineage: Eukaryota > Metazoa > Arthropoda > Arachnida > Araneae > Cheiracanthiidae > Cheiracanthium > Cheiracanthium punctorium. The sequence continues at coordinate 311,326 of JAWZYV010003523.1, read as the reverse complement.
ACGTTATTTAGATGTACAGATTGTCCAAAATTAAACGATCCTATTTTAAAGTTGTCCCAGACGGAACTATTGTTGAGAAAGTTATGAAATTTTGTGTAGGACATACTGAAAGTATGAGAATTTGTTTCAGCGAATAAAAAATATTAGCTCAAATGTTCGCCACCAGGGGCCTTTTTTAATGAGTTGCACATTTAGCATGCATTTATGATAGTTTACAAATATTGTTATAACAAAAAATGTTCAACACGACGGCCATCATTGCCAGCTACCGTCTGGAATCGCAAGAGAGCATTTTCTACAGCTGACAGCAGTATGTTCGGGAAAATATTACGAACATGTGAAATGCTGTCTTTAAGATCAGGTAAAGTTCTTGAATTATATCACGACTTACCGAATGTTTCAAACTCCCCCAAAGCCAAAAGTCAGATGGATTGAGATCTGGAGATCGCGGACGCCATGGAATGCCCCCTGATGGTGAATATTTGAACTAATATTTTTTTTTATTCGCTCAAACAAATTCCCGTATCTTCATTATGTCCTACGCAAAATTTCATAACTTTCTCCAATAGTTTCGTCTGTAGACAACTTTAAAACAGGGTCGTTTAATTTCAATTATCAGTAAAAACACTATTCGTAAAATATCTGTATTTTACAAATAGTATTTTTACTGATATTCTTAAAGAAACAACCAAGAAAGGAAAAGAGAGAGAGAATTCAATCTCCTATAAATCAGAAACACTGCACTATTCATCAGTACTGAAACTATTTAGAAATAACAACTTTAGCACTCTTATTATGTTGGCTAATAAACAGAGCAATTAATTTACAATTTCCACACTGCTTCCGCACTCGGCTTGGCGATGAAATTTCAAACACTAATTCCAAATTTTTTTCCCCCTCCTTCTCGATTCGATTGAATCTAACAAAGAAGCAATTCTTCAAGCCGCCGCGAAATTCTTTTTCCAATGGAGCTCCGAGTGGAGTTGAGAAACTAAGCTACCGCTTTTGCCTCTTTCCTCAAAATTTATAAACTTGTCGTTTATTTGTTTACTTGGTTTATATATTTTTTTTCTCCTTTCTGCAGAAATATATGTATCATTTTTTTTTCCCCTTGGCATCAGCGAAGGCTTTTTTTTTTCTGTTTTCTTCTAGCTATTAGTGTGAGAAGCGGTGCATTTGTTACAAGTGTTTTTTTACATTAATTCGGAGCTTCGCTCAACAATTGCTGCAGGGTAGAAAAAAAAGGAACCTTTTTTTTTCTCGTTTAAAAAAAAAAGCGTATTATAAAAATTTACTTCGATGCGTAATTTTCCGTGAAGGTTGCATTGCAAGCAAGCAGAGATTGCAAATTTGTTGTTCCGTATATTTTGGGTCGAGATTTCTATGGGATGTAGCAGTATAACACCAAAGGTGAATCATTAAGATTTGGTTTTGTTAACGGGTTTTTTATTCATTATATCTCGTAAATATTCCTATGATTTAGTTAGACGTGTAAAATGAAAAGAAACAAATATTATGCAAATTGTTCAACAATTGCTGCAGATAAGGTCTATTTTCTCATGTTTTCAATTGCTTATTGTATTTTAAAATATGTACAATGTTATTCTTTTTTACATAAAAAAAAATTCTTCGTTATTTTATGCAAAAAGAGTAACGAAACAAATATTACACAACTTCGCTCAACAATTGCTGTAGATAAGGTCTATTTTTTATTTTTATACAATTGTTTATTTTATTTTTAAATATATACAGTGCTTCTCTTCTTTATGTGTAAAAAGGAATGTTTTGTATAAAAATAGTAATGAAACAAATATTATACACAACTTTAACAATTGCTGTAGATAAAGTCTATTTTTTTATACAGTTCTTTATTATATTTTAAAATTCGTACAGTGCATTTCTTTTTGTATGTGTAAAATAAAATTGTTTTATACAATAAGAGTAGTGAAACAAATATTACATAACTTCATTCAACAATTGCTGTAGATAAGGTCTATTTTTCTTTTTATTAAATTCCTTATTTTACTTTAAAATATGTACAGAGAGTGCTTCTCTTATTTATATGCTAGAAAAAAAAGATTTTTTTTTTCGTTTTATAAAAAAGAGTAATTATAAAAATTTATTTTGACGAGCATTTCCGTGAAAGTTGCGTTGCAAACGCGTTGCAAAGCAGAGATTGCAAATTAGTAGTTCTGTGTATTTTGGCTCGAAATTTCTTTGCTACACCAAGGGTAAACCATAAAGACTTGTTTTGTTAACGCATTTTTTATTTATTATACCTCGCAAATATTCCTGAGGTTTAGTTAGAAGTACGAAATAAAATGAAACAAATATTACAGAACTTCGTTCAACAATTGCTCTAGATGTGGTCTTTTTTTTATTTAGTTACTATCTCATATTTTAAAAGATCTACTCCTAAAATTTATTTCAGTGAGTAATATTTTTGAAGATTGCATCGTGATCATGAAAATTAATTACAGATTAGTTTCTGGTGTTGTTAGTAAAACTCAATCTTTCTGTGCAGTACTCAGATTAACAATTCAAAGCATTTTTGTGCTGTAATTGTTTTGCATTCTCTAAAGCGTACTTAAGAAACATTCACCTATTTCATACCCAGCAAAATAATATGTATTGCTGAGGATTTCAATATGATGCTCTTAGTCGAAAATAATGTCTCTAGAATGTATGGCTCTTCTAAAGGAGCACTCAGACGAATAGAAATACATTATTGTTGTTGGTAGTTTAGAAACATTCTTCCATTTAAAGCACAATACAATAACATTTAGACATGCATAACCAGTTACTCCTTTAAAGTTATTTTACAAGGTCATACAAATTTGCATTTAATAGGATACAGCTTTTTTGAGATTATATTCAAAGTCAATGTATGCATTATGATGCAACATTGATTTAATTAAAAAAAGACGACTTTAAATGACTTCAATATAATGAAGAATTAGGAACTGCCAAGATGTATGCCATAAGCAGCGATTTTAATACTTTGACGATTTGTGCATACGCTTATTCGATAATAATTTTCATTAAGGTTGACATTTAAATAGTTCTCCATATTTTCAGATGCATAATCCTTTCGCAGATTTAGCACATCGAGATATTTCATCTGACCTTGGTGGCAAATATCCAAACTGTGATGAAAACTATTCTTATAGTAATATAGTAGGGCTTGAAAATTTCTCGACGTTTATAGAAGACATCACCAAACTGATATTAGTTTAGAGAATTTGATTTTTCGCATCAAACTTGGCGATAAATCGCTAAAAGTAGCCAGCCTTGGCGAATTTTGAGGTATTACTACCAACTCAGTTACCAGCTAGCCCTTTAGGTAATGGTTTAAAACTATGTTCCACCCCCCCCCCCATTTTCTGAATGATAATATCACTAAAACTTGACCAAATTAGTATTGGAGCATTCCGAAGCTATCCCCTTTCCAATAAAAAAGGAATCATGGAAATCGGTTTGAGTGGCAAAAAGTTATCCGTACACTTAAAAAAAGAAAAAAAAAACTTGTTGAACATAGTACACCCTCTCAAAAATATATTCGAGAATAAGCGAAATTTCCCCATTTTAGCTTTAGTGATTCTTTATTAGTTTTTAATAAACGTACATCTCGACAGGAATTTGGAAAATTATAATTATACATAACCTATTTCATACTTTGTAATAAATAATTTTTCGTATATAAAACCAACGTGGGAAACTTGACTTTTACTGTAATACTTTTTTTATGAGGTTGTATTTCCTCCTTTTTTTTAAGTGAGTAAAAAATAATACTGAATATGCCATACACATCTTTTATCTATTAGTAAAGTTATTAGTTAGAGTTATTATTTTAAAGTTATTAGTTAGTACTTAATTATATTTACAGAGAAACTGTAACCTCGATTACAAATCCATTTCAAATTGAAATGTTCGACTTCTTTTATAACACATACACCTACTCCCAAAAAAGTGTTTGAGAGTAGCCCAACTTCGAATTTCAGTTTTCTGAAAAACTAATTAATTTTCTGTCAAACATGCAGTTTTAAAGAATTACAAGCAATTACTCTTACGTAATCTATGAATCATTTCTTATTAAAAACAGCACTCAATACATAATAGTACATGAGCAAGTGCTAATTCATGCAGGAACCGACACAGGCGATTTAACTTACATTCGAATACGGGCATTCTCAGAAAGTTACTTTCTTTTTCTAGCACTAAAAACAAGCCACTTTAAGGCATAAATATTTTTCCATTTATCAATGTCAAGCAAAAGCTAGAAAAAAAAAAAGAGTGATTACTTCTTAACTAAATTATAAATGTTTTCCCACTCATCAATTTTGAAACTAAGAAATCAGTCATAATTTCTTCTCGCCGACAAACTTCCAGATTTTAATCTTATTTCTAACAAATTTGGCTAGTAAAATTGCAGGGAGTATCCCAGAAAAAGGCTACTCGTATTGCTACTTAAAAACGAGAGAAAAATGAAACGCTTTAAAATTACGCCAACCCTCCTCAATTCATCAGTACAAAAACAGTTCAAAAATAACCTTTTTGACACGTGAATTTCCCTTAGCTAATAAACTAAATATAATTAATTTATAACTTCCACGCTTCCACATTGAGATTGGAGATGAAATCTCAAACATCACCTCAATTTATTTTTCCTTCTTTTCGATTGGATTGCTACTTGACCCTTTAAGGCGCAACCCTTTCCCAATGCTGAAAAAAAGTTTCGATCGTCCGCAAGATGGCGGACGATCGAAACGTTCATCGCGTGCCACTGATCTAGAGACCTATTTATGACGACAGCTGGCTGTGCGCCATCTTGCTGGTAGTTAAGTCGAGCGATGGCAACGATGGCCCTTTTGGGCCATGAGCGATGGCCCTTTTTTCAGCATTGGGCAATCTATCCAGCTGTTCTCGTATTCTTCCATTTTTCAGCAGATGTCAGTGCTGTTAAAAATAATCATGACCATTTTTTGACGGGAAATGACGTGCTAAAAAGTAAAGTATTCTCATGGAGCTATGTCACCCGCAACTATTTTTATAGAAATCAAATCTATTCTTCGTGACTGGCAACAGTCAAAACGTGAGAGTTTGGTGTTCCCAGAGCGGGAACACTGCGCGCTTAAGGGTTAAGAAGAAGAATAAGAGAGCTCAAATGACGCCCCCCCCCCATCCTTAACCCTTCTCCCTTCTTGTTCTTCATTCAGTAAATTTCTTTTCGACAACGAAGTCCAGAGGAGATACAAACTGAGCACATCAAGCGTGTCTTTGCGTCTTTCCTCAAAATTTGTAAATATGTTTTACAAGGTTTATTTTTTACATTTTTCTTCAGGAATATTTCACAAAGTGTCCCAAAAATATGGTAATAAGCTTTGATTCTGTATCAATTAGAGATAAATGGACAATTTAAACAGAAAAAATGTTCAAAATATGCTTAACAAAAAGAGAAAGAAATCGGTAAGAAAGAAATTCCTCTCGCTTATTATTATTATTTTTTTTTAAATGATACTTTTTAAATTTGTAAACGAGCCCGTACAAAAAAAATATAAAATGGTACAATGTACCCCGTACAACTAATGAGATGATGTACAAAATTTCAGTTTTTTATCATAAAAATGTCTCAGCAATACCTGTAGGCTAGATGGTTTGGAGCCATGCATGAAATTGATTGTAAAAGCTTACTGCTAGAGCGTTAAAAAGTTATTCTCTTTCGTAATTTCTGTGCGATCCCTAAAGGCTGTTATCCCGTGGGATCTTTTATTTCGAGAGCCATTGAAAGTGGTGTAAGTCATAATGTATATAGCCTTCATGTCTCTGTGATACGTTTTAGGATAAACGCTCAAATTTATATCGGGCCCATTATACTTACTGGGAATTTTTTTTTTGTACAAATTTATGTGTAACTTTTAACCAGAGAAATATTTCTTAACCGAAAGCTGACACGCAAAGGGGGACTCGTCGCAGTGAGTCTAGGCTCGTCGAAATGCTCTGTAACTTCTTATACTTTAGTTAAAAGTTAAAGTTTTATGTGTTCTAGAAAGATTAATCAGTTCCTCAGAAAAATAAAATAGAAAATTCGGATTACTGTAGTATATTTTTTGATTGGGAAATTTCTTTTGCAATAGTTGTGGAATAAAACGAATACTTTGGTCCACTTGATATGACGTAGCATTTCATTCTGAGGAAGAGTTCAAGCCTTCTTGTGTGTAGATGGTGATGGCTGAACGTCCCTGTTCACAAACCGACTCGCGGTTTCGATCGGCGGCGGCGTGTCATTTGAAGAACCCGCCAAAGGTATATAATGCTGTTACGTTGCGAAAGCCCAAACCTTTTACAAGAATTTCCGATGTGGATGGGGAGAGTTATCATAGTTAAACCGAAACATATGCATGCCCCGAACGAATGAATGAAAAATCGATTCCGCCGCGCTTTAATCGATTAAAACTGTACTTTTCCTTTCGCAAACTGAGTGAGAGAGTATGTGTGCCCATGAATAATTTAAGTGTTCGGTCCCGAAGCGTGGAACCCGGGCCGTTGTGTGAACCGGGCCAACTGGTGTCCGCACGGAGATCGTTATTTCGCACTCTAGGGGAAAACCGGGGGAATTTCGCGCGCTCGTCGGGGGATAGAGAAAGTTTTGGGGGGGATAATGGAAAGAGAGATGAGATTTTGGGAAGATTTGCTGCCCCGCTCGCTCCATTTCTGACTCGCGCCGTAATTTGTCAGTTGTGTTGTACAGGGGAAATTTATTTCGGTGGAGAGTGGATGTTAGTGCAGGTAATGCGCGGTGCTAGGAAGTCGTGTGTGTTACATGGAGGAAGTGCTAGGAAAAGACAGTGAGGTTTCATTAGCGGCAGTGTTTCACTTACGACGTGTGCTGTGCTAGATGGCGCAAAGAGGTTCCGTGCGCAGTTTTCCCCTATCGGAATAAGTCTGGAAAAGTTCAGCTCAGACTGATGTTTTTGTTTGAAAATTAGCGAAAATGTGCATAATTTCCTGGCACAAGGCGGAAGTAAAAGAGACAGTTTCAATTTTTTCAGCCCACTCCCACTCAAAGAAATTTTCGAATGTAAGCTAAATTTTCTACTTATACTACTCTAAGCTACTTATACTACTCTAAGCACACTTTTTGGGTTATGAATAATCAATTACCGTAAAATACAGCAAATAATACGCACCCATTCTAATAAACACCCCCTTGCTTTTTTCGTGCATTTCGTTTTGCTTTTACACTACCAAATAAATGCCCCCTTACGGTGGATTCATACTGGCCGTTCCATGCCGCTCTGACTCCGCTCTCCTCACCGTTCTCTTCCGTTTTGAAACTTTGCCTGCCAGCGCCAAAGACGTCTATTGCAATAGACGGCGCATCCAGCAACCTGGCGTGAGCACAAGATTTCTCTCACCTCAGTCAAATAGTCACGTGGCATATCCTTATTACTTTGCTGCAAATCTGCGCTGTATGATGCGTTGTCTACAGTAATAGATGCCAGTGATCAAAAACCACAGCTCTTAAGGATCACTTTCCCCTATAATAGCGCCAAAAGAGCAATGACTGTCTCAAGCTGGCTGCATGAGTCTAATAGTCACGTGGTGCATCTTTCTTACAGCTATATATGTACACTCTCCAAAAAAAGTATTCGAGCAAGAGAGAAATTTCTTACGTTGGTTTCGTATATTAAAAATTATTCATTAAAGAATATGAATTAGGATGTGTATCAATATGACTTTCTATATTTCTATCAAGTTGTGCGTTTTTCAAAAACTCAATTATTATTCGCAAATCTAAACTAGGAAATTTCTCTCTCTGCTCGAATATTTTTTTTGGAGGGTGTATTAGCCATAGGATACGCTGTCTACCGTATTAAATGTCTATGGTCCGCACGCGAGCTTGCGGGCAGGCAAAGTTTAAACTGTGTAAACACAAAAATTAAAACTATGATTATGTCACTTTCGTAGGCCTAGTGATGACGTGAAAGCTTGGTGACGTAGGCGTTGTAAGGTTTTCTATATCTAGGAGGCATTGGGTGACACCCTCTCAAAAAAGTATTCGAGTAAAAGTGAAACTTCCTACGTTGGTTTCACATAATAAATATTATTCATTATAAAATATGAATTATGTTATGTAGCATTATAATTTTTCATTTTTCTGTCGAGTTGTGGTTTTTAAAAAAAATATATAATTTATTCCCAAATATAAAATATGAAATTTTATTTATACTCGAATACTTTTTTTGAGAGGGTGTACACCCGGCAAAAAATGTATTCGAGTAAGCAGGGGCGTAGCCAGAAATTTTTCATGGGAGGGGTTACGACCACTGCAACTCCCATATATGCATACATGTGTGTGATAAGATACTGAAGAATATACATTTTGTATGGCAAAAAATTCCTCATGGGGGGGGGGGGTTATGACCTCCCTAACTCTCCCCTTGGCTACGCCCCTGCGAGTAAGAAATAAATTTCCTACGTTGGTTTTGTATATTAAAAATTATTTATCATAGGATATGAATTGGGCTATGTATAAATATGACTTTGCATATTTCTGTAAAGTTGTGCGTTTTTCAAAACCTCAATTATTATTCTCAAATCTGAAATAGGAAATTTATCTCTTACTCGAATACTTTTTTTGGATTGTGTACATATTTCTAAGTCAATGAAACGATATTGCTCTTCGAGTCTAAAACAATTTACGAACATTTCTAACTGCTTTGTAAGTTGTAATTTTTCTCTCTCTCTCTGCAAAATTAGTTAATTTTTCTTTTTGTTTCAGGTAAGTCTTCATGATGAACTGTTTGTGCCTGAACTGCCTAAATAATTAATCAAAGCTGTCTCAAAAACTCACAGGTTCGTTAAATGTTATTCTGATAAAACGAAGATGTGTTTGTCAGAATTCTTTGTTATAAATTTAGTGCATTACAGCCCGTAATGAAGAATCGATATTTTTGTATTTGAAAATGACGGATTGTTCAAACTGAATCGAAATAATTTTTACTGGTACAATGTTATTTTTCAGCTGATTAATTTCAATACATTTCTGATCCTGGTTTTCTTAGAAAATTAAATCACACAACATAAGCTAATTATAGAAAATTAAAAATAAAGACGCATTTGTCAAAAACTATTTTCCTTTTGTAGTATTCATTATATTTCATAGTATGTTTACTTCAATATCAATGAAGTGATTTTTATAAACATTTAGCAAGTTAGAATTTGAAAATCATGATCATATAAAACTCTTATTTTTATTGTTATAAGAGTAAGAAAGTGATTCAGTTAAGTTGTCACAAAATTTAATCTTTGTGTTGAAAAAAAAATAATTTTGAGGTCACTTGAATAATGAGTAACTTTTCGAATGCTTTAGTTTTAATTTAAGATTAAATTATAAGTATGCTGTGCATTGATTTTTCTCCTTAAATTGTTTGTATTTTCATTATTGTTAAAATTATACTTATGGCTAAGTACAATATTTTTTCAATGATATTTGTCAAGAAAGAGAAAACGATTTTAAAGTTTTGTGACTGAACGAAGTCATAGTAAGAAGGCATTTTATTTAAATAAATAAATTTATAAATCCTTTCAAAATCCATTTAAATAACAACTTTTCAGGAATTAATAAAAACATACGTGATTGTTTAAACAAGGTAATTTGGTTTATAATAGTTCTAGGCTTCTAAGTATGGGATATTTTTACTTTTTTTATTAAATTATGTAGTATATTGAAAAATGTACTCTACTGCGATTGGAGAAATTATGACATATGTGGTTTTTGAAACAAACGGTGTAGTTCATAAAACATTTTTCAAAATTTGGTATTTAAAAGTAAAAATTAATAAAAATATCTACGAACAACATATAGATATAAAACACTTGGCGATGGGAGTCTCATAATGCCTGGCACAGATTTTAAGGAGAGTTAACACATATAGTAAGGATTCAGAATCACATAGCAATGTGTGGGCGAAAACGATGTCTTCAAGTATCTGTAAATAATCTCTTCGGAACAAGTGTTGAAACAATATTGAACTCTACGACCATTGTTCGTCAAAAACTAATGTATCTTTTACAGAAAACACGCGACTAAAATGTATATTTTGTAAAATTTTATTTCACTTCATCGATGAAATTTTTGGAGACAAGCTTTATGCCACTTGGTTAAGAAATTTGACGAAAACTTCAATACTTTCCCCAAACTGTTTACTAACACTTTGGACGTTAACTGGTGTTTCGGCCCCACATTTCTATGTGACTCTGATACCTATTATGTGAACAATCTCCCCTTAAAGTTTATCCCAATCATTATGGAACACACTGTATATGTGTTATTTATTAAAGTTATTTATTAATTTTGACCAGTTCAGTTATTTTGGTAGGTAATCTCTGTGCCGTACCACTGAAATTCATATTTAAGTGCGTAGATTAAAAAAAAATTGAAACTTTATGTTTGTCTTGTATTCCTGTTTTTTACAGTTTTTTAATCCATTAATTTAACCTTTTACATACCGAATTCAGATCCATGTATATTTTAAATTAGTTTTTTGCATATTTTGTCTTCGAATGCGTTAATTAAAAGATATAAGTCATTTAAATGTTTAAAAAATTGCATTCAATTTTCACTGGTATTCTCAATTGGGAGCATAGTAGAGATGAGACGGGCTCAGCCCGAGCCCGGGCCCAACTCGGGCTCCGGCTCTGTAACTCACGATTGCGTTCGGGCTCGGGCAGGCTCGGGCTCGTGAAAAATTTCTCCTTTGTTGAACATACTCCTTGAAACAGATTTTAAAAAGTGATTCATGGGATAAATAGACGTACTTATTTCAAAAAATAGCGGAACGGGGGACTAGAAGGTGTGTGAAGATCCAAAATTTATTGTATCCTCTTAATGAAGTAGTTAATTTTATTTGTATTTAGCTGAAATTTCGGGCTCGGATTAAAAGTCTTCGGGCTCGGGCTTCAAAAAATGAGCCCGAACTCATCTCTAGAGCATAGGTCATTTCTGACTATACTTTTATATTGATTTCATAAATGGAATATAGTGATGGGTGCTTTAAATAATAAGGGAAATATTAAAAATCAAAGAAAGATTTATTTTTAAGTGAAAATATGAATTAAGTTTGAAAGGGGGGGGGGTAATCAAGATAGAAAATTTATGAAAATGGATATTTTTATGATTTTTCGTCTGCCTTCCCACTCATGATAGAAATGCAACTTCAAAAAATCAAGTCTTTTTTAAACTATACCTGCTAGTTTTGTCAAGTCAATATTGATAAAATTTAGTCTTTCAATAAATTTTTAATTTGATGTCACCAATTAAGAATATTGGCCTGTAAAAGGTTAATATTATATTGATAGAGTTTCATAGCTTTATCAGCAATTAATAAAAATAATGTGTGATTACTTTCAAATTGTGCGTTTCCAAGACTCATTATTGATGAATCAAATAATTTATGCTGGTGCGTGTAAATAAAAGATATCGTCACACGCGTGTCTCGTTTTTGTCAAGTTTATCATGTTCAGTGATTATAAATAGAAAAACTACGGAAACCAATAAAAAAAAGTGTGATTCTTTATATATATCACGGCTTCAGAATAAATAATTAAAGGAACAGACATACAGCCATTTCCTCACTAACGAAAACTCCCTAGATATTTTTTATATGGGTTTTTGCAATTTTATTGTTTGTTTGTTTTTTCTTTCTTATGGCCCAGTCAGCTGCCTACTGTAAGCTTGACGGCTACGAAGGCCGCAGATGTCGGTCGTTACATTGTGGAATCGTCTTTTAGGCGGACCAGCGTTACCTTCTATGAGTGGTCTCTTGATTTAAAATCCAGATGAGACACCTAGCACCTGGATTGGAACCTCCAGAGGTATCATTTGAACATGGAGGATATTGGAGACACGACAGATTTTACGTGCAATAGCTCCCTTTAGCGAACACAGTTTCAGAGCAGTCCAACTGAGAGAGGTTTTTACCCTCTCAAGCACTGGCCAAGCCGGTGATGCTGCATTTTCCGTGATCTTACGGGAACGGAGCTTAGCGACTAGGCCACTGAGGGACTTCCTGAAATATGTCCATCGAGCTATTGCTTTTCTGAAAAGTACAGCTCGTGTTTTTTAATTTATGTGGAAAGTCTAGTTCTCTTCTTGGCGAATCTGTATATGATTTAAACTATAAGTAGCGAAACTTTCACAAGCTTCAAAAAGGAGTCTAAAAAACTGTCGAGTTTAGTAATTTAGTGTGAATAAAAAAAATGTTCTACTTCGTTTTCTGCTCATAATGGACCAGGGGTCGCGCTGTCTATTGCCAACGTCGCATATTGCGAAAATAAAATTAGTTTGGCGAAAGAAAATATGTTTTGGCAAAAATATTGACAATTTCTTTTCTTAATGATGTCCGAAAAAATCTAATTTGGCGAATGAATTGGCGAAATGTTAAAAAGAGCCAGCGCAACCCCAATTTATAAGAATAAAAGTCGTATGTCAACGGCGTAGGCAATCGAAACGATCTGATAGCTCGATTCATAAAATTAAAATATGAAAATTCTTAAATTGGTTTAGGAAAACCTTAACCCTTTATCTACTGACTGTACTTAGAAGAACCTTCAAATTAAAAGTTTTAAAGAATCTGTTTATTGTAACCGTTCCTTTGAAAATTCACTACCAAATACTTCATTTAAACAGTTTGCATCACTATTGCGTGCTCTATTAGAGTAGATTGTTTTAAATAGACAGCTTTCTAATCATTTCGTACACCCTCCTCCCCCAAAACGAGCAGTAGTGAATTTTCAGACGTCTGTTTTATGATTAAAGGATTAGATTTTCTAAAAGTGTGTCCATCAAAGTATTACTTGACTCCTTCATATTTGTTGGTCCTATACTCTTTGGAAAAAGACTCGTTTACTGTTTATAAAACCAGTTATCTAACGCATAGCTTATGCTTATTAATTTTTTCGTAATTTTCTTTTTTATTACATTAATCAGTATTTATCATTCATTGCCTAACTATAACAAGATAAAACAAATAGATTCAAGGTCATATTCTTGGCTATTCTTAATTCAGTAGATGAAGGGTTTAATTCGAGACTGGTATGAAAAGTGATTTTCACCCGTATATTTACAAAAAGAAAATCTATATTCTGAAAAAATCTTCATAGAATTATTTTGCTACTGTAAGCATCATCGAATTTTTTTAAAAAATCTATTTTGAGAATTATTCCAAAACCAGTTCCGCTTTAAAGTAATTTATTCTGTAAGTAATTCTCGTATCACGAGAGTGTACGCATACTAATCAAAATTCTAAAATAAATTCAAGAATCATTGCAGAAGAAATTGGAGTCATTTTTACGAATCCTTCACAAAAAAGACAATCGACTAAAATAATCCTTCACTGGCATTTTACCCTATGCTTTTATTTACTTTGTAAATTGTTTTAAGAAGAAAAGGAGGCTTTCGCCAACATTTATATGAAAATTCGCAAAAAATTAGATGTTTATATTCAGTAAATCAAATATTGAAATCCCCCCAAATAAACAGTTTTATCAAAAATTGGGACCACGGAAAAAATTCCTGGATCCACCCTTGAAATTGCACCTAATTTTTTTTATTTGGCAATATATCGCCAAATTTGGCAAAGAAATATAAATTAAAAAAAGTGGTCCCTGTTTAGTCTCTCGGTAGTATAATGTCGGCTTAACAAAAAGGAAAAATTTTATGTATTTTACAATGGACGTTTAATGGTCAGTAAACTGCCGTATAATAATTTTTTTTTCACAATCAATAAACTACAATTTTTTCCACATTTAAGGCTTAAAACATCAATATTTAATCCAGACAAACACATTAACCCGTTAAATACAAAAGAATTTGAAGATAGCAGTGTGAGATGTAACATTTAACCAAAACCAACGAATTTCTACCATCAGCAAACTTGATCTAAATTTACGACACCCTTCGTGGGTATGAAAAATCGGTTAATTATTTCTAGCCACCATTTTCCCAACATTTTCTTCTTTCCATTTTTTGGGGTCGTAAAACGGAGGAGAAAATTGCTGGAATCGAAGTTTTCGAGTTAGGTAAGCATCGATTCATCAATCGATTCTTTCTATCGAAGAGACTTCATCCCGAACACAGTTTAATGTGCCGGCTTTGAATACAGTGGAAGCGTGTGTACACTAAGTTCGCGCATATTTCATAAAATTTAGCGTGCGAAAATCACCACGTGCTGTCCATGAAAATCGTTAGCGTGGACTGTCTCTAATGTAGTTAGAGGAGAGGAATATTTTCCCTCTGGTGTAGGGATTTTTAATGTAATGGCAGGGGATTTTTTTTTCTGATGGGGATATTTTTTTTTAACCTAAAATTTAATCGATGTACTACAAGGTGATCAATTTATAAGAGCACCCTTTAATTTTTCTTATTACCTTTAAGTCTGACTGATGTGGAAAGTATTCTAAAACTGAAATATAATTGTTTAAACCTTTTTAAGTGTGGGAGACAATTTCTAATACTGTTGGACTGTTACAACTTTATTTGTGAGGTAAAACAGAAATGGATACTCACAATGTTACTTAATCCTGGGATAATTTTATTTTTAAAAGAATAATTTAATTCATATGTTTTACTTTATCTTTACTTACGGCAAATGTTGAAAATACGGAAAAAAACACATAAAATGTTACTTATACCACGGTACGATCGTTTCGACCAAAAATTCTTTCGGTCTTCTCAGTGAAAGCCCTTTGTCTCCGAAGGGCTTTGACGAGACGAAGAGACGACGAGAGGAGACGAAGGGCTTTGACTGAGGAAGACCGAAAGAATGTTTGGTCGAAACGATCGTATCGTGGTATAAGTAACATTTTATGTGTGTTTTTTTTTTCACAAAGATTTTATTTATTTTTAAATGTTGAAAATGCCCTTCACCATTTTTTTTATTAAAAAATCAACATGCCGAAAGTTTTCTGATACGCTTCATAACATTGTTGGTGCTATTGACGACAATGTTTTCAGTTGTGAGTTGCTTTAATTCATCCATGTTTGCAGCACTTTTCTGCAAATCGCGTCTCCATTTCTGTTTTACCTTACAAATAAAGTTGTAACCATGCAAGTGTTGAAAATTGTCTCCTACACATAAACAAGGTTCAAACAATTAGGGTAATTCCGGGAGAGATGGATCGCGTTTTTTCTTCGTTCTCTAAAAGCCATATATTTATGTATATTTTACTTTCCGCAGTATATACATATTGTTACGAATTTTCGGGGCAACCCGCTACTCTGTGGCTTAAAATGGTTTAAAATTCGTATTCTACGCTTCAAATAGATAAATTTTGCTTTTTGTTGCATCAAAATCGGCCAATTAGAACCGGAGATATGGAGGTTTCGGTTTGCCATTGTTTTTCAATGGAGGTTCTAGAAAACTCGAGAAATATTAGTCCTAGAGCTTAGATCTCTTCATATTTGGGGACTTATTTTTGGCGCCAAATTTGGCGATATTTCGCCAAAAGTCGCCAAGCTTGGCGACTTTTTGGTCATTTGGCGAGATTTTCTCAATGGGGCCGGGAAGTTGTTTTTCCTGCATTAAAACGCATAATAACCTAACATTACTCTGCTACTCCTGGAGTTTGTCGTTCTAAAGTCCTGTTGGTGTAAAAAGTTCAAGTAAAAAGTCACTTGTCAGGATGGAACACAAACTTTATTGCTTCTAGAACTTCGTAGAACAATCAGCTGTACACAATTCACAAGCACAATCTAGCAGTAACGTGCTTTTAACAATCCGCTTGGATCAGAAGCTCTCACAAATGCTGTATTTCTCACACAAAATAAGTCACTTTCACAGGCAAAAATTCTGGAAATTCAAGGATAGTAAATACTTAGACAAGCATGAGATTTAACACGCACTTGAACAGCTTCACAAGCAGCTAAACCGCTTCTATAGCACTATCAACTCAACACGCACTGAGACTCTTCACACAGGCGTCACCGCACGACTTCGGGCGCGCGCTTCTATAAATAGCCGACGCAGGAGGTACAAGAGGTTTTCAGAAAAGT
Source organism: Cheiracanthium punctorium (assembly GCA_038373885.1). Classification (NCBI taxonomy): domain Eukaryota; kingdom Metazoa; phylum Arthropoda; class Arachnida; order Araneae; family Cheiracanthiidae; genus Cheiracanthium; species Cheiracanthium punctorium. The sequence continues at coordinate 295,272 of JAWZYV010003523.1, read as the reverse complement.
CAATTTCTCGAGGGTTCTGCATAAAGCGTGAATTTTGATTACGTCATAGAAGAGAAATGTTAGGTTATTATGCGTTTTTAATGCAGGAAAAACAACTTCCAGGCCCCATTGGGAAAATCGCGCCAAATGACCAAAAAGTCGCCAAGCTTGGCGACTTTTGGCGAAATATCGCCAAATTTGGCGCCAAAAATAAGTCCTCAAATGTGAAGAGATCTAAGCTCTAGGACTAATATTTCTCGAGTTTTCTAGAACCTCCATTATAATTGAATGGCAAACCGAAACCTCCGTATCTCCTATGTTTCTAATTGGCCGATTTTGATGCAACAAAAAGCAAAATTTATCTATTTGAAGCGTAGAATACGAATTTTAAACCATTTTAAGCCACAGAGCAGCGGGTTGCCCCGAAAATTCGTAACAATACAGTGTATGATATTTCTTACAAAAATCCTTATGCAGAAGATCATATATGTAAAGGATTTTTTTTTAATGATTTTTAAAAGTATTTGCTATTTGGTCCCTCTCATCCGGGCTATTCCGGCTGAGATTGGATCATATGAATGGGGAAAATGAACCACCATAAAATAATGAAAAAAGTTGCACATGTATTAAATTTATAAATGTTTATTTTCCTTAAGTGGTTGTGGTTGTGTGTGATTATGGCAACGCTACGCTAGTGCGATCTTCCAAGGGGAGGGGTGCCTTGGTAGGAGGACTTTCTAAGGGGTTCTAACGCGTATTCACGTTACATCTGGAGAAAACCTACCAAAACTCCAGACCGTTAGATCGACAGCCGTGCGATGGGACCCGAACCCGGGATCTTCACACTTCGGTCATCTACCGTTTTCAGTGGCATAACCACTGTGCCATTATATTTTCCTTAAATGGAAATGAAAATTAAATTACTTGTAATTAAATTCATTTAAATTAATTTATTAAGTTTACATGAATTACTATGTGACATTTATTTTGCATGAAATTATTTTTATGAAATCGCTTTTATGTGCTATGACTTAACCCATTTGTGCTTGGATATTTTTGCGACTTTCTTCGATTTTTACTGATAACAGAAATAATAGATAAATTTCTGATGTCAACTTCTTGAACAAGGAATGATTTATTTTAAAATCATTTTGCATAAAAATCGAAATATCAACATCTTACTTAGTCATGTTAAAATATTGTGCGGAGTTGAGGCTCAATACTCATGAATAAAGGCTAGGAAAAATAAATAACGTTTTCGACTAATAGCGAAAATGCCGTCCCAAAAAAGGGACGCTAGGCATAAATGGGTTAAGATTGACACAAAACCTGGTCAATCTCTCCCTCTTCGACGTGGTCCATCTCTCCCGATCGTCCGGATTGACAAGTACAACCCACACTGATTCTACATTGTGGATTTCCTGTCGCCATTTTAGGTTATTTGGAAGCCAACATGTTCCCCGAGATTACATCATCAAAACTAGATTGATCACATATAAAATAAAACTTTTAATTGTAGAATTATAACCACACGAAAAATTGTCAGCTATAGCAACAATGATAATTAGATGAAAAATTATTATGTTTTTTTGTGTAGAAAATAGTAGCACGCCTTACAAAATCTCTTTAAGTGTCTCACTAAGATAGTTGCAGCATATATTGAGAGGCGCATTAACTAAATATTTGGCTGGTCCATCTGACCCTGTGGTCCATCTATCCGTGGCCGTCGTTATTAGCAACGGGCCTGCGTATGAGTTGCCATCACTAAAAATGAGTTTATCATTGAGGCCTGTTTTCCCCCAGTCACAGTGTTCTATTTTATTATTCTAAGTATTATAAATGTTATATTATTTTATTATTTTAAAACAATTTTTTATACTTTTGTCGTACTAAAGAACTTTAGATGTAGGTAATCGTTTTGTGAATCTTGCGCCATTTTCTTTCATGAAAATTTATCCTAAAATTCGAACATTTTGCTCTGAATGTAAAGGTACGTGAACACTTTTAAAATGTATTTAAAAATTCTAAAAATATGTATGTAAATCATGTTTAGTGAATAATTACTCATGTGTTATTTATAAATAAATTATTTTAATCAGAAATCGCGTATTACTTACTTGAGTAGTTTTTATTCTTGTAAATAAGCATCACGTTGTGATACTATTTAGACACTTTAATTTTGCCAGTTGAAAATGTTATTTATCAGTTATATATGCCTTGATTATGTGATTCAGACTTACATCTGGTACAGTGCAGAAATACAGTAAATTATAAATTATTGATTTTTGCCCGTTTATACAGAAACTTCAAATGTAGTTAATATTTTGTACAAGCGTTCATTATGCTTGCTCAATTCCAAAGTTCCACTGAGAAAGATTCAAAAGAATAATATATACTACATGAAATGTCTTTATTAAAGAATAATTCAGGTATCGCGCTATAGAGCGTATTTTATCAATTTTCTCCAATATACAGGATATCCCGAAAACACAGAAATGCGCTTTAATACATCATTTGTAAAAGATTAATCTTGAATTGTTTAAAATAACGTAGGAAATACGACTACGTTCATGAAATATTCATTATAAAAATGTCTTGTGTATTTAATTATTTTAAAGTATACTAAATATCCACTTGTGAAACTAAAATAAGCAATCGTGAATCATGAGAGTAAGCGCTACTTTGTTTTTCCTTCAAATAATATGCATCTATTTTCTTTATGTCAATATGTATCATAGCAAACAAATTAATCATGAGTTCGTACTTGAATTAGTAACACAATTACTACTTAAAACTATATTAAATAACGTTTGAAAGCACTGGGAAGGTTAAGAAATGCCTGATGTATACATGAAGACTCGAGCATCCGTAGGCCTCTTTGGATGGCTCATCAAAATACATGCGCAGGCCCGTTACTAATTGCGAAGGCCCCGATCTATCCCGGAATTACCCCATACTTCAGTGTTAGAATAGTTGCCACGTCAGTCAGATTAACGGGTCATAAGAAAAACCAACGGGTACTCTTTTAAATTGATTACCCTGTATAATGTTTGAGCACTTCGTGTTATAACGAATTAATTTAATTTAGGGAATATTCTTTAATTATTCGTCTGTCTATTATTATTTCTTCAATCGTGAGGTTCACATATGTGTATCGTTTTACTTGCCTAATAAAATCTAAACCGTTTAAATTTATGAGATTTTGACGTTATCTTTAGAAAGATGAATGTGTTTGCTTTTAAAAGAAACAAACGCAAGGCAATGCTGAGCTGGTTTTATTTATGAAATTACTTGTCGTTTCCTGCTTTATCACTACCCCCCTTTTTTCTTTCCGAACATGTACCATGTAAGGAAAGTATTGTAATCATGAAAAAATTCGACTTCGAGATTTTGGTGTTTTTACACGTTTTGAGGGCTTCTGAATCCATTTATGCTATTTTTACGAGATGTATGTATGTATGTGTGTATGTGTGTGTGTGTGTATGTGTGTTTGTGTGTATGTGAGTGAACACGATAGCTCCTGAACGGAGCATTCGATTGAGCTCAAATTGGATATATATGTCATAAACCACCGTCGCAAGACCGGTATTGATTTTGGTGTGTATAGGACTTATTGTTTTTCTACAGGGCTACGACAAAGATTTCTTTTACATTATGGCCTATGGGGGGAATTTCTTGAAAGTGCGCTAGCGTTTAAACGGTAAATTCTATTGAGCTCAAATTGGGTATATATGTTATAAACCACCGTCGCAAGACCGTTATTGATTTTGGTGTGCATAGGACTTATAGTTTTTCTACAGGGCAACGACAAAGATTTCTTCTACATTATGGCCTATCGGGGGAAATTCTTGAAAGTGCGCTAGCGTTTAAACGATACATTCGATTGAGCTCAAATTGGGTATACATGTTATAAACCACCATCCTAAGACCGCTATTGATTTTGGTGTGTATAGGACTTATAGTTCTCCTACAGGGCTACGACAAAACTTTCTTTTATATTATGGCATAATGGCATATGGGGAGAAATTCTTGAAAGTGCGCAAGCGTTTAAACGGTGCATTCGATTGAGTTTCAATTTGGTATATATGTTTGAATTATTCATCGATTAAAATTTATTTAAATGCTTGGTAATGATCTTAATCGTAAGTGTTCGGAAAGTCGAGTGGAGTCACTCCAGATTTTTTTATTTTGTTTAGTTTCCATTACATTTCTTTAGTTTCAAAATGATATAAATTAGAATATAAATGTTATTGTTTATAATTTAGCAATATACAGGTGATTACAATTAAACTTCTCCTATAAATAGGATTCTAGAGCTAAAAATGGTGAACGGATAGTAATCAAGTTTGGCACGTAGACTATGCATGAGATGCGCTTATGGAGTTTCGAAAAAAAAAAAACAAAGTTCATAAAATGTCTACTAAGGGGCGTTGTCAAAAACAACAAATTTAACAATGAAAATGGCTGAATTGAAATGTGCAAACAACGACAACATTTATTTTAAAGTTTTTGAGCATTTTTTATTTAATTTTAGTTTGTCATTTTTTTGAGCTTAATTCACCATGCAAAGCACTACCTGGTGGAAATTTTTTGAACTAAATTTTTGAAACACCTTCTTGAGAGCTTTAAGAAGAATTATTTTTATCAAATTAAATACATTTATTATTTTGACTCACCATTAATTTATGATAAGATGATGGAGGGGCTTGCCTATAATCCTATGCAGATTCTTCATTATGATTTACCTAAATCTTTACATTTTAACATCCACAAAAATCCTCACTGGCTCTGAAGAATGTTAATAAAATGGTTGACCATTTTCTACTTATATGACAGGTAAGAAATCGGAGTTACTATTCGTTGACAGTTTCTTTTTTAAATATTTTTTTTAAGGAAATCAAATATGGCTTATTTTTACCATTTTTCGGTACATAGTTTAAGTTCAAATTTATTGCTTTAAAACTAATTCAGGTAGACAAAATCCAGTCTTTAACCATTTAACACGCAGTGTTCCCGCACTGGGAACCCCAAACTCTGACGTTTTGACTGTTGCCAGTCACGAAGAATAAATTTGATTTCTATAAAAATAGTAGCTCCACGAGAATCCTTTACTTTTTAGCACTTCATTTCCCGTAAAAAATGGTCACGATTACTTTTAACAGCACTGACATCTTCTGAAAAATGGAAGAATGCGAGAACAGCTGGATAGATTGCCCGATACTGAAAAAAGGGTAGCCGTTGCCATCGCTCGACTTAACTACCAGCAAGAGGGCGGACGATTGAAACGTTCATCGCGTGCCACAGATCTAGAGACCCGTTTTTGACGACAGCTGGCTGTACCGGCACAGCCAGCTGTCGTCATAAAAAAGGGGTCTCTAGATCTGTGGCACGCGATGAACGTTTCGATCGTCCGCCCTCTTGCAGGTAGTTAAGTCGAGCGATGGCAACGGCTGCCCTTTTTTCAGCATTGGGAAAGGGTTGTGCCGCAAAGGGTTAATTTGGTCAAAATATCACCCATAAAATGATGAAAAAAAAATTAAATAAGGAACAGCACTTTAAAATGAAGAGCAACATTGTGACAGTTTAATTTCTTTTTTTTTTTCCTTCATATTGGGTTAATTGTGTTTAAAATTCACTAAGTAATAATAGTTTTTTTTTTTTAAAGTTAATAAAAATAACAGTACTGAACCCCGTCAAATACTTCCGTGCTTCTACAAATCCACCGAGAAACCTCAAACCATGATACCCGAGTACAACATTAATCCACCACCGTTAATTTCAGACAGTTTCTCCCAAGAGAAATATATCTTGCGTTTATTACTTACAGTTCGTAAGTCCCTGTCGACACAGCGGGGAAAGCGGGTCTCCAGGTTAAAAGTACGCGGAAACCGACTTCCAACCCCCGAGGGCGCAGCGTCAGCTGGCGAGGGGCGCAACATTTTTCCCTTTTTCCAACTTAATTAAAACACCGGTGGCAACACCGCGGCGAGTGGCAGAATAAAGAACGCAGGGGCATCAGGGCGCTAATGCCTTCCCAGTTCACTTGATCCCGAGGTAAAGGAAGTTTTGGGTAAAGGTATTAGAGAGAGAAGGAACGGAGGTGGGGTGGGTGTGTAATAATTTGAACGTGATGTTTTTTTTTTTTTTACTTCTTTTTTTTTCTTCTTTACTTCCCTTCTAGTCGGTAAAAAAAAAAAAGGGGGAAAATTAAAATCCCCGAAACACTTCAAAGTAGATGAGAGAGGATGCAGAGAGTTAAGTATGTTTGGAGTGGGGAGGGCAAGGGGGTGGGGGGGGAGGTAAACTGTTTACATAATAATGAGTGGGAAAGTTGACGCTGGTATGCAGGAGTTTTTATTTTTTTATTTTTCTGTACTGTGCGCAAGATAATGAAAGGTGCATCGTACACGCAGAATGGGGCATTACAAAAAAGTAAAATTGAAGTGTTTAGTTTTTTTTCCCTTTTTCTTTTTCTGCATGTAAATTGAAAAGAAAGAAAATGATTTTTGCATGTGATTATTTCCTTCCTTCTATTTTAGTTGAAGATGTTCGTGATTTTTTAAAATATTAAATTCAAAAAAATGTACAAATTTCTCGGTACTAATCATTTAATTTAAAACAGCGTAAGGGTTACTCATCAGAACAGTTAGCAGCCTCACTCAAAATGGCGGTTTGTGAAAATATTATATAGGGTTAAAACTGTTTGTATAGGGTAAAACAGATCTTAAGACTGGTATAAAATCTAGTACAATGTGTGATACTTTATTGTTAGTTAAATACAGATATTTCATCCAGCAAAATTGAAGTGTTATCTTTCTTTCTTTCTTTCTTTCTTTTTTTTTTTTTTTTTTTTTTGCCTTGTATGTTAATTGAAATGTAAGAAAATGATTTTGCATGAAATTATTTCCTTCTCACAATTTTACCTGAAGATGTTAGTGATTTTTTTTATCTAAGCTGAAAAAATATGTATATAAATTTTTAGTACTAATACTGTTATTTAGAATTACGTAAGGATTATTCATCGGAACTACATAAGCATGTGACCAGTCACACTCAAAATGGCGGTTTGTGAAAATGTTTGTGTAGGGCTAAAATGGATCTTAAAACAGATATACAATCTAGTATATTGTATTGTACTTTATTGCTAGTTAAATATTTATAGTTATTTCAAGCAGAATTTCAGCTCAGCTGCAAATTGAGAAATTGGGGGGAAAACTGGTTTTATATTGGTCGGCACACTTAAAATTCGTTGTGGCGAATTAATTATCGGAGAATTAATTGGGACAGTATAAGAACAATGTCCTCCATGTTCGCAAACTACATCGCAGGGGGTGCCAATCCAGGTGCTGATCTCTCATCTGGAATGCGTTCAAAATTAGGAGACATCGAGCTAAGTCGGTCTTCCTGCTACTGGGGCTCAACTGAATGGAAGCCGCTCAATTTCGCACATCGCAGTCCAGTATGGAGGATCTGGCGCCGATAAGCAGTTAGCCAGAGGGCATTAGAAACAATAAATAAGAACTACATATTGAGTACCTCGAAGCAGTCTCCTATCGAGTATCTATGTTGCAAAAATCATATGCAGCCAAATTTCGTACCATTAGCTTTAATAATTTTGCAGTAACTCCGCTTATTAGAATAAATTTTTAAGGTTCAAAACCGCAATAATTAGTCAGTTTGATCCCAGATAATGGAATATCCTGCTTATTAGAATAAATTTCCAATGTTAAAAACCGTAGTAATTAGTCAGTTTGATCCCGGATAATGTAATACCCCGTTTATTAGAATAAATTTTCAATGTTCAAGACCGTAGTAATTAGACAGTGTGATCCCGGATAATGGAATATCCCGCATATTAGAATAAATTTTCGTTTCAAATTTGCTATTCCATTAAGCGTGTTCGACTGTACTCAAAAAATGATATTAACTTTCCGCTCCCCTTAATACAAGAAACATCATTCCAAATACAACATTTTCTGGATTTTTCAAACACAAGGCTGAGAAGAGGGGGGAGGGGAATGAACTAGATTCGACTTGTTTTAACTAAAATAAAAGGAAATGTGTGTTTTTTTTTAAATTGTACAAGATCAGATTATCGGCGTTCCATTAATTTTCTATTTCAGCAGCGGATAGCAGTAGTAGATCTTCATGTCTTCCATGTTTTCGTTTTCCCCCGAAACTGGCAAAGGAAGAAGTATGTGTGTGTGCGTGTGTGTGTGTGTGTGTGTGTGTGTGTGTGTGTGAGGACTGCCCATCTGTGTCTGCGGGCAACGGTTCTCACCGTTGCCACACAACTCTACAAGTTCTTTCTTCGGGACATGGGAACAGGTGGGAGTTTTCCCTCGAAAAGAGGTGAAGGCATTTCCCCCCCCTCTATTTCTTTTTTTTTTAATTTCCTCTCCTTGATGCAGGAATATGATATATCCCGATGCTGGCAGGGGCTGTCAGACCTCGGAAAAGATCCGTTACGCCGCCCCTCTGCGCCCCTGTTCGCCCCCCCCTTTTTTGGATGCTTCTGTTGTCTTTCGGGGCGTTGCGTTTTATTCCCGGACTAAGTGATGAATAATTCCGGAGCTTTCCCGAGGAGGGTAATTAAAAGAGGTAACGCTGTGCTGCGAAAACTTCTTTAAAGGCGCTTTCAAGAGTAGGGGTGAAATGAGGGTTCAGGGAACAGCACAGTCGATAGGCTGTTATTATAGGGGAAATTTATTTGATGGGATGGGGAAGGGGGGGGGGGTCTGATTTGTGTACACACAAAAGAAACTGTAGACGATGATGAAAAGGCTCTAATTCTTTCTGGAAGTTTAGAAAAACGTACTAGAATGTTTTACATTTTGTAAATATTTTTAAATTTTGTATTTCATGCTTACAAAACATGAGAATCAGATTTTTAAAAAAGAAAAACATAATAAAGAATCATAATTTATAGCATTATTACTACCCCAGTAGGACAACTAGTTCAAAAGGCGTCCATATACGTTGTTCGAACTTCAACGTTCTCTGAACGTTTCCTCAACTTGAACTACCCACAAAGCACAAATAGGTTCTTTAAACGTCTATTAACGTTCAGAGAACGTTTTCTGAACGTTAATAGACGTTCGAAGAACCTGTATGTGCTGTCTAGGTAGTTCTGCTATTGGGGATATGATATATTCGTTGTTCTCTCTCTTGAGTTTTCCATGTCTTTTTCGTTTGTCTGTTCGTTTGTTTAAGGCTTCATTTTTTCACAAATAAAATGATGAAAACGTTCACATATTTTCTAAGATGACCGATTAAAATCTGTTTCAAAGGCAAAACATTTTAAGGCGCTTCAAGTGTTGAGACAAAATGAGGGTTTCAAAAAGTGTTACTATCATACATTTTTTTTCGAAAAAATATTCTAATTATTTAATAGTAGAAATATTTTATTTCTAGACGAGACGGGAATGTTTTTCGTCTCGCATTCATCGTTACTTTTGAAAATAATATTTGTGTACATTAAATTTCCTCATAAGGGGTCATATAAATATTATAACAGAAACCAATTTTCAAGAGTTCAAAAGCAACGCTACATTTTTCACTCTCTTCGCTCCTATATTTTAAAAGCTTTATGTTTTAAACAAAATTTGATGGCCTTTATGACCTATACTGGAAGTCCCATCTGGCTGATGAATAATTAAATGATTAAATAATCGATAATTAAGATACGGTCTCTCTCATTTATGCCATTAAAAATAAATAGATAGCATACCTTATCATGTATTTGTATTCATGAAATAACTAATAACTTTGTAAAATAACACAGATAAAATAACTAATAACTTTATAAAATAACGCTTATTTTTCGCTCAAAACGCGGGCCCATAGTGATAAGTAAACTTTCATGTGTGTGTTATTTTACAAAAATTTAATTATTTCATCTTTTAAACACCAGTTTCTGCTGAGTGATTTTTTGTTGTTGTTGTTCATTTGTATTCTTGTTGCTTTAATATACTTCACTGCCAGTAAGCTGAAAAACCATCAAATCCCGTGAAATAACGGTACATGACTATACCTTTAGCTTTCAATTTCGGGATGTTTCAGAGATTTAGAATACATAGTAGCGAAGAATTTCGTGCTGCGTGCTTGAATTTGCCCCTTTTCAAACAAAGAATCCCCCCCACCCCCACCTTTCTCACCCCTCAAAAGAGAAATCGTTCGCCCGTGCAGCGGGGTGGTGGAAACTTAAAAAACCCTAAGAATCACGAAATGCATTTTCAGTTCCTTTGGTTGAAATTTATGAAGGCAGAACAGCTCAGTGTTATTTTTAAATATCTCTGGTTTTTTTGCTTCTTCTTTTTCTTTTTGTATGTGTGCATTTTCAGCATTAAATTTTCGAGATTCATTTGTTTTTAGAAGTTTGGCATCGAGTAGAAATTTGTTTCAGAATTCCGGAAAGTAACAAAAGTAGAAACATTTTTTTAAAAATTCTTTTTTTTCCCTGGAAAAATATTCTCCCCTACTTGATACACTTTTTTTTTCCTGCAATTTTATGAACAGTAAATTATACATTCCCTGTTTTCGAAATTCCGTACATTATAGATTGCGAGGGACGTTTGTTTGCTGTAACATACGCACGCGTAAGTCAGCTGTAATTTTTCACCGTGGTATGTAATAAACTTTGGAGGAGGTAGGGGATGGAGGGGGGTATAAGGCACTCATGCCTCTTGCATGTTCTACAGGCTTGTAAAAGAAATTTAGGATTAATGGAACTGGAAATCATATGCCGTTTTTTTCTTCCCATTGCATTCTGATTCGAAGACACAAATGATATTCTGAATTATTGTTGTATGTGATTTGGAGAAAGCTGTCTGCAAAAACATAGTGTATTAGTGTTTTGTACGAAAGCTATCTGACTAGGTGAGGGGATAGCTTGGGTGGTGGACTTTTTAAGGAGTTCTAAAAGCGTATTCACGGTATATCTGGAGAAAACCGACCAAATCTTCAGAACGTTAGAACGACAGTCGCGCAGTAGGCCGAAACCCTGAATCTTCACACTTCAGCCATTTACTATGTCCAGTGTCTTATCAACTAAGCCTTGTTTGAGCTCGGAAAAACATAAAAAAATTGTTCAGTATTACAACTGGAACTACTGAAAAAATTACTGTATTTTTAGACTTTATCATAAAAGTACGCATATTATTAATAAAATTTACAGGACTTGTAAAACATATATTGTGGATATGTGTTTAATAAAAATAAAGATGTTTAATTGTTTTATGGTAATTACAAATGTATTCTAAAAATCCCTAAGATTAACAAAACTAAAAATTTAAAGAACTTCCCGTTAAATTTAAATCTAAGTAATACATTACTATTTAAAATTTAATTTTTCTAAAAATATCTTTCTTTTTCATTCTACAGACTAAATATATATAACATTATTAAAGTATTTAAGAAATATATTTAGAAACAGTATTTAAGAACTATTGTTCAAAAACTGGATGTATATTCTTTTTTTAATTAATAATTCCTAAACCGTTGTATTAAGCCGGATCGATTATTTAAGAAGTGGAATGATTTCAATCGTCTGTAACATCTAAAAATTTATAGAATAAAAGACATTTTTATGAAAAAAATGGAATTCAAATCTTAATCTAGTATTATTAATACAAGAATTTTACTTCCAGTACGCAATAAACAGCGTTCTTTTGCAAAAGCTTTGCACGTGTGAAATACTTATCTTAAATAGGATTGTAGAATTTGTTTAGAACAAAATCCTGATATTTATAGAAAATTGGTCCTTAATTGGATGCATTTTTAACTAAATTCTTGTACTTGTAATATCTTGATCCTAAATTGTATATGTTTAATTTCAGAATCGAATGTTTGTGAAATAGCTCTCCCATGTATATGCAGGGAAAAGTAATGGCGTTTTTTCATATGACAATATTTTGACTAGTCAAAACAACTGCAGCTTATAATAGCACAGGACTAGTTTTACTAATTAGTGAGTTTGGGAGCCGGTAGTTGAAAGCCTGTCAGACACTGAGCTTGTAAGGAGGAGGGATACCATACTGTAAAAAGTAACACGGTATAATCCTTGCGTTCAATTTGTTCAGTTTCTTATAAAACTATGATCTTTCAAAATGCATCCAGCTTTTTCGGTGACCCTATATTTGGGTGCATTCAATTATCACAGATTCTCAAAAATGATAATAAACAAATTCAAGGTAAGTTTGATGTCAGGAAATTGAGGGAAAGCATGTTTGTTAAACACTAAATTGATATATCATTCGCGGGGGGAGGAGGAGGAAAAAAAAAGTCGCCAAGATTTGCTATTTTTGATGATTTATCGCCACGTTTGGGGCTAAAAAGTAATCCTCCTGAAACTCAAACCAGATTGGCAATATCTTTCACATTTGGCGAGAAACTAACAAACCCCACAGTTAAATTACAAAAGAGAAGCATAATTAGAATAAGCACCGAAAAAAAAATGATTACAGCACAACGTGGGGGTAAACGTAACGCCAACACGTTGTGATGTGTGCGTTACGTTTATGCACCGTTGTGCTGTAGACTGTGCTAATTTGCTATACAATGTTCTTCGTGATTGGCTTATCAACGTTATTGTGTCATTTTGTGATTGGATTTACAACGCACAGTATTGTATTATTTTACAGCACAACGTGTGGGTAAACTTAGCGCCAACACGTTGTGATGTAGACAGTGCCACTTGCCATGCAATCATTGCCATAGGTTCTTCGTGATTGGCTTATCAATGTCATTACGTCATTTTTGAGTGGATTTACAACACACAGTGCTGTATTATTTTACAACAATATGTATGGTAAAATTGCAGGCATTTCTTATAGTGTGCCTGATATAGACTGTGAGAATGTAAAACAATTTTAGTAATTTTAGTAAACGAATTTAAAATAGATTTAAATTCCAAATGGATTTTATGGAAGAAAGAAGACAAATGCGGCACACTCAGGCAAAATGATACACTTTACAACTTAATGGAATAAGGAAGAAAAATAGGGACCACGCATGTATTATGATACGCTTTTAATCAATAGCATTTTAGTGCGTATTTAAAATACGAAATGGTTTCAGAATTTTTACATTTTTTGTTCTTTCTTTCTAAAAGTATTTTTTCTTTCTTCCTTTTTCTAACAAACGAAATTCGAACTGCTGTCGTAACCAGCAATTTATATGTCCCCAGCAACCGACAGTAAACATAAACTTAGTCAAGGATGCCCGAAACCGTAGGGTAGAATTCAAAACAGTTTTATTTCACCAGGAGAGAAGGTCTTATAATTCAACCTTCACTAATACATTTTTTTTTCCTTTCTCTCTCTGTTCACATTCCTAACATTCGAAACATCTGACGCCCCTTTTTAGAAAATGTGCGCCAAATGGCGCGATTCAAAATAGTCCATAAATCAAAGGATACGAATATTCCCACATCACGTCCTGCTGCCCCGACAGAGAAAAATTTATTTCTAAACAAATGAGGAAAAAGTGCAGATGGAATATTGATTATTTAGCGTTTTTTTTTTTGTTACTTCTTATGCAGCCCCCTCTTTAATGCCTGGAGAGGCTTTCTAGGATAAGTTACCTTAAGCGTACCGATTTGTCAGCGTGAGTGAAGCAAATCTCGTGTGTTAATTTTATAATGGATATAATATGAAAATTTTTAAGTTATATGATTATGCATCACCACAGCGGTCCTGTGTAAAGAAAAACATTTTTTAGCACTACAATGCTTTTTCGCTCATGCCGGTTTTTTTTTTTTTTTTTTTTTTTTTTTTTTTTGTCGACAAATTTTTGTGGACCGATTTGTGCCAACACGTATTACATTTTTCAATAGCCAGGGTTTCCAGATAGCAGCGGAGATGAAGGAAATAAATGTTGAAACTTGACAAGGTTTGAAAATGTTGATGATTTACCGCCAAGTTTGGCGCCAAAAAATAGGCTCCCAAAACTTAACCTAGCTAACCTGGCGATACCTTCTAAGTTTGGAAAACGCCACAGTTTATTACAAACGAGAGGTATCACGTTACAACGTAACTTGTTTTAACGTTACGCTGTAATTTTATTTTAACTTTTATCTCTATGCCTGAAAAATGTAAGAATACACATCATTTTGCGAATAATCTACCCAAGCAACACAGCAATGCTCTCTGAACGTTATTAAACGTTCAGGAAACATTACTGAACATTCTCTGAACTTTAATAGACAATAGACGTTTAGAGAACTTGTGCTGCCTGGGACTGAGGTATTATTATGCATGAAGAAGAGTTTTGAACCAGAATGTGTTTTACCGTAGCATTGGGTGCGAATACACTTTCAAAGAGTCTCAGTTTTTATCTGGGATGCGAGTTTTCCCGCAGTAATTTTGAAAGCGTAATAGTTGGAATAGAAATGCATGCAATAAAACGAGAGCGCTTACACTAAACTGTCTCAAACTAGTTCATTGGCACTCGAAGGAATCATCTTATAACATCCTTTCATGAAATTTCTGTTTGGTTTTGAGGTTTCGTAAAGCGTTTTTGGAACGTTACGTTATAATTTTATTCCAGCTTTTATCTTTACCCCAGTAGCACAAGTAATTCAAAAGACGTTCAAAGAACGTCTTTTGAATGTCTTTTGAACTAGTTGTACTACTAAAGTATGTACTAACCCCTAGTAGTTTAAAGGTGCTCAGAAAAACACAGGTTTTCTGAGCATCTTTAAACGTTCAGAAAACGTTCTCTGAACGTTAACAGATGTTTGGAGGACCTATGCCTGCTGTATGGGACAATGTACCCAGGCAGTACAAAAAGTTCTCTGGACGTCTTATCCTTCAAAAAACGTTCAGTAACATTCTCTGAACGTCTTAATGACGTCTCTGAACATCATTCAAAGAACGCTCAGTAATATTGTCTGAACGTTCTCTAAACGTGAATATATCTTCAGAGAACATTGTTGCTGCTTGGATAAGAATGGACATCATTTCACCCGTACTCTACCTAAGCAGCACAACGGTGTTCTCTGATCGTCTGAGAGAGTTTAGAGAACGTTCAGAGAAGATTAATGAGCGTTCTCTGAGAGTTATTAGACGTTCAGAGAACTTGTTGTACTGCCTGAATATCGTGGTATTAAACATGCATGAAGAAGAGTTGTAAACCAGAACGAGTTTTTTCCGTAGCATCGAAGCCAATACACGTTCAGAAAACCTTATTTCTTTTGTCTAGAATGCGAATTTTTCGTAGCAATCGTGAAAATATTATAGTTGGAACTTATAAAACGAAATCGCGCATGCTAATCTGTCTCAGACTTAGGTATCTGTGACTGGAAGAAAATCGCCCTGTATCATCCTCTTGTGATGTTTTTGTTTAACCAAACCCCATACAGCATACACAGATTCTCTGAACGTCTTTAAACATGCAAAAAAACGTTTTCTGGATGTTAAAAGACGTTCAGAGAACCTATGCTTGCTGTATCGGACCTTATGGGGTTTCATAAAACGTTTTAGAACGTTATTTGATAATTTCATTTCAATTCTTATCTCTGTGCACAGTATCTAGGCAGCATGTTCGCTGAACATCTAAAAACGTTCTGTGAACTTAATCGGCAAGAATGTACTTTGTGCTGCTTGGGTAAGGATAGGCATTATTTTACCTATATTGCATTGTGGTATTAAATATGCATGAAAACGAGTTGCGAACCAGAAAGTGTTCTTTACGTAGTGTTCGACGCGAATAAGAGTTCAGAGAACCACAGTTTTGTTTGTCTGGAAAGTGAATTTTCTTGTAGAAATTGCGTAAGCGTAATAGCTGGAACTCCAAGCTATAAAACTGCAGATCGCTCACTCTGATCTGTCACAGACTTGGCCCACTGTCGCTTGAATAAATTTTGCTATGGCGTCTTTGTCTAACATCTGGTTAAAAGAAGAAAAGAATTAAGGATGGAGAACAAATAAAATAAGGAGAAAAAAAAATGAAAAAAACCTCCTTCGTCATGCCATGTCACAGGTGTAGTTGATGCGACCGCGTGTGTTTTATGGCTAAGACTTCATTTCGATTGTTCCTTTTCAATTGCGCGAAGAGAAAAGGCCGTAAAAACAATAAAAAGGGGGGGGGAAGGTATGTGGGGGCTAAGGAAATATTTCTCATAACTTCTTAGAACGTAACTCCTGAAAACCCAAACAAAACCTTTACTTAAATGCCTTCTACTAAAATGGTCCCGTTGATATATATAATGGAGCTGATTCTATTTTTTCTTCCCCGATGCAAAATGGCTTTTAAAAAAATCAATGTTCTTTAAAACTTTACAAGCGATCCTCATTTATTAGAAAGAACCATTCATTCGAATTTTCTAAATCCCTACAAAGGAGTTGTTAGGCCACAGAATTAGTCTTTTCTTTAGCTGTATTTTTCAGTGGTTGGTATGGGGGGGACGTTTTTATCGCTAATTGCATGATTAAATGGAACAGCAGAGACTCTTTTGAATAGTCCGGTTGCAGTTAAGGAAAATTTCCTTTTTAACGCATGAATGAAAAGGCAGTTCGCGGTGTGTTAACAAGTGTTGTAGGTTAGAGTCAGCTAAAACTGAGGAATGGAATGGATGTATAAGAAGTTGCCTTTTACTGGTTTACCAGTAAGTGATAGTGATGTATTAACCCTTTAACGCGCAGTGTTCCCGCTCTGGGAACAACAAACTGACGTTTTGATTATTGCCAGTCACGAAGAATAGATTTGATTTCTATAAAAATAGTTGCGGGTGACATAGCTCCACGAGAATCCTTTAATTTTTAGCACGTCATTTCCCGCAAAAAAATTCTCACGATTATTTTTTGACAGCACTGACATCTGCTGAAAAATGGAAGAATGCGAAAACAGCACGATAGATGCCCCAATGCCGAAAAAATGGCAGCCGTTGCCATCGCTCGACTTAACAACGCAGCTGGCTGTGCCGGCACAGCCAGCTGTCGTCAAAAAAGGGTCTCTAGAACTGTGGCACGCGATGAACGTTTCGATCGTCCGCCGTCTTGCTGGTAGTTAAGTCGAGCGATGGCAACGGCTGCCCATTTTTCGGCATTGGGAAAGGGTTACGCCTCAAAGGGTTAAACGACAATTAGCGGTGTACTTTAACATCAGGTGAAAAACTATCGCCAAATTTAGTCAAATGTTTAATTGAAGGCATATGTGCAGTGCCCTCGCTAAAGGGAGGAAGGGGGAAGCTTCCCACATTAACAGTCGCAAATTCTGATAAACTTGGCAAAATTACACAAACCCAGGGTAGGCAAAAGTAAGAACAGAGTAATATAGGTGATAAAAAAAGTAATTAATTAATTCATTCATAAAATAATAAGTTGGTAAAAACTGAAATTTGCAGCGGACGGTCCAGGAATTTTTCCGGGGTCCCATTTTTTGAATTTCAGTACTTAATTTTGTGAATATTAGCACTTATTTTTGTGAATTTTCATACCAATTTTTAGTAAAAGTAACTCTTTTTGTTAAAATAATTGATAAAACAGATTAAAATGTATGGTAAAATGCCAACGTAGGGCCGTTTTAATCGATTGTAATTTTGCGAAGGGGTCACAAAACGGACCCAATTTTAATCTGCATCGACCTCTGATTTGAGTTGGCAGTTTATCGACATCTCCCACCCCCTCCCAACAAAAAAAATGTCTTAACAAAGGCCCTGCATATGTGTCATAATTTTATAAATATTTTCTTCATGTGATTTTATGAAAATGCAATTTCATTAAAGTGTTATTCATATTTTATGCGATTCATATAAAATTAATTAAAAAATAATAATATTTTCACCTGTTTTTCAATATTAATGACTATGTCCTTTTATCTCTCACCCCCTTTATTGAAAATTGTCCGAAAAATGTGTCCCAAAAAAGCGACATAAAAGTATGCGACATATATACATTGAGTATTTTACATATATTTAAATACTATTAGTTCAAAACAGCTTTAATCTATTGTTATACTATTTCGTAAGCTGTAGAATATGCATCCCATGTAGTTTTCTATAAATAGGTTACAATCCTAAAAATTTCCACATAGGGTTACCAAGCGAAATACACATAAAGATGAGAGATAAAATGACATAGTCAATTAATATCGTTTTAATATGGCAAAAATGAAACTAAAAAATTAGGGGGGGGGGTCTCCCCCTGTCGAGGCTCTAACAGCCGATTTTATTGTTTTTTTGTGTGTGTTTATTCTTGGTTTCTTTGTTGTTTATTGTTCAGTGTGTTCTGGGTAATCCCAGAACACACGAAGTAATACTCTTAAAAATCCAGTACCATGCAGACATGATCAGTCTGTTTCGGCAAACGAGGGAATCATTTTCTCTGCGTTTAACTATTTGCTTGTCTCGAATGTTCTCTTCGCTTGGCACCACGCTCTAAAACATCACAAGACTTTGATGGATGGGCGAGTTAAGCACCTATCAAAGTCACATTCGACAAAGAAACACAGTTGCAGTGAGAAATAAGCAAGGTTCTTCTCACCTTAAACGAAATGCATGTGTGTGCAAGTTCTTCATTTCACTTTTGAAGAGTTTGAATAATAAGAAAGTTTTTTTATTTCCTTAACAATAAACTGTAACTTGTAAATTTTTATATGGAATTACCTACTAATTCCAGTTACATTTGGTAAGACTGTCTACGGAGAGAAATTGAGTGTTTACGCACTTTCTTTAAATACAGTCAACACCAAATATAGATAACTTGGATATAGTGAACTTTCGGTTATAGTGAACGCATTTCATGAGTCCCGTTTCTCATACGTTAGAAATGTTCCTAGTATTTTTCGGTTTTAGTAAATCGTAAGTTCAGTTAGAGTGAACTCAAAAAATTCTGGACAGCCAAAGGTAATGTTTTTCGATTTCTATGAAGAATGCCTTTTTTTTGTGTTCGATTGAAGAGAAAGAGATTATCAAGCTCCTGCTCCCGAAATACAGATGAACTGCCAGTATCTAGGCTAGCATACTTATGCTAAACAAGGGGGAGGGCACGGGAGAGCGGGGTCATATTTTTCTTTCATTCATGCTTTTAATAAGATTATTAAAAGCATTCACTAACAAAAGCAAAGTAGTTTTGAAAATGAACTAAAAGAGAAATTTTCGCTCTTGGGACTTGGACGATTTCATTTTCCATTCCCAATGCAATACCACACGTTAAAAGCGACAGCACATTTTGCAAAACTGAATGGAATGTGCATTATTTCCATAAATGGGTTTAATTGTGTTTACTTTACTTGATAAATATTTCTATAACCATAAATGCAATTCATTATGTTTGAATGACTTAATACATTCACTATTTGTATAAAATACTACTTTCTAGTATTGTATAGTTTTATAGCTCAGCTACGGGGAATCATTGGTTTTAGTGAACTTCCGATATAGTGAACGAAATTTGCTGGTCCCCTAAGGTTCACTATAACCGGACTTGACTGTATAAAGTTCTGGCTGATAGCGTCCGAAGCAACACAACAATGTTCTCAGAGAACATTACTTAACGTTAATAGTTGTTAAAAAACTGGCTGTGCTGTCTGGGGTGGCTGTCGATCTAATGTTCAGGAGCTTTAGGTGGTTTTCTCCAGATGTTACGTTAATAAGCATTAGTACCCTTTTGAAATTCCCCGAGCAAAGCATTCCCCCCCCCCCCCACGAGATACTCTTCGTTCATGTTTGCTTAAATGCAAACAGAAACAATTAAAAAATATTGAAATGTTTTTTTTTTTATATATAATCTACACTGGACGCTTGTTAACACGAACCTCTTGCGATTTTACGAAATAGCGAGTGACAACGAATACACACCTTTCAATTTTACGACCTTTCGATTTTATGGATTGTTTAAATAGACCTTGAAGTTCAACAAAACTAGAGTCGACTGCATTTCAAATTTCCAGTTGAATTACTCTCTCGTGCTCTCACCAGGGGCGTAGTGAAATTTTTCATAGGGGAGGGGGTTTACGACTACTGAAACTCACATATATGTATACATTATGTGATAAGAGAGTGAAGAGTATACACTTTGTATGGCAAAAAATTCCTCATGTGGGGTTGTGACCCCTCCATCCCCCCCTTAGCTACACCACTGGCTCTCACTCAGGCCCTCAGTAAGTCAGGGACAAACGGGGCACATTCGAATGGGCTCTACTTTTACAAGGTTCCCGAAACATTTTCATAGGCAGCTTTTTGAACACTTGAAGCTTCAGCACTTACAAAGGTGCAAGCTAGTGATGTGCTATTCGATTTATCTCTATACAGATTGCAGCTATTCGAATAGATTCAATAATCGATTAATCGAATAGTGAATTTTCGCGATTTTCGCTATTCGAAGAGCAATCGCCATTTCACTATTCGAATAGTAACTGCGATTTCACACTATTCGAATAGTACCCACCAGCACACACAGGTTCTCTGAACGTCTATAATCATTCAGAAAACGTTCTCTGAACGTTAATAGACGTTCAGAGAACCTATGCGTGCTGCCTGGGATAAGCGCATCCCAGACAGCACACACGGGTTCTCTGAACGGAAAACGTCTTCTGATGTTAATAGACGTTCAGAGAACCTGTGTGTGCTGTCTGGGTTTTAGTACTCGAATAGCATTAGAGATTTCACTATACGAATAGTATTCGCAATTTCTATTCGAGATTTGGAATGCCATGTGCTATTCCAATGCTTTGCTGAGAGTTCAAATCGATTTTTAAAAATCGATTACCTCGAGTGCCTTTAATAATCGACTAATTCGAATAGTTTCATTCATTCATTCCCATCACTAGGTGCAAAGTTAGATACAGAAGTTTTTCACTTTCCTTCTTTATGTTTTTGGAAGAGTTTCATGCATTGGGACCAAAAAATTAAGAACGTTGGTTACTTCACTTCTTAACTTTTCTTTCTATACAGTCTTATTCAAACTTTTATTTAAAGTTCGGGGCCCTGAGCATATGTTTTGTTCTCCCTTGTTATAATCAGAGCCTGCTTAACGTTCTGTTAATTCTCTTAACAAATATTTTAAAATCAATTTTTGAAGGTGTAAAAGATCTTATGTTCCCCTAAAAATCTGTATAAAATAACTTCTAAAGTTGTGTAAAATATCCATTATTTATTTATTTATTGTAAACTAAACATATTTTTAATGCATTCAAAACCAGGCCTTCGAACCATAATTTTTTACGTTCCCGCTCCACTAAAAATAAATATATCGATTCAGTTCCAGTTTTCGTTCCGACAAAAATAACGGTTTTCAGTTCAGTTCCGAATGAATAATTTTATATTTTGTATATTCTAATTTGTAAAAAATATAATTATATCATAAACAAAAAGTGTAATTTATCAAAATTTAAAGGATCTTATTTATTTATTTTTGGTACGTTGGTTACAATATATTGGCCATAGTATACAGTATTCATAAGTTGGTTACAGCAGCAAAATGACTGAAGATATATCGAACCCAAATAAACCGATATTTTTTTCGGTTCAGTTCCGGTTTTCGTTCCGACCAAAATAACAGTTCGGTTCAGTTCTGGTTCGAAGCCCAGTTCAAAACATTTCGGGTCTTTATAAATACTTTTAAAGTTTATTGCAAACGATAGGGGAAAAATACGTATGAATATACTAGCTCCAATGAATAGATTTTTCCAATATCGGTGCAATACTTCAAATCAAAATTTACTCTAAAAATTATTAAAGTTTCAATATTATCAATAATAACTAACAATTTTCCGTAATTCCCCAAAGATTATTTAAGTTTCCATAATTATCAAGGATCGAGCCCATTTAATGAAATTATTACCGGATATAGCCCTTGAGCTTTGTTCAGTAGCTAATTCTAAATTTGTCAAAAATTGTAGCTTAAATTGCAGTTCAAAATATTTTCAAAAGCTTTCGTTAAAAATTCATTTCAAATATTGGCAGTTCGTCATCACCGTGTACTAAAATTAAATGTGGGAATGCTTCCAAAATTATAAGTATGTTTCTTTTACTATACCTTCAAAGTTTCTTTCTGTCAATACGACTAAAAACAAATAAACGAATTGCATTACTTACTCCAAGAATTTTAAAACACGGCAAGAATAATTAAAACCCTGAAAAGGAAACATACAATCTTAATTAAATGAAGGCAGAATCTTTCAAATCCAGGTGTGGTTATATTAAAGCCTGAAGAATACTAATGAGTGTTCCTTTTTTTCCTCCCCATGTTTTCCTTTAAATGCAAACCGTTTCCTCTACTAAAATTTCAATATGCGTCACAAAAATAGTTGCGGATTGTCAAAAGTTTCAAAATCCTGCCGACGAAAACGGAAAATTTAACCCCTTTCAAACGAACTTAAAGGGCGAAATTAAACGGGAGGGGGGGGGGGAAAAAAAAAGAATAAGTAAATGCAACAAAATGCCGGAAGGGTGAGGAAAAGGGAAAATTTACAAGGAAGGAAATTAAAAGGAGTTAAAAAATAAATTCCGAGCTACCTTAAAGAATTTTAAAAACCTCTCATGACGACGACGTTACGTTAGAAAACTAAAGAATTCCATATTTTGTTTCATTTCAAGCGAAAAATCGAACTCGGCTATTTTGCTCCAGCCCCCATAAAGCACGTTGGGCCATCAGCTGCACCTGCTACACCCAGCATGCCGAAAGGTTTGGTGCCAGCTGTTACAGGAGTGACGTCACGGGACTCGGGCCTTCTCAGCAAAAGTGGCGTAACTGAGGGTTGGAATTTCTCTGATCCCGAGACAGCCATTTTGGTTCTAGTGACAATGTGCTGGATCTTTTGAAAGGGGTAAAACGTAGGTACGTAATTTTTTTTTTTTTTTTCTTCTTCGGAAAATAATTTTCACTGTTACGATACTAGTAGTACTTTTTAGACCGGGTACTAGTGCGACTATCGAAAAAAAAAAATTTCCTTGAAAATGATACGAATAATTATTCCGTTAGATCGGATATGTTTTCCCTGTATTAGATGTGTACACGACTACGGATAACTTTTCTCTTTATCTGATAAGGATAATTTTCGCCTAATTTGAAACTGTTGCGAATATGGATTATTTTTAGTAAGGCCGGCGTTGGATACAAATACAGATATTTTTACTTGAAATGGGTACGCGTGCGATAAGGATAACTTTTTCCTTTATCTAATAAGGATAATTTTCTCCTGTATTCGAAACTGTTGTGCACTAGGGTGGATCTAGGATCGTGGAACTTTTTTCGGAATTTCAAAACCTACCTGTGCGAAAAAAAGATGCTCCATAGTACGGAGATAAAGGGCGGGAAAATAAATTAAAAATTAAAAATTAATACTGCCGCAAGGGGGATTGAATTTACGAAAAAAAAAGGGAAAAAAGAATAAAATTTGCTTTTATATGGAGAAAGCAAAATTACTGTTAATCAGAACCTACCTATGCAGAAAAGATGTCCTATAGAATGGAGATGAAGAGAAAAACAGCTAAAAAAATAATTTTAAAATTTAATACTGCCGCAAGGGTTGAATTTCCGAAAAAAAGAAAGGGAAAATGACTAAATTTTGCTCTTCTATGGAGAAAACAAGATTACATAAAAATACAGGACTACCTTTAAAACATCAGATCATTTCATGACAATATTTTGAAATGTCGGTTCTACGCGTATTTATGTTGCATCTGGAGAAAACCGGCCAAAACTCCAGACCGTTAGATTGACAGCCACGTGATAATCCCGAATTCGGGGCCTTCACCTTTAGCCGTCTACCATGTTCAGCGTTTTATCCACTCGGCCATGGTGGAGCTCCATTCATAACGTCTGTAGAAACTAAGACCGCGGACCAGTATCATACCGGCGGCTTGAAGGTAAAGGTTCTGTCTTACAAGAAAATCGCCTAAGTGTGCGATCGTGGGTTCGATTCCCTCTCATACCCTTGTTGTTTAGGTTTTGCTTCAATGTGCTAGTAGAAATTTTCGTTGTGTTGGCCACTTCACTCGACGAGGATATATTAGCGAGCCCTTGAAACAAGCGGTATTTTTTGGGGGGGGGCTCTCCTTCCTCCTTTCCTTTTTTTCATTTTAGTTGTACTTTATTACGTTGTGTTTGTCCCATAAAGGATCATTAGAGGTGTATCCATGCCTTGTTTGCCATAGCGAAAACCTCAAGAACATTAAAATTTAAAAAAAAAATAAAGAATTGAAACAAATCCACAATATACAGTTTGTCCGAAATTAAACGATCCTATTTTGAAGTTGTCTACAAACGAAACTATTATTGAGAAAGCTGTAAAATTTTGTGTGGGATATAATGAAGATATGGGAATTTGTTTGAGTTAATAAAAATAAAAAAAAAATAGTTCAAATGCTCGCCACCAGGGGACATCCTTTTATGAATTATACATTTAGCATACATTTATGATAGTTCACAAATACTATCACAACAAAACATGTTCAACATGCCAGCCACCATCTCCAATCGTAAGAGAGCAAGTTCCACAGCTGACCGCAGTGTGTTCTGGGAAATGTTACGAACATGTGTGAAATGTGCTGTCTTCAAGATCACGCAAAGTTCTTGGATTATATCACGACTTGCCAAATGTTTCAAACTTCCCCAATGCCAAAGTCGCATGGATTGAGAACTGGAGTTCGAGGAGGCCTTAGATCCGGAAAGTGGCCCTCTGGTGGCTAATATTTGAACTGATTTTTTTTTTTTTATTTATTCACTCAAACAAATTCCCATACCTTCATTACATCGGTCAACAAAAAAAATGGGGGGGGGGTTGTTCTGTTCACATCCTTAAATTCTGATTCTAGACATTGAGAAACACTTAAATTTTCATTTTTAGTTCTTAAAGTTTGCTTTTGTCTGATTTACGTCGATACGTATATTTTAATTTATTTCATAAACGAAAGATGGCAGCACTTTGATTAACCACAAAGTAAACTGTATTATTATTTGTGTAGTATTGCTTGTAGTATTATTTGCAGTATTATTTGTAATATTATTAGTTGTATTATTTGTAATGCTATTATTTGCTTGTATTACTATTTGCTCATACGAACATAAAAGAAATACGAACAATATTCACTTTTAGACATTGATTTCTTATTATTTTACACTTATATGTTATTGTTTATCACAAATCTTGACAGAAAGACTTTTATAACTAGCAAAAACTTTTCTGATCATAATTTAGAGTGGAATTATAAAAAAAAAATATAAAAATCCCTGTTTTTTGCCTAAAAAACTGAAAAATTGGTTTAATTTCTACAAACGCAAACTTAAAAAAAAAAAATGATTTTCCATAGTTTTGGCGTTGGAGAAACTAAAATTTAGCATGTAGAAGTCAGATCCAAAATTCGTGTTGACTGGTTTTATCTGCTACACGAAATTTCATAACTTTCTCAACAATAAATTCGTCGGTAAGCAACTTTAAAATAAGGACGTTTAATTTCGCACAACCTGTATTTTCCAAAGACAACAGCTAAAACAAGCGTTATTAGCTGATTTTGCATTTGGAACATTTATTTTCGGACTTGTGTGTTTGTTTTCAATAAACACACGGTCCTTGTGTGTTTGTTTTCAATAAACCTCTTATAAATCCAAAATTCCTCTGTTGAAGTTGTTTACGATCATTAATCTTTTATAATGCTGCATTGTAGAAAAATAAACTGACATAAACTTACATTAAGTACTTTTAGAAAGTACCGAAGCAAATATTTTACAGCAAATATGTTAGGTATCTAGATTCAAATGATTTTTGAACTACAAATACTGAGTTACAAAATCATTTAACAACATTACATCAAAAGTTTCCGGTAAGAAACTACATCTATCATAATCGTCTTTTTTAAAAAATAAGAATCAAAATGTCACACTGTTGCAAAGTCTGGATTTTCAGTATTAAATTTAAAAGCTAAAGGGAGGCCACAGTTGGTAAGAGTTGATATATCGCTTCAAAATAAATAAATAAATAGGCTGAGTTCTGCAAAAGTTGAGTTATAACCGAACAATAACAGATAGATAGGCATGTTGATTATTTATGGGTTTAATAAATTATTAATCGAAAAGCGCATTCGGGGTACAGGAATAAGAACACGGACCTAGCAGTATAATTTAAAAATGTATCAGCTGGATATACGTAAGTTTTTTTCCAATCCATCTTGTTTTTCTGTAGGATAATACAAATTCAGTTGTTGTTTACTACAGATATCTTTCATGTTTGACCACATGTATTTTTACGTCACACGAGAGGGCTTGATACATAAAATCCAATTACTGGTTTTGACTGTAAAACTGGTATGTTGTTTAAGTTAGACATAGCTGTGATTTTCTAGAATATAGTACTTTTGTGATGTGTGTATGTGTGTGTGTATCACGAAATAACAACTTATAAAATATTTAAAATACTCTAAAACGAAATCGTTTTTTTTTAATCCATTTAAAAATACAGTACGATTACATTTTCAAAATTGTTAGCTATAGCCATGAATATTGAGTTGGTCTTTAATGCATTTATTCAGGCGTTTATGTAGGGTACTTAAAAAAGTACTTGGATTGCCAGTAACTGGTTTTGTCGGTAAAATTACTTTGTTATTTAACTCATAAACCGTGAAATGTTATTTTCTACACTCTAGTATTTTTCTGATATACGTATTTAGAAAGGAAAAGCAATTTATAAATTATCTAAAATTTTAAAGCATTCTAAAATGGAAAGAATTTTTTAATTTAAAAATTGGGTTTAAAAGGAAATTACCTTTGGATTTCAAAATTGTTAGTTATTGATTATTATTAATGTTATGCAGACTATATATTAATGCATTCATTCAGGCGTTTGTACATCATCTACGATTTTGAGTTTTGATTTTTCTCTATATGACCTTAAATAATGCTTCATAAATAAAAAAAATCATGAAAGAGTAGTGGTATTAATAGTTTGTAATTAGATCGTTTCACATTCATAATTTAGTTTTGATTTATTTATTTAGTATAAAATTTATTTATTTTTTTACATTTGTTGTCCCATTAGACCCCATACATGAGGGTTAATGGGACAATGATATAATTTCAGAAATGGACATTTTTTTTAATTAACAGGTCTTTAAAAACTCATTAAGCATTTTTTTGGTAATCACATGTGGAAGCTTTAATTTAGTATAGATATATTTTTTAAACATTTGCATATTTCAATGAAATGCAGCTTAAATTAAAAAAGTGTCCCATTAGCTCCCGGTCTCACCTAAATTACCCACTTATCTCTAATAGATAAAGAATTAAATCTCGTTACCACTTTTCTGGGACACCCTGTATATTTCCTAAGGTGTCTATCTAAGAATAAACTTCCTTCGGTGAGACAAAGTCTTATATTTTTTCTTCTGTCATCGTATTATTCCAAAGTTTGAATCTTTTCAACGAGTTCAAGTCGCGTGAAATAAGATGCATTGTAGATTGAATTTGCGAAAGAAGAAAAAAATTAAATTAATAAGATGAAGAATCAGAGATAATTAATTACTGAAGGCCCGTAATTAAAAAAAAAATCTCATATTTTAATTAAAAGTATGTTTTTCAATGAATTTTAAGTGATGGCATGTTATTATATGCAAACTCGTATATAAAGTTTTTATAATTAAAATTCAAGCTGTTGATAATAGGAAAATAAACTCCCTCTAAGTTTCTCACACTGCGCCTTTCTAAAATTTAATCCCTTAAGTAAAACATTTATAAATGTCAGAAAGCTGCGAAAAAAATGAATATATTTTTGAAAATTATTTAATTCTGTACACTGTATCATTTAAAAGATTAGCAAGTAAGGCAAATCATGCCAAACAGATGGATTATAAAACACAACAAGCTTTTTGCGCCAAATTTGACAAGATTTTCGAGATAACCCAGAAAAGCTGTATATCATTATCAATCTATAATTTTGCGAAACGTAAAAATGTAAGTATTATTTCCATTTTTTTAAGCTGTCATAGACGCCTATTGTGTTTTTGAAATGGATGAATGTCTCTCAACTGCCAGCTATGTATTGGAATCCTTTTGAGTGTTTTTGTAGAAGAGCTATAAATATAAGTGATTATTAACGGGTATATGAGGAGGACATTTTGGATCCTGCATTTCTCTGTCGTCTTTTATTCCTCTTCCACCCTCTACAGCTGCGGTAGATATTTTTGAAACACCCCGAATGCTTCAAAAATATCTACTACACTAGCTTTTACTAGCTTAAAAATATTTACTATAGTAGCTTTTCACATTAGACTAGTGTTCACATTAAAATAAGATAAAATATACATAGAGTAGTGTTCCCATTAAAATAAGTTTATATTACACATAAACTAGTGTTCCCATTAAAATAAGTTTATGTTATACGTACACTAGTATTTCCATTAAAATAAGTTTATATTATACATAGACTAGTGTTTCCATTAAAAGAAGTTTGTTATACAAAGACTACTCTGTTTCCATTAAAATAAGTTTATATTATACATAGACTAGTGTTTCCATTAAAAGAAGTTTGTTATACAAAGACTACTCTGTTTCCATTAAAATAAGTTTATATTATACATAGACTAGTGTTTCCATTAAAGTGCGTTTAGGTTATTGTGTTCATAATTACAATTGATATTTTCATTCGATAGTGCCCTTCTTCATAGAAATAATCCTGCACGAGAACTGCTGCAGATACACATTTCTGAAACAACTCCTCTCCACCTCACAGAAACACCAAAACCTGCAAAATAAGTTCATATTATACATAAACTAGTGTTTCCATTAAAATAAGTTTATATTATACGTACACTAGTGTTTCCAATAAAATAAGTTTATGTTATACAAAGACTACTGTTTCCATTAAAATAAGTTTATATTATACGTACACTAGTAGTTCCATTAAAATAAGTTTATATTATACATAGACTAGTGTTTCCATTAAAAGAAGTTTGTTATACAAAGACTACTCTGTTTCCATTAAAATAAGTTTATATTATACATAGACTAGTGCTTCCATTAAAGTGCGTTTAGGTTATTGTGTTCATAATTACAATTGATATTTTCATTCGATAGTGCCCTTCTGCATAGAAATAATCCTGCACGAGAACTGCTGCAGATATACATTTCTGAAACAACTCCTCTCCACCTCACAGAAACACCAAAACCTGCAAAATAAGTTCATATTATACATAAACTAGTGTTCCCATTAAAATAAGTTTATATTATACGTACACTAGTGTTTCCAATAAAATAAGTTTATGTTATACAAAGACTACTGTTTCCATTAAAATAAGTTTGTATTATACGTACACTAGTATTTCCATTAAAAGAAGTTTGTTATACAAAGACTACTCTGTTTCCATTAAAATAAGTTTATATTATACATAGACTAGTGTTTCCATTAAAAGAAGTTTGTTATACAAAGACTACTCTGTTTCCATTAAAATAAGTTTATATTATACATAGACTAGTGTTTCATTAAAATGCGTTTGGGCTATTGTGTTCATTATTGCAATTGATATTTTCATTCGATAGTGCCCTCCTTCATAGAAATAATCCTGCACGAGAACTGCTGCAGATATACATTTCTGAAACAACTCCTCTCCACCTCACAGAAACACCAAAACCTGCTTCGTTAACATTCACCTTAATTCTTACTTCGCCTGAAACAATCGGCAGAATTCCGCTCATATATAGAGAGAGGCATACATACCTTCCCGTCTGATAAATTAATAACATCGTCTGCGTGTAGGTGAGGAGGGGGTGCAAATGAAGTGAACAGAGGGGGGGGGGAAGAACTCTAGAGTCGCGTGTCGAACAGGGGCTACGCCTACAGGGCGCAGATGGTTTCGAAAGGCGTGCCCCTTGTAAACATGGAAAAGTTTGAATGTTCATCAGAGATTTTCGTTAGCCCACACTCCGAACTGATTAGGTTTTTCGAGATCCATTATGGATATTAGTGGTTATGTCATGTAGGACGTCAAAAGTCGATAGCGGAGGGTGGGAGGTTGCTCCGTTTTTTGTTATTGCTCCCACAGTGGATATTGGAATTGGTTTTTCTTGTAAGTTACACAGTAGATGTGGATGTCGTACATATAAAGGTATTTTTTCAGGAAGAATTTTCTGAGACTTTAACCACCTGTCCGGCTTAAGGTCAAGGCGTAAAATTGTTGCAGTTTCACACTGCGACTCCTAGTAGCGATCCTTAACCCTTTGAGGCGCAACCCTTTCCCAATGCTGAAAAAAGGGCAGTCGTTGCCACCGCTCAACTTAACTACCAGCAAGATGGCGGGCGATCGAAACGCTCATCGCGTGCCGTAGATCTAGAGACCCTGCGTCAAAAAAAGGGTCTCTAGATCAACGGCTCGTGATGAACGTTTCGATCGTCCGCCGTCTTGCTGGTAGTTAAGTCGAGCGATGGCAACGGCTGCCCTTTTTCCTTCATTGGGCAATCTATCAAGCTGTTCTCGCATTCTTCCATTTTTCGGCAGATGTCAGTGCTGCTAAAAATAATCGTGACCATTTTTTTACGGGAAATGAGGCTAAAAAGTAAAGGATTCTCGTGGAGCTACGTCACCCGCAACTATTCTTTATAGAAATCAAATCTATTCTTCGTGACTGGCAACAGTCAAAACGTCAGAGTTTGGTGCGTAGGGTACGCGCAGGTGTGATCGGTGCGATAGTGTTTGCCGATGTTAAAGCCTACGAATCGGTTCTTTCTCCGAAGTTCCTGAACGATTCCTGATATTTCTTCCCATAAAATTGTGCGAAGACTTCGGATTGGTTAAATCACTAGCCAGGAAGAGGTGGCACGACAGGAGATTACACAAGGTCATCCATTGCACTGCTTCAGCTGTGCTTCCTCCCAAATTGATGCACGGCATTTCCAGCACCGATGACTGTTTGCTACTAGGGACATCCATCTGCATCCAACGCTTCATTATTTCCGGTAAATCGTAATCTGAGAATTAACGAGAAATTTCCGGTCGTAATGTAGCTTCTGCTCCAGAGCCTCCTCGATGAGTTTTTACTGGTCAGTTTTCAACACGCGACTACAAAATGACGTTGATTTCACTTGCGGAGAGGAAATAGCCTCTTGTGGGATAGCGACGATTCGGGTGCTCCTAAACATTCGGTGAATTTCGCAAAAATCATGTACATTAAGTAGAGAACATGTATATATTTGTTTAGTTAAACTAACCCTTCTTTTTACACGTCAAAAAAAAAAAAACCTCTGATTACATATATAGTAGATACAATACGTCTATCATAATTTATTTTTACACTTTAAAGTTTGAAGTGTTATTTCCAACTGACAGTCTAAGTGCTGCTTTTATCTATTTCCTTGTGTAATTGAAATTGCTTTATTACAGTAGAGTGCGTATGAACTTTCTAAGGAACAGACCATTCTTTTCTACCTTAAGTTGTAAAGGCAGGTTTAACCCATTTGTGCCTGGATATTTTTGCGACTTTCTTCGATTTTTACTGATAACAGAAATACTAGATAAATTTCTGATGTCAACCTCTTGAACAAGGGATGATTTCTTTTAAAATCATTATGCATAAAAATCGAAATATCAACATCCTGCTGGGTCATGCTAAAATATTTTGTAGAGTTGAGGCTCAATACTCATGAATAAAGGATAGGAAAAATAAATAACGTTTTCGACTAATAGCGAAAATGCCGTCCCAAAAAAGGGACACTAGGCATAAATGGGTTAACCTGTTCGCTCCTGTCATTGCAAATTTATATCCCACCTAGCAATGTTTGGGTTATTCAAATGTTCCGTCGAGCCTAACGGAGCTATTCTAAGATCCGAGCTGCGAGACAAGTCTGAACAAGTCAAGTAACGTTTTGCTTCTCACACGTTAAAAGTTCAAGTTTAGTTGAGCTTTCAGCCAATCATATGTAGCATAAGCAATGGTTTAGAAAATATTCACAGCCAATTTATCCAATCACAGGGGGAATTCAAAAAGGATAGCACTAGAATAACTATTTTCTTAAGCTGACGACTAAGGCAAAGTATACCTTCCGAGACTGATATCGCATCAATGGACGATTGGTTTAAACATACTCACTGTCACGATAAAGATGATTTTACAAACTGAAAACTGGGCCATATACGGTTATTTTCAAAAGTTGGGTACAGGTTTGTTGCTTTTTAAGGGGATAAAATTGATGGCCGGTAGCTGAGTGGGCGTAAAAAGGCCTGGCCCATAGTCAGTCGGCAAATAAGACAGCATAGAAATATCCTGCTTTTTTATGACTTCGGCTCATTCTTGGCTCAGTGTGCAGATACCTACTCATCCGAATTCGACCCATGAGGCATCAATTGAAAAGGGCCCTAAATTTAGTTAATTTAGTCATGAATTTGGTTTGTATGGCCTTTACCGTGGTACTTGTCTCATGCAGAAGAATATACCTTTGTGAAAATTTAGAAATCTTTGTAATTTTATGAATTGTTCATCAATGGTATTAAGCGAAAATACCGTTGAACATTGAAATAACGTTGAGTATAATGCATTTTTAGTTGCCACTGTAGCACTGTAGCGGGCAACTATACCACAGGGACAGATCCAGAAAAATATTCTGGAGGGAGCGCAAAATATTTTAGTCTTTTTTTTTCTTCTTAATCCATTTGAATCTACACAGGAAAAAAATGTTTCGTTGAATTGAACAAAATTTTGTGGAATCAACAAAATTTGGTTGATTTTTAACAAAATATTTGTTAAGTTAACAAAATATTTCGTTGAATTAACAAAAATTTTGTTGATTCAACAAAAATATTTCTTTGAAATAGAGACAACCAAAATTTCGTTGAATCAGCAAAAATTTTTTTTTCAGTGCACAGAATAGGCCATTCTTCTAAAGTTCGTCTGGAGGTGAGCACGTTCCCAGTGCTCCCCCCACCCCTCTGGATCCGCCAAAGCTCTAGATACATCGCTGGTCTAATGGGGGGATCGTTTTTATCCAGTTCTAGTATAGTACGGGGACTCCGGGCTGCTGCCCTCCGACTGATTATCCCATTATGCTGCCCTCGTTAATAACTTGATCAACCAACCCATCCCCACTTAAAAAAAAAAGGTGGATCGTCATCCAAAGCGGGGGTGACGTCACATCCATCAGTTCGTCTCCAGGAGACACCACCCACCCCGCAGTCTATTTAAGCCTCTCGCTGCGAGCAGCTGCACCCACAGCTATTCCTGAGTCACGGACGTGCAGCAGTGCAGGTGCACGGCCCGTGCACCTGTGCCCGAGGAGAGAGCGGCATATCGGCAAAGAGCTTATTGCACCTGTCGCGCGGGGCTCTTTACTGTTGTTGTTATTACCCGCGCGTGTCACGTGTGCCTGTCCTTTTTCCTCTGTTTTTTTTTTCTTTTTATTGTTTCTTCTCTTACCAATTCCTCTCCACGCCTGGCACGCTCTGCCTGCTATCTCGTGGAAGGGAATGGTGGAAGCAGTTTTGCGGGACCCATCTCCCCGGCGCATGAGTTTCGGATCTTTGGTGATGGAAAGGTTGGCGCAGAATGTTCCACGAGGGATGGGCATGTTCTTATTCTTTGCTTCGCTGCTAAAACTGTGCAGATGCTCCGCAGAATGCGAATGCTAAGAATTTATTGTGCATTCAATTCATCACGTTAAAAAAGTTGTTAAATATTGTTGCAAAAAGCAGGGACTCGAAAGGGAACTGAACCGAGGCCGTCGTGATTCTACCGTGCCTGCTTGTGCACTGCGATGAGTCATCCAAAGAGGCCAACTGATGCTCACTTATTGGCTCCAGCACTTAGGCCTATATTCAGACAGATTTAGTAGCTACTAAACCTACTGTTTAATTACTCAATTTAGTATCGATTTAGATAGATTTTGGAGGCGGAGATACTAAACACGTGACCAAAACAAGCTGCTAAAATCACGTGACCAAACAAGCTGCTAGATCACGTGACTAAACAAGCGTACGTCTGGAACAAGCGCTCTGATTTGTCTACTAGCTTCCCTGTTAACTATTACCTCATTTCTCCCTTGGTGTTAGTCACGTGTTTAGTAGTAAATGTATCTGAATTCCTGTTTACTAACATTTAGTATCCCCGCCCACTTAGTAACTGAACAATAAGTTTAGTAGCTACTAAATCTATCTGAATAAGTCCCTTAGATACGTCATCTGACGGCCGAGTCTAACCAACGAGGAAACGTCTGTAGGCCTCTTTCGGAGTGCATAAGCAGGCCTGGTAGAATCATGATGAACCGAAAACCGGGAAAAACCGTTATTTTGGTCGGAACGAATACCGGAACTGAAACGGAAAAAAATATCGGTTTATTTCGGTTCTTTACATTTTTAATCATTTTGTTACTGTAACCAACTAATCAATATTTTCTAATTTAACGTCAACCGTCCATCATCATTACATGTACAGTCTGATTTCGTTCCCAAGAACCTTCCTCCCATTTACACATGCTTCAGGTCTGATTCGATTTCATGAAAATAGAGGCGAACGGAACTTTAGCAACGCTCTTTTATGTTTTAAACTGTGTTTACACTTGAACTAGCAATAAGTAGAATAGCTTCTGAAATTCCGAACTGAAATAAAACAAAATGAAAAACATCATAAAAAGGCAGCGAGCCAAAATAGAGCTTCAGAAAACACTCATTTCTACCTATCAGGGGAGTAGCCGGGGGGGGGGGGGATATCGGAATATATCCCCTCCCGAAATTTTTGGATTAGTTTTGAAATTCCGTCTATTTATACACATCCTGGCTCCGCACCTGCTACCTATCACCCCTTTTCCGTGTAGAATCGTCTTGTTTGCTGTCGCTCAGCTTTAGCACAACGGACAGTATATTGCTTCTCGATTTTCTGTTTTAATGGTCACCACTACTTTTCTGTTTGAGTGAAACTACTTGTAGAAGGCAGATTTAATTAAGTTGATGATAGAATTATATTTTTAGTAGAAATAAGAATATACATAAAATAAAATTAATTCGTTACTAAACCGAAAACCTTTATTTTTGGACAAAAGAAAACCGGAGCTGAACTCATATGCTTTCTTTTAGTTGAGCCGGCCTGGCAAAAGCTGTAAAACACCTTTTTTTTTTCTGTATCAGGACCGCAGTTCCGAATCTCAAACGTCCTGCAAAAACATAAAACTACCGGCCTTCGATGAATGGGATTTTTTGTGTGCATTATGGAGTGTTAAATCACTCCTACAAAAAGCCCTCTTTCCCTGGCAAAGGCTGACTTTCCCTTACTGTCGAAAAAATACAGCCCTTCCTTGATTGATGTCCCGCAAACCATCGGAAAATCATGAAACACAATGCCTTGGAATGAGAAATTGCAGAAGGGGACAAAGCAGTGTGTCTTTCTTTTTTTTTGGTTAATCGGTCCCAGTTCCGACACTGTCATAACAGGTATACAAATTTTCACTTCTTTTACACGTCATTAATCTTGATAGTGTCAAAGTGAGAGTCGCGGCTATTTATCGGAAGAATTTGACTATTTATGAGAACTACTCTTCATTTAAGTGCTGAAATATCATTTAAAGGTATTTTACAGGGTGGTGAAAATTTGCATTAATAAGAATACAGCATTTTTGAGGTTGTGCTCGAAATATCGCCAAGTCTGAAGACAATAGATCACTGTGTAGCGATAGATCGCCAAATTTGACACCAAAAAATGACATTTATGCTGTAAAGTGTTTTATAGTCTGTGCAATTTTATCATTTTCCTGTTTTCTTTAGAATTGAAGATACTTTGTTTCGAAAGAGCGGTCGCACGCACTATCCACTTCCACCATTTCAAATGGGCCACACGCAGGTAGTAGAAGTGATGTGTCATTCAGATGATTTCCCTAATCGATTATTACTATTCGAATAGAATCAATATTCAATTAATCTAATAATTAATATTTGCGATTTTTACTTTTCGAATCTTGGAGAAGAGAATAATATGCAGGAGGCACGAGGAGGAAAAAGTGAAGCTGACAAAAGGGAAAAAGTCTAACTGGTTTTTCCTCCGTTCGGTTGTTCTTCTATGGGGAGAAAATGAAGTAACTCTAATCGTAGCCTTGTGGGGCGTGGCTCGGAGTTAAAGAGTCATTTGGAGCTCATACGATTTATCGAGCCACGTCTGCCAAGACTGCGCGCACAGTTACTTCATTTTCTTCCCATAGAAGAACTAGCGGATGCTTACTTCATATTTAGTATTCGTTCCTCCAAGATTCGAATAGTTATTCGCGACGTTCCTATTTGAATCCTATTGTGTATTCGCGATTTCACTTTTTCGAGTATTCGAATTGTAATTTCGGTTTCACTATTCGAATATTCGTGTACTATTCGCGGTTAATCGCAATTTTACTATTCGAAAATTCAAGTATTAATCGCAACTTCACTATTCAAATAGCATTCGAAATTTCGAACGACACGTGCTGTTCGAAGAAGACTTAATTTGCATAGGAGCTCACCGGAACTCAGCTCCTGTACTCTTTTTTTTTTTTTTTTTTTTTTTTTTTTTGTAGGAAATTTTATGTAGTAGGCAAAGCCCATCGTTGCTCCTGACTATTGCGCTGAGGAGCCCACCAGTGCATTGGCTCACAAATTTACCCCATTTCACATACAAACCGATTTTAGTGGACAGACGTATCAGGACACGTTTCGTCTCGATCCAATCTGAGAGTCTTGAGGCCAACAGTGTTTCGGTCTTCTCTGCTGTGCGTTGTATAGGTTTCTTCATGCTCATTTCAGACTATTTCATTTCATTTCGCTGTTCTGTGAAATAATGAAAATTGTCCACGTAATATTACATGGGATAATCTTTAAATTATCATTATTTTAATAGAATGTACTACCGACTCCCATATTGCAGGGGTTTACTGTGCGCCACTGTGTATGAACATGAACTTAGAGTAAGGTGACCGTAATTTTAAATGTATAATTGAGGACATGTCCTAAATTTGGAAACAGAATTGGGGACATTTTATAATTAATGAAATAATTAATAGTAATCTAACTAAAAAACAATGTAATAATTAAAAATTTTCTCCAAATGCTTTTTTACATTTTGGGGACAAATCGCAAAAAAACACAGAAATTGGGTACTGTCCCCGAAAATTGGGAATGTATGGTCACCTTATAGCTTTGAGTAGCGGTTCCCAACCTTGGGGAGGGGTGTCTTCTTGGGGGACGTGGGGAAAAAGAGCAAATGATGATGCATGTTTTTTTTTTCAATTATCTTATTTAATCTTATTTTTACTTCAATACGCATCTATTTGCGCTTAAAATGCTTATTCAAATTTTACTAATAATATTATTTTGTAGAAAAGGTTCACTGAATGTTCATTGTTGGAGTATAAAAAGCTGTATGCTGAGAAGTATGAGGGGGATGGGAATCGTAAATTTCCCTTTGTTGTGGGGCGAGGGGGGGGCAAAATGATCAGTGATTGGGAACCACTGCTCTACGGAGTATTAGGGCTCCGGCACTTTTTTGCGAGAAATTAAGCTTTGTGTTCGAATACTATGTACTAAGCGTTCGAATGGATCTTTCAAAATCTAATACCTCGAATGCATTCAATAACCGATTAAAAGTTTCGTTCATTCATGCCCATCAATAGGTGGTAGTCCGAGAACGATGCTAAAACCATAGAGATATGAATTCAAGGAGACGACATTATTAGCAATCTGAGAGTGAAGCCGAAACTGTAACCGATCCGCCATTTTGCCTAGACCACATTGCAATATGACTGTGTTATTCTATGGCGACAGTTCCAATTTTAAAGAATTAATGTCGCCAGAGTTGGCGCCAAGAATAATTACGTATTTGACATAACTGTAAACTGCAGAATGCTAAGATTTTGTATTTAGAACTATCGAAGCATATAATTATGAATCTTTACTTTTCAATCCGTAAAATCGTGCACCTACGGCTGTTATTTTAAAAGAAACGAACAAAATGATCCACCATACTTAGGCCAACATAGTCACTTCATTTCGTCCAATGCAGAAGATAGCTAATGGCATCGCCTTGTGCTCCTATCTCTATGGGGTATGTACGACGTTTTGAAATACATGTACGGTTACTTTAGACACTTATAAACACCCCTCAAACTATTTTAAACGATCCATAACTATATAATGTCATTTCCGTCGTAAAGTAATGGATAATGCGAAGAAATCAAAACTCCGAACCATCCAGTTTTGGGTATCATAGCCGAGTGGCATGAAAGCAATTCTATATTAACCCTTTATAAAGCCGTAGTAAGAATATTTACCACCTACGGTCTATTAAATACAGAAATCAATTATCATTAGAGAATTTCTGATTTTTGTTCT
Source organism: Cheiracanthium punctorium (assembly GCA_038373885.1). NCBI lineage: Eukaryota > Metazoa > Arthropoda > Arachnida > Araneae > Cheiracanthiidae > Cheiracanthium > Cheiracanthium punctorium. The sequence continues at coordinate 257,039 of JAWZYV010003523.1, read as the reverse complement.
GTTATATAGGATGCATATTTGTTCCATACATCTAGATTCTAAATTATATTGGCCTTGTGAACTTTTCTTTCATTCGTAATTTTAAAGAAAGCTCGAATATATATTCGAAAATTGAGCATCAGAATCATCGCTTTTAATTATATATTTTCCCGTTTAATTCCGTGTACAAGCAGTAGGTAGTTTTCCGACTTATGTGAATATGTGAATAATTAATGTATATGAATCATTAATGTATTCTCCTGCAAAATTTCTGTGTTAGTTTAATACTTGTTTCTCGAATTTTCATGTGGAGTATTGCAGCAGAGGGAAAGTATATCAATTAATCCTAAAAATGGGCCAGAAAAATCCCAAGTACTTTCAACTCTCTGCACATAAACTCGCCTTATAAAGGGTTAATGGGGAAAAAAAACAAACTATAATGCTGAAGATGGCTAATGCCATCTCTTTGTATTCATATCTCTATGGCTAAAACTTAATGGACGAGTTTTTGAATGATTGGGGTTGAAAAAAATATGGCAACTAATCCATGATTTATTTTTACAGTTTCGAGGGAAAGATTGCAACGTCGAGAACCCCATTCGCAAAATGGAACGGGTAAAAATCACCCCCCCCCCTCCTCAGGCAACACGTGCTTTGGAGAACACCAGACATTCCTGGAGGCCGTTTTTATTTAACCGAACAGCGATCGCGCTGCTCCAGCATTTAATTAATATTTAATCGAAGCAAAACCATTAATTCCTAAACCGTTTAATTAAATGCGCCGAAGGTGAATGGGGGGGGGGAGGAAATCTGGAATTTCGCACACGGAGAGAGAGAGAGAACAGTTTTACTAAAATCTCGATTTAGTACAGCTTTCTCTCCCGTGTTCCGTGCGAACAACTAGAGAGGGAAAGCAAACGGTTTTCGAACGTTTTTCGGGATTCCTTCTTCTGCAATAATGAGCGGGTACAGCCCCTTCCCCCCACACCGCCACCCTCACTCGGTTGTTTCCTTTTTCTCAAAAGATGGCGCCACCTGCGTACCGAGTGAAAGAAAAGGTGAGGGAGAGAGAGAGAGGGACAATCTCCTAAAACGGGGCCAGCTGCCGCATTCTCTGTGGAAACCCGCCAGATGGCGCGACGCAGACTTGATGAATAAATGCCACCCCGCACACTCGGTGCTTGCTTGCTGTAGTGGAGGCTTTTGCCTCCCGGCATCTCTCCCCCAACTCTCTTCTCTCTTCCTTTAAGAATTTCTCTCTCTTTCTCTCATTCTCTTCTCTTCTCCTACCTCCTAGAACTCTTTCTCTCAATCGTCGTGTAACAGCTGAAAAGGGGTGGGGGGTGGGGGAGGGAGTGGGTCGGTCTCCTGAGTATGGAAAGAAGCCTAAAGTGTTTTTTCATTTGAGGTGTTTTTAAGTCTTCTTCAGTGAACGCTTGTTGTTGAGTTTTCTTTCTCTCAAGTTTTCTTTGGAGAACTTGGTGTTTTGGGGTGTGTGGACGCGCTTTGACGATAATTTCTAGCGTAATTTGTGTACGCACACGCAAGTACTAACAAGTGCTGAAAATGAAAGAAGTTAGAAATCACGTCCTTTGTTTTCGATGAAATTCATGTTTTACTTTTGTATTATTGTGACTTAGAGATTGCATCACTTCTGTCCACTTTCGAGATTCAAAAGAATATCCGATGACCTATTCCAACTATGACTCTTTCAACCCCAGATTTGTAGAACAATTTAAGTCTGCAAAAGTTTTGGACAGTAATTCAAAAGCTGAATGCTGCATTTTGTAAAACATAATGGAGCATAAAATTATCAACACTGATGTGTTGTTCACGCAAATTTTCTAATCGAATATATTAACAATCTAATCCATATTCAATCAATCAAAAATCAATTCAGCCTGTGTTAACAACCGCGCCCCGTAGAATTAATACAGTACGATTAATTTGCCACAAAATTGTATTCTAATAAACGAGATATTCCGTTATCCGGGATCACATTGACTAATTATTACGGTTTGGTACGTTGAAAATTTATTACAATAAGCGGGATTTTCCATTATGCGGGTTCGATTGTAATAGCATGTAAGCAATGCTTGTGAACTTAAATAAATGCACGTAATCATGCATGTAATCCATGTAAATATCTATAAACATACGGCCATGACATTCACAAAATTAAACTTTTGTAAACTAAGGTCAAAGGTCATAAACTCCCCCATGCAGAATTTTTATGATGTATCGCTTTAATAAAATGTTTCAATTTAATATTACTTTATTTCTACAGTTTTAGCAATTATTATAATGTCATAGTACAATTTTTGTTTTACATTTCAACAATACTAAATAAGATTATAACTTCATACAATATTATTTATATTTTTTCAGCAAACAAATATTAGTTTTGGATGCCACAACGAAGAAAGAAATTTAATCTTAGAAAGAGAGGCATACGTTCTGTATTAATTATGAACAAAATAACACAAAATATATATTATAAGTGTTTGTAAATATCAATATTTTAATATTAGATATGGCTCTCATAAACTTCTTTAAAAATTAAAACACGTAAACATTTAGTTTTTGGAGCAACGAAGAGGAAAGAAAAATTAATCTTAGAATTAGCGGCACATGTTCTAGATTAATTAGGACCAAAGCGGCAGTCAGTACATATCAGAAGAATTTGAAATGATTCATCAAATTTCATATTTGATGTGGCTCCTATAAGCTTATTTAAAAAATTAAAGCAAATAAATATTTAATTTTTGGAGGAACGACGAAAGAAGAAATTTAATCTAAAAAACAGCGCACACGTTCTAGATTAATCAGAAAGTAAGTGCCACATGCTATATTTCAGAAAAGTTTGGAATGATCATAAATTTTATATTAGATATGGCTCCTATAAACTTGTTCAAAAAAATCAAAGGGAATAAACATTTAATTTTTGGAGAAACGATGAAGGAAAATTTTTAATCTTAGAAAGAGTGGCACACGTTCTGTATTTATTGTGCAGAAAGTGTACACCCTCTCAAAAAAGTATTCGAACTTAAGTCATATTTCTTACGTCAGTTTAATGTTTAAAATAATGTTCTCCATAAATGCCAGCCATATCATATATAATAATAACTTCTCATATACCTTTCTAATCCTCTGTTCCTTCCTAAAGAAATTAATGATCTACTAAACTAAAATAGGAAATTTGGCTAGCATTCGATTACTTTTTTGAGTGGATATGTTTTAGAAGAATTTGAAATGATCATAAATTTTATGTTAGATATGTCTCGCTACGAACGTGTTTAAAATATTTAAAGCAAATAAATATTTAATTTTTGGGGTAACGACTAAGGAAGAAATTTAATCTTAGAAGGAGCAGCACACGTTCTAGATTAATTATAACCAAAGTGGCACACACACAGACCACTTAGCGTTGGCCATTTTTACTATAGCAGGGTTCGGGGATTAACTCAAACACATCACGGCTGATTAGATTCTAAAAAGCTGCGAGCTAAAGGAAGAGGAGACGCTAATGTCAATACACGGGAGAAAAAATTGAAAATGAGATTTTTTTTTTTTACCCCCTCCTATCACTGTCAGATGCGACGTACCCGGAATCGATTTATTTGTACGACATCCTCCACCACCCCCACACTATTTAATCCACCCGTTGGCGCCCTGCGTTGCGTCTTCACCGCCAAGCCCCGCGCCAAAGAGGGGGCTTGTCAGGGTGGGTTATTCACCGCGTCAGCAGAAGGAACGTGCCGGAGACGAGCGTTAGCTGCTTTTCACACCCCTCTCTCTCCTCTGCCCTGCGAAAACATCTCGGCTCCGATGATTTTATGCGAAGGTAATGCTTTTAGCATTTCTCCTTTACGTGTGCTTGTCAGATCATTTATCGTTGATCAGTATTGTACGATTGCACCAGTTCGGAGCGCTTTATGAAATAATTTACATTTATAAAACAGCAAAAGATAACGGCTTGCACTGCGACAGTGTTCTCCTGTGTAATGCAAATTCTATAGACGTGCCAGGGTTAAGACGAAATGAAAAGAATAAACTGTTAAAAATTCCTTGAAAAATAATGTTTTAACTAAATTGGATGGTTTAGGCGCTTATAAAACAATTCACTTTAATAAAACAGCAGAGATAACGACTTTACTGGGACGATGTTCTCCTATTTAATGCAAATTCTATAGATGTGCCAGGGTTAAGACGGAAAGCAAAAAAAAAAAAATAGACTGTTAAAAATTCCTTGAAAAATAATGTTTTAACTAAATTGGATGGTAGCTTTTCATTTTCATTTTTATTTTAGTTGATTTTCATAAATCTTTGAAGTTTAAATCGTAATCCTGTAAGTCAATTTCCGGCTTCAGCTGTATAACCGAATATAAAGCTCGCGCTTTATTTTTTGCTGTCAATTTATATACTGATCGGTAGTATTGTACAGTTTACACTGAGATAATGTTCTCCTGAACAATGCGAATTCTATAGATGCGCCAAGGTAGGAGAAAATTTGGCTGTTAAATATTCCTTGAAAAATAACGTTTTGATTATATTGGATGGTAGTTTTTTATTTTTATTTCTATTTTTATTTTAGTTGATTTTCATAAAGCTTTGAAGTTTAACTCCTGTAAGTGAATTCCCGGCTTTAGCGGTATTATCAGGAGATAAAACTCTTGCTTTCTTTCATGCCGTTGATTTATTTACTGTTTTATGTATTGCTCGGTAGTATTGTACTGTTGAAAAAATTCAAATGAAGCAATGAAGATTGTGATTATTTTCACTAAAACAACTCTCTGGAGTTGTACCGTTATAAATGAAAATTTTGTAGCTGTGCTGGGGTAAGCGGAATGGAAAAGTTAAATGCTAATAATTCCTGGAAAAATTTACAAATTAAACTGTATATTAAGATATTTTTCAGACGAATTTGATGTAGACATTTAAATCGCTATGCTCTAAATATACATCCACCTTTAGTGACGTAATGAAGATAGTTTTTCTTTGTGCTATCAATTTATTTACTGGTTAGTTTTTCTTTGTGCTATGAATTTATTTACTGGTTTATCCATTAATAGGTAGTATTGAACGTTTACAAAAATTTGTATTTTTGTAAGCATTGGAGATAGGATTTAATTTCATATTCTATAGAAATGCTAGGGAAAGGCGGAAAAATAAAATTAATATTAAAATTTTTTAGAAAATAATTTTTTTCAACTAAATTGTTCGGTAGGTATTATTTTATTTCAAACGATTTTCATAGATTTTTTTAATCGTAATTTTGTAAATATAGCTCGAGCTTTAGGGAAATTATGTAATAATATTTCTTTCTATGCTATCAGTTTATCTACTGTATCATGCACTGTTTATTAGTATTGAGCATTTAAACAAATTTTGGTTTTTGAAAGTACAGTTGAGAGCATTTATTTCATCATTTCCATTTTATTTTTATTTATTTCTTTATTTTTTGAAATAGCACTCAGGGAAATGATAATATGATGCAAATTATTTAGATGCACTGTGAAAAAGCGGAAAGGTAATATAAATTTAAAAAGAAATTGCAATTAAAAAAATGAAATTGCTAGATACGGTTTATTTTCAGGCGATTTTCATACCGTTTTGACGTTAGATAGTAATTCCGAAAGCACATTTACTAATATTATGAAAATTAGGTGACACTTACATTTTCATTTTCGCTAATAATTTATTTAATGGTTTATTTATTGTATGCTAATATTGAACAATAAAAGAAATTTGTACTTTTATAAGCAGAGAAAATTGTGTTTATTTTAATTGAAGTGACATCCCGTAGATAATATTATGCGAACGTACTTTGTATAAATCGAAAATTAAATATTCTTTTAAAATTAATCTGTGTAGTTAGATTTTTTTAAATAATCATTATTTTTTGTTGCTTCGAACTGAATTGTGCTAATTCATTTTTGTGATAAAACTTATATTTTTCTTTGTTCAACCCCCTTTATTTACTAATAATTTCAATTTCTTAACTGATTTCTTTCGGCGCAGTTGTATAATTTCACAAAATGTTATTTTAAATATTGTACTTATTTTTATTAAGATAATACTATAATTAATTGTATGAATTTGTTTCTTTATCAATTTATTTAGTTTAACCCTATTAGTGAGAAAATTTTGTTTCTAGAACATTATATACTTGCTTATTTATTTATTTGAAAATAAAATCAAAATTATATAATAGGCAAATGCTTTATCACAGCTAGCGCAACACGTAAAGAAAAATTAAAAGTATTCGTAGATTTATTATTATAAAATGAAGTTTGTTAGATCATGAATAGCATGTTCTGAATGTCTCAAAGCAGTTAAGTAAAAGTGATTTTTTTATTAATTTGCGCCAGTTTTCGTGGGTTACTGTTTGAGAGAATTTTCATAATGTTTTTGGCATTTAAATCACGACGCTGTAAATACAGCTCGCCGTATTTACAGATTTTGGGCAACAATAAAGCTTTAATTTCTACTTTTTCTTGCAATTTAATTACTTTTCATATGTTGTTTATGCTGAAATTGTTAGTACTCGAGTTTTGGGCTTTTATAACTGTGAGGTAATAGCTGTTCCATTGAAAAATGACATTTTGTAGATAATTTCATGAAAATTTTCTACAGGTGAGCAGTTCGCACGGTGAAAAAAAAAAGTAATTTAGAAAGTTATAGCGGATGCTTTTACAGAGGATTATACTTTATTTTGACGTTTAACCCTTTGAGGCGCAACACTTTCCCAATGCTGAAAAAAGGGCAGCCGTTGCCATTGCTTGACTTAACTACCAGCAAGATGGCGGACGATCGAAGCGTTCATCACGTGCCACATTCTTCCATTTTTTCCATTAACGGTGTATTTCGAAAAATATCACGTGATTTCGGTACATAAATACAAATAAACTGATTATGTCAAGTCCTTCAGAATTTTTAGAATACCTTTTTAGAAGCTGCACTGTACACATAAATAATTGATAAACCTGTATCAGCACAAAAATTTCAGAAAATTTCTTAAAAATCAAAAATTTAAATGGATGTATCACTCTTTGAATTTTTTTCTGTGTAACTTCATGTTGAATTTTTTTTTTCAGAAAGTTTCATAAAGGACACATTTATTATTATTATTCATTTTTTTTTCATTTAGTACAGTGTGTAGTGCAACTTATGAATCATCCTGAATATTTTTGAGTCTCTGGCTCAATTAGATTACACATTCTATGTTAAACAAAAGACTTGCGTGAGATGGGAAAATAGTTCCAACACGTTAGCAATATTTACAGCCAAATTAGATTTTAAAGAGTACGCCTTCTAATATGCCCCGAGTAATTTCCGTCAATATTGAGTTTATCAAGGAAAGAGCGTCATTGCATAGATCTTTATTTTACTCTTTTTTTTAGTCAAAACTCATTTCTATTAAATTCCTAGACGTACATAAATATTGACGTTCAATTACAAATGCTTGCTTTCAAAATACATTTCTCGTTATGACATCCACTCGATGGTGTTTCTAAAACACCACCATTATTTCTCAATGTTGAACCTGCTATTTTCATACTGGAGGCCCTTAATTATGTGTGCGTTGCGCGTTCTTTTATTTCAAAAACTGATTACATTCAACACATCAGGAGAAAACTTTGTTTACGAATACTCAAATAATCTCTTACTTGCCCCACCCTCCCCCCCATTCAAGAAACACACAACACAGCAGATTTCACCTCCACCTTTAAATTTTCTTCGAGGGAAAGGAAACCAAAGTAATCGATCCTCTTTCTCTCTCTCTGCCTCTCTCTTTCTGTCTCTCTCTCTCTCCTCCCTTCAACTCTCATTCCTCGGATTCAATTAAGTGACCAACTCCACCGGGAGTGTGGGAGACGGTCACGTGACGGGGGCTCTCGGGGGTGGGGGGGAGGGAAATTTTGCCAACATCCGTTTACATCTCTCGGATGGGATGAAGGATTTCAGTTCGCGTAAGGCTGTTTTAAGGAATGAGAAGATATGAGGCTGTGGGTTTTCCACTGTGATCCTTCTCTTCGATTTTTGTTTTGGACGCGGTGTGCCCCGAAATACTTGTAGGTTCCTCTGGAAAGCTGGACGGACATCTGTAACCGTATTTTCAATAGTCGGCAGTGTTACGTGGCAACATTATTACTTTCCGAACATGTACCATGTAAGGAAAGTATTGTAATCATGAAAAAATTCGACTTCGAGATTTTGGTGTATTGACACGTTTTGAGGGCTTCTGAATCCATTTATGCTATTTTTACGAGATGTGTGTATGTATGTGTGTATGTGTGTGTGTGTGTTTGTGTGTATGTGAGTGAACACGATAGCTCCTGAACGGGACATGCGATTGAGCTCAAATTGGGTATATATGTTATAAACCACCGTCGCAAGACCGGTATTGATTTGGGTGTGTATAGGACTTATAGTTTTTCTACAGGGCTACGACAAAGATTTCTTTTACATTATGGCCTATAGGGAGAAATTCTTGAAAATGCGCTAGCGTTTAAACGGTACTTCCGATTGAGCTCAAAAAAGTGTATATATGTTATAAACCACCATCGCAAGACCGGTATTGATTTTGGTGTGTATAGGACTTCTAGTTTTTCTACAGGGCTACGACAAAGATTTCTTTTACATTATGTCCTATGGGGAGAAATTCTTGAAAGTGCGCTAGCGTTTAAACGGTACATTCCATTGAGCTTAAATTTGGTATATATATTTGAATTATTCATCGATTAAAATTTATTTAAATGCTTGGTAATGATCTTAATCGTAAGTGTTCGGAAAGTCGAGTGGAGTCACTCCAGATTTTTTTTATAAATGTATTTCTCTAGATACAGATGAAAGATGTAGTTCGTAAGACTGCTTTAACCCTTGAAAGCGCAGTGATCCCGCTCTGGGATCCCCAAACTCTGACGTTTTGACTGTTGCCAGTCACGAAGAATAGATTGGATTTCTATGAATAGTAGTTGCGGGTGACATAGCTCCACGAGAATCCTGTACTTTTTAAGCACGTCACTTCCCGTAACAAAAATGGCCACGATTATTTTTAACAGCACTGACATCTGCTGAAAAGTGGAAGAATGCGAGAACAGCTGGATAGATTGCCCAATGCTGAAAAAAGGGCAGCCGTTGCCATCGCTCGACTTAACTACCAGCAAGATGGCGGACGATCGGAACGTTTATCGCGTGCCACAGATCTAGACACCCTTTTTTGACGCAGCTGGCTGTGCCCGGCGGCTGCCCTTTTTTCAGCATTGGGAAAGGGCTGCGCCTCAAAGGGTTAAGGAATGAGAGGAAGAGGCTCTGGCTTTTCTACAGTAATCCATTTTTTTTTTTTTAAGCACTCGGGTGCTATTTCTTTCAAGCGCGGGATTTTTGTCTACCGCGGCGCGCCGTGGTCACTTTTCCGTTTGATCCAGGTTTTCTGCAGAGTGATTTGATATTGCTAACGGAAACATGGACTATCCCTTCAGATGATTTTCTAATACCAGGATTCACTTTGGTCGAAAAGATTGACAGTGGTTTCCAAAACAGAAAGCCATCTGGAGTTATGATTTTTATAAAGGAAAACTTAATGAAACACTTTACCCGTGCCTACACGAGCCAGATCAAGGGTGTTCAAATGGTCATTGCGGATATTCAAGATAAAGTGAGATTTGCAGTTACGTACGCTAGTCCTCGAATTTCTTACGGAGATAAATTAGACGCTCTATTCGAAACGTTACTGAAGGAGGATGATTGTAAGACTGTTTTAGTAGGAGATTTTAACATAATTTCGATCAAGGATCTAATTTCATAACTGAAATGGATACTTTAGATTTTCCAATACGCACTAATCCAAAACATTTCTCCACTAGGGGGGGGGGCTAACAACAATGGATGCAATTTTTAGCAACAAAATTATGGAACAGGTGTCTATATAAGAACCTACAGTTATCATTTTCCTCTATATGGCAGAATTGATTGAATCGACTAAAAAAAAATCTGAAATTCTTCCAGCCAAGTGCGTAAATAAAATCTGGACGAATTTCAGATTTTCTATTCTTTTTTTTTTTTTTTTTTTTTGTCACAGTGCGTCTCAAAATACAACTAGGTTCCTCTGAAAAGCTGGACGGACACTGTATCAATACTCGCTAGTTCTCAGTGGCAAAAGTATATTTTTATAGCTGTATTTCTCTAGATACAGATGAAAGATTTAGCTCGCAAGACTGTTCGAGAAATGAAAGGATGAGATCCTGGGTTTTCCACTCTGATCCTTAATAAAAAACACTCAAAAGAAACTGTCGTTTAAAAGATAACATAATTAAAACTTTAACCCTAGTAGCATAACTAGTTCAAAACACGTTATTTGACGTTCAAAAGACGTGCTTTTAGCGTTTTTTGAACCATTTGTGCTACTTGGAAAATAACGCACATAAAGGTATTTATCAATGTCACGTGTATAATCTTATAGGTACCTTTTGTGTGCTTTTTTTTTGGGGGGGGAAGTTTTAATTATTTTATCAATGTGATTCTTTTTTCTTTTGTCCGCGGAGGGTGTCGAAATTTTATTTGTTTTATAATCCTCTGGAAAGTTGCACGGACATCTGTAGCTGTATAGATACTCGGTGGTATTCCGTGGCAACAGTATTTTTATAAATGTATTTATCTAGATAGAGATGAAAAATTTAGTAGGCAAAACTGCTCGAGAAATGAAAGTATGAGGTTTTGGGTGTGTGTGATTATGGCAACGCTAGACTAGGGCGATCTGCCAGAGAGGGATGCCTTTGTAGGAGGACTTTTTAAGGGTTTCTACCGCGTATTCACGTTACATCTGGAGAACACCTACCAAAATTCCAGACCGTTAGATCGACAGCCGCGCGATGGGACCCGAACCCGGAACCTTCACACTTCGGCCATCTACCATTTTCAGTGGCATAACCACTGTGCCATGGTGAGGCGGATGAGGTTTTGGATTTCCCATGATAATCCTTTGTCTGAATGTACATTGTTAAATGTTAGGAAAGTTGGACAGACATCTATCTATAGGAGTATGGATACTCGGCGGTGTTCCGTGGCAACAGTATTCTTATAAATGTACTTATCTACAGATGATAGATTTAGTTCGTAAGTCTGTTTAAGGAATTAGGAGAAGAGGTTTTGGATTTCCACCATAATACTTTTTTGTTTTGTCCGTGGTGCGTCTCTGAATAATAGGTTCCTCTAAAAAGCCAGACGGATATCTGTAGCTGTTTAGATACTTGGTGGTGTTCCCTGGCAGCAGTATTCTTATAAATTTATGTATCTAGATAGAGATGATAAATTTAGTTCGTAAGACTGTTTAAGGAATGAAAGGAAGAGGTTCTGGGTTTTCCACACGAATTCTTTTTTAATTTGTCAGCAGTGCGTCTCAGAATACTAGGTTTCTCTGGAAAACCGGACGGATATCTGTTGCAGTACAGATACTTGGTGGTGTTCCGTTGCAACAGTATTCTTACAAATGTATTTCTCTAAATACGGATGAAAGATTTAGTTTGTAAAACTGTTCGAGAAATTAAAGAATGATGTTCTGTATGGATTTCACGTGTTAATCCTTTGTCTATATGTACATCTAGAAATGTTAGGAAAGTTAGATATCTGTAGCTGTATAGATATTTTGTGAGACACTCTGACAAAAGTATTGTTATAAATCCTTTTCCATAGATGCTAAAATACTTAATTTTTAAAACTTTGATAGAAATGTGAGATTTTGGACTTTTCATAGCAATAATTTCATTTTGTTCAAGGTTGCGTCTGGGGATATTAGTTGCGTAAGAAAAGCTGGACGGGCGTTCAAGCTGTATGAATATTTTGTGATATTCTTTGGCAACAATGTTTTTGTAAATTCCTTTCGCTAGATATAGATTTAGTCCGTAATATTGTTCAAGAATTGAAAGGAAGAGGTTTTGAATTTCAGTAATCATTTTTGTCCGATGATACTAAAGATATTTAGTGAGTCTAAAAAGTTGAAGAAAATGATAGACACTCTGTGAATATTTTTTTGAAAAAGTATATTACTATAAATAAATACTACATTTCTCTAAGTAAAAAATCAAGATTTACCTCGTAAAACTGAGGAATGAAAACAAAAGAGGTTAAGATTTACCATAGTAATTGTTTAGTTTTGTACGCTAATATTGGGTTTGTCTGGAAAGCTACATGGACATCTGCAGCTGCATGCATATGCTGTGATATTCCACAGCAATAGTGTTTTTGTAAACGCCTTTCTCTAGGTAAAAATGAAATATTTAGTTTCTAAGTCTGTTCCAGAAAAACATTTTTTAAATCCTTTTTTGTCCGAGGTTAATAGAAATATTTAGTGCTCATGGAAAGTTCGATGGATATCCTCAGCTGTATAGATATTCACTGATGCACTATATCCACAGTATTCTAGGAAATACATCTGTCTTAAAATAGATGAAAGACAGCTCATAAATCTGCTTAACCCTTTAACGCGCAGTGTTCCCACTCTGAGAACACCAAACTTTGACGTTTTGACTGTTGCCAGTCACGAAGAATAGATTTGATTTCTATAAAAATAGTTGCGAGTGACATAGCTCTGCGAGAATCCTTTACTTTTTAGCACGTCATTTCCCGTAAAAAAATGGTAACGATTATTTTTAACAGCACTGACATCTGCTGAAAAGTGGAAGAATGCGAGAACAGCTGGATAGATTGCCCAATGCTGAAAAAAGGGCAGCCGTTGCCATCGCTCGATTTAACTACCAGCAAGATGGCGGACGATCAAAACATTCATCGCGTGCCACAGATCTAGAGACACTTTTTTGACGGCTGTGCGTCACAGCCAGCTGCCGTCAAAAAAGGGTCTCTAGATCTGTGGCCCGCGATGAACGTTTCGATCGTCCGCCATCTTGCTGGTCGTTCAGTCGAGGAATGGCAACGGCTGCCCTTTTTTCAGCATTGGGAATGGGTTGCGCCTCAAATGGTTAAGTCTTTTGTCTTGTCCGCAGCTCACCTCGAAATTTTAGGTACTTCTGGTAAGTTGGGCAGACAGCTGTATAGACATTTTGCGATATTCTATGGCAGAAATGTTTTGATAAATCCATTTTTCTAGATTTAGATGAAAGTTTCAGCTCGTAAAACTGTTTCAAAGAATGAAAGAGGTTTTGGATTTTCCATTGTGATCTTATTAATTTTTCCGAAAGTATATTTCGGAGACTGTAGGTCCGTGTGGAAACTAGGATGGATATCTATAGTTGAATATTCACGATAGTCTATAATACATTTCTCTAAATGTAAATGAAATATTTAGTTTTTAAAGTGCTTTAAGGAATGAAAGGAAGAGGTTTATGTCAAAGATACATTTACTAATAATGGGTGAGTCTGGACAGTTGGATTGATGTCTATGGGTATACGGATTTTTTTTTTTTTTTGTAGATTAATTTTACTATTATTTTTTCTTGTATTCGGTCAACAATATTTTTCAAATATTTTTATCTGCATCTAGATAAGTGGTTGGTGGATTTAGTGAGAAGGACTATTTAAGGAATCGAAGGTAAACGTTTTGGTTTTCCTTTAAAAATGTAGCGAAAATTTGGCGTTTTTTTTTTTTTTTTTAAACTTTGAGAGTCAAAGCGTCTTCTACACCGATTGACCAATCGGTTTACCATTTTGCTAAAGTGCTACAAAATATATCGAATAAAATCTTCACAATTTTGGAAAACTGAAAATCTACTCTCTCCCCTATTTCTGTCGATTTTCAACTAAGGCCGATTGTTAAACTAATCACCTTCAAGCTTCCTAAACAAAAAAAAAAAAAAAAAAAAAAAAAAAAAATTATACATAGTGATTGAAATACGCGTGCAATACTATTTATATTTGCGTTAGCTGTTAAAAGAAGACTTATTTCCCTATGAAGAACGTGTATTTCAGCCCAATTTTCTAGAAATGTTACTGTTTTTTAAGAAATCATTTCTGATTGTAATATATTGGGCAGTGTTAATAAGAAATTATTGGCTCACAGGGTGACTGAAATACATTCGAATGTCTAATTATGAATTTTATGTTTTCTGAAATGATCCTGACAGATTTTTATCTTCATTCTTTCAGATGTAAGCGGTGTGGAGAGCGTGAGGATGCCGGAGTCTCCCAACGCGGTGAAACAGCAGCTAGCGGCGCCCTCTAGCGGGCGAAGCTCGGCACCTACTCTCAAACATGGAACCACAGCAGGTAGCATGAAAATCTTCCCCTGTTGACATTCGAAATGCTTTTGGTGTAATATTACTAACTAATTTGTCATACTTGGAAAAAGCATCTTTGGAAAAGCTAGATGTGATGTAAATGATGTTCAGTTAGTGATTGCAACCTTATTTATAAAGAATAAAACTTTTATAATAATATGACTAAAAAATTAACAAGGACTAAAAATTCACCTATTTTTGGGGAACTTATCGGTAATTTTTGACTCCAACAGGTAAAGTCTTCGGCAACATTAGACTGATAAGACATAATTTTTGCACAGGGTAAAGGGCAAAAAGTTTGTTAAAATGTACCTCTTTGCATTTGCCGGAGTCTCGATTGTTGTCGCAATCAAATACAGGGTAAATCTAAACTCTTGGGCAAAACTTTAAGGGGTGATAGGTCACACAATGAGAAATCGTAATCACATAGCAATCTGAAGTGAAAAACGCAGTTTTAACTTCCCGGTAATAATCACTTTTTAAAAAGCATGGAAGTGTCCGTCTAATTTCTTAACCAAGTTTCATAAACAATAGGCTCGTCTCCGAAAATTTCAGCCATGAAATAAAATAAACTTTTTAAACTATTCATTTTAGTCTTCTGTTTTCGGAGAAAACAGAAGTTAGATTAGTTTCAGACAGAAGTTAGATTAGTAAACATAAGTTAGACAGAAGTTAGATTAGTTTAGTTTAGAAGTTAGATTAACTGTAGATTAGTTTCTGACGAACAAAGGTCGGCAAGTGCCCTGTTGTTTCAGCACTTTTTCCGAAGTGATTACTAACAGCTACACGAAGACGACATTGCCGACCCTACATTGCTATTTGATTCCGATTCTTTATTATGTGCCCTATCACCCGTTAAAATTTTGCCCAAGAGTTTAGATTCACCCTGTATATCTCGGCTAATTGAAATCTCGGATAAAACGGACAATCATGGAAATATTTTGTTATATTATGCATGTTCCGACTACTTAACATATAATTCATGTTTAATAATTAACACATTTAACAGAAAATACTATTATATATTGTTTACTATAATGTATTTAAACATTTGTACACAATAGTAATGACTCGTTACAATGGAACATTTCCTAAGTTCCTGTTAGTGTCTAAGTTCTTCAGGATTAATCCAGATGAGTCCTCGGTTAAATCTGACAGTTAGTTTGAGTTTTACACTGATTATCAGATAAGCGAAGCTCGGATAATTGAAGTTTTACCGTATATTTTAAAAATACGCCTCATTTCCGAGCGAAATACAAACATTCTGTCGGTACACATGCGTGAAAAAAAATTGCTTTCAATTCTCAAACATTAACTTTTTCAAGAATCAGCAGGGTCAGATGTTAAATTAGAAATATTTCTGAATATACATGTATGCATAGGAAGAGATAGAGACCGAAATATTCACTCCGATCCCGTTATAACGGGAGACCAAAAGTTTTGTTCGCCATTGGCATAAATTGGCATGTGGCATTAGAAAGGGGGTGGGGGTTACAAAATGGTTTCTATAGTAAAAAATATTTCAAATAGGTGTTTTCTGAATTTTTTTTGGAAAATGCAATTACTCCCCCTTACTCTAGTAAGTTATGCCTATGTTGTCCTCTATATCCGAAATATTAAAAAATACATTAATAAAACCGCGAGACCAATATTTTCTTTCGTTATATCCGTGAGTTATATACTGGACTCTCTATACACTGTAAGAAATATCTCTAACTTACCACACATATTGCTGTAAAATAAAACAGCACAGGTGCTGCAGCTTCGGAGTACAGCCCTACGTGGTTAAATTCACTCACGAAATGACGTAATGATGTTGATAAACCAATCACGGAGAATCTTGTACTACAAATTGTACTCTTTACACCACAACGTGCTGGTATAACGTTTACCCACACGTTGTGCTATAATATAGGTAAGTATTTTTGTCGGTGTAACAGGGTTTAATTGTATATACAGGGTGAATCTGAATTCTTGGGCAAAACTTTAAGGGGTGATAGGGCACACAATGAGGAATCGTAATCACATAGCAATGTGGGGTGAAAAACGCAGTTTTAACCCATTTATGCCTAGTGTCCCTTTTTTGGGACGGCATTTTCGCTATTAGTCAAAAACGTTATTTATTTTGCCTAGCCTTTATTCATGAGTATTGAGCCTCAACTCCGCACAATATTTTAACATGACCAAGTAGGATGTTGATATTTCGATTTTTATGCATAATGATTTTAAAAGAAATCATCCCTTGTTCAAGAAGATGACGTCAGAAATTTATCTATTATTTCTGTTATCAGTAAAAATCGAAGAAAGTCGCAAAAATATCCAGGCACAAATGGGTTAACATAAACGGTAATAATCACTTTCTGAAAAGCATTGAAGTGTCCGTCTAATTTCTGAACCAAGTTTCATAAACAATAGGCTAGTCTCCGAAAATTCCATCCATGAAATAAAATAAACTTTTTAAGCTATCCATTTTAGTCTTCTGTTCTCGGAGAAAAATACATTATTTTCTGGCGAAACAATGGTCGGAAAGCTCACTGTTTTCTCAGCACTTTTTTCCAAAATAATTATTAACAGCTATACAAAGACGACGTTGCCGACCTCACATTGCCATATGATTCTGATTCCTTATTATGTGCCCTATCACCCCTTAAAGTTTTGCCCATTGCAGAGTTTAGATTCACCCTGTATACATTGACAATTTATTTATTATATATTGCCAATTCAGAAAAACATCCGTGGTAGTTTGATTATATTGGATTTTATAAAGGCAATAAAACATAACTGAGCTGTGCAATGTTTTGCAACTCATGATTATAAAACCTGCGCGAAACCTCGCAGTTTCTAGCCATCAGACGCAAAATGTTTTGCCAAAATGAATCTCTTTTTAGAATAATTGCGTGAGTTTTCCCAGATCGATTTCAATTCCAGATGTATCGTTTCCTATCGATTTCAGGTATGAATGGATCTCACTCTCCCCACTCCAGCAACTCAACTCCGGCTAGCGGGGGCCGGACGCCCTCCCCTCCCGCAGAAACGTCGCGGCCCTTGGCGAAGCTGAAGCGTTTCTTGGCGACACTGCAGCAGTTCGGAGCCGACATCTCGCCAGAAACGGGAGAGAGGATGCATGCCCTCATACTAGGACTTGCAGTAAGGAAAAACTTTAAAATATATGTGTTTATTTTTGTGCGCATTTTTTTCAATCCCTACTATTAGTTCACACTCTCCTTACATATATTTATATATCTTGTTCAAATTTTCAATCGTTAATAAAATACTTTTTATTCATCCACTCAAGTTCAAATACATTTTTTTAAACTTGTAGTGGATGACACTTGATGTTAATACAGTTGTTTTCAAATATTAATTCATTAATCAAATTTAATTAATTCATTTTAGAACCTTTTACGATGGATTAAAAACGAATGAAAACAATAAACTAAACAAACAAACTGGATTTACGGTATCGACCCTTGCTTCACAAACGGCCCTGCATTTTAATTAATTAATTAATTATTTTTAATGAAAAGTAACTAAAATAAAATTTTTCTTTGTTGACCTAAGTAGGAATTGACTTAAAAAATTATGTATATATATATATAATACTTGTTAAAATTACAATGAAATTTCAAAATGTGCTGTACCGTTCGTATTGATTGAATCAAGAGTAAATTTTTCTTTTTTCCATTTTAAGGGAACAAGGGACGTTGAAAAAAAGGCGAAAATTGACCAAAATTGTGAAAAAAAAACAAAAAAGAATAATCTGCCCCACAAAGAAGCTCCTTTCTAGTTTTACACAGCAAGTTAAATTTTTAAAATTGTACAGTTTTAACGTTTGTTATTTATACTTTAAGAAACGCCATCTGAAGGATTGATGTTGAAGATACAGCACTTTAACGTCATTTTTCTCAGTTTTGGCTTTTTCAGCTGCTGTGTGTTTTTGAGATGCTCCATGCGCATAATTTTTGGTCATATCTCTTTCAAATTTCTCATGAATGTTTGGAATGATATTACGAATATAATTGCCCAGGTTTATCTCTAATAATAATAAATTGGGAAATATTTATCCATATTCAATGAAATAGAACGAATTAAAATTCTGAAAAATGGCATTTTATCATGAAATATTTCCTTTTCAACCAAAATGTATGTACAATTAAATACGAATTCATACTTATATGCTCATTTATAACTTGTTTAGAAAAATTCTACTTTTTAAATTGCTACACCATGTATCTGGAACCTCTTGAAAATTTGTTGCTTTTGAGTTTTCGCTTCATCAAAAGGAACAATGTTTGTCCAAAAATAACTATTTCAGAGATTTAAATTTGATAAAAGTACTTTAAAATGTATCTTATATATCCTCACTTTATGTAGAGTGTTCATAATTGAAAATTAAAAAAAAAAAAAAATCATATTCTAAGTTCCCTGCTTCCCTTAACTAGAACATTCGAAAAAAGATGTTTTGGGGATTTTTTTTTTTTTAAGCAAGGAGGTAAGGCCAGTCGTCTCTGTTAAAAGCATGATAAAGAACGACCAGGACAAGAAGATAATGACAGAAGAAAGGCCCGATCTAAACAAGAGGTTTTCGTCTAAAAATGGAATATTTCAGAAATATTTGTCGCTTTGGCATAGCTAAAACAAAATGAAAAGATAATTTATCAAAAACAACGTGGCTATTTCCGATTGGCCAGAAAACTTCCCGCATTGTTAATCCCAAAGAGATGTCCTTGAGTTGCGTTAAAGCAAAACTGTGCGAGGATTATCTACCTAGGGGTATTACTTTGGTTGGAGAAATTCCTAAGAGATTCTAACGCGTACTCACGTTACATCTGGAGAAAACCTACCAAAACGCCAGACCGTTAAATCGACAGCCGCGGCATAGGGACCTTCAAACTTCAACCGTCTACCATGTCCAGTGTCTTATAAACTTGGCCATAGTGGGGAAAATCCGCGTACAATCTATGGGATATTCGGAAGTAAGGACTCTTAAAATGGGATTGCAGCATCAAAATTGTTTCATTTGCTCGCATATTCAAATATCGTATAGGGCTGAATCAATTGTTGCTAATTGCAAAAAGCCTACTGGAATCTATGCCATAATGTGCAAAACTGATTCTGAAAGCGAGAAGACGTCACACTCAATACTGATTATGATTGAAATGTATTAATATTCCTCATAAATTGTTTTTTCATATGCGTTTGATTTAATTAATATTTTATTTTGTGTTATGCCAAGCCTCAGGTCCGGACTGGCTTCTTTGAAGGCCCTCGGCTGGAGATTGTAAAGGGGACCCGTACTGAGAAATTTAGAGTGAACCGAAGGTTAGAATATCTAATATTTGGAATATTTTGTGATTTTTAGGCTTACATGCCTAAAAACCGCATTTAACTATTTTAGAACTTTTGGGGCCCTGACTCTTTGGGGGCCCTCTTGAGCGGCGGTGGTCCACTGTCTCACTGCATAAAGTTGTAAGATTACTGGGGCATAAATAATCAAATTACTCAGATATATCAATGTAATTATGTCCACAAAAATGAATACTTTATAATTAAAGTAGTACATCCATTTTTGTGGACATCTCCGGGGGGCCCTCGGCAATCTCCAACCATCCTACCTGGCCAGTGCGGGCCTGGCAAGCCTACACGAAGGGTATCTACCTACGGACGGATGGAAATGCCTATGTTCGCTGACTTTTGAAGGGGTTCTAACACGTATTCACATTGCATGTTGAGAAAACGACCAAAAATCTAGACTGTAAGATCGACAGCAGAGCATTAGGACCGGAAGCTGGACCTTCACACTTCAGCCGTCTGTCATGTTCATGTGTCTTATCCACTCTTTCACGGTGGGGCCTTGATTCAATCAATACGCAAGGTATTGTAATCGAGTAGTCACTCTTAATGTATAATTTTCCTTATTCTACAGAGCTCCACCTTACCCATAGAAGACTTTCATCAAAAAGTGCAAGATTTGACAAATTATCCTCTCAGGCCGTTTGTTGTTCCTTTCCTAAAAGTAAGAATTCAGGTTTTTTTTTGTTTTTTCTATAATTCATTTGTAATAAAAATGCCTCTTAACAATATTCTTAGCAGGTGTCAAAACATAAGGATAGATATAATATACGAGGCGTAAATTCCATTTTGAAAAAAAAAATAGTAAAAAAAAAAATTTTTTTAGCCAGTTTTGTTTTTTAATGAAAGAGCATGCCTTAAACCAGGTATGGGCAACCTTTGAAAAGATGCGGGCCAAATTTTAGGATGTTAGCGAAGTCGCGGATCGTATAATTGGGATTTATTGGGGATTTTTAATGGTTTATATGGGTTTTAGTCGGGATTTTGATACGTTTCGTGGGCTGGATCAAAAACCATGGCTAGCCACATCCGGCCCGCTGGTCGGAGGTTGCCCATATGTGCCTTAAACTATTTTTCTACATAGTTTCCGTCAATGTTCAAACACTTGTCGTAGCGAGTTACCTGCTTTTCTATACCTCCTTCATAGAAAGTTCCCGCCAATGACGATAACTGCGTGAAATAGTTAAACTTCCCCCATAAGCAGAGTTCCACAGGTAAAACGGGTAAGCAGATTGTAACCAAATTTGGTATGTAGACTGTATATGAGATGTGCTCAAACAGTTAAAAAAATAGTTTTAAAAATGTCCACTAGGTGGCGTTTTGCATGATGAAACATGGAATTAACAATGGAAAGAGATAATTCGAAATATACAAGAAATTTTAATATTTATTCAATAGCTTTTGAGGATTTATTAACTAATTCGGGCCTTTTTTGAGCTGAATTCATTATGCAAAGCGTTACCTAGTGGATATTTCTTGAACTAAACTTCTCAAAAATCTTCCATACGTACCAGCTATCCGCCAAATTTGGTGACAACCTGATCACCCATTTCAGATGCATAATGCTGTTTATAGGGAGAAATTTAGTTGTATAACTACCCTGTATATATTTTTTTCCCCGATTGTTGTCTCATATGGGCCTTCGTGGCACTGCGGTTTGTTCCCTATTAAAAAAAAAAAAAAAAGAATTGCATTCATTTTGTTATGTCCATGCTGTTTCTGATAAGGCAACATTATTTGAGATACTACAATAGTTGTTTCACTTCTTTTTTTTTCAATTCCGGTGTTCTTTCTTGCAGGCAAACCTTCCCCTGTTGCAGGCGGACTTGCTGCACTGCGCTCGTCTGGCGCACCAGACACCACAGCAATACGCACGACAGCACCTCACGCTGGAGGCATGCGGCACGGAGCCCGGTGACATCTTCCAGACGGACGCCAAAGAGTGCACCAAGAGGAGGACGCCCCCCGACACGTCAGTGACATCCTCAGTATTTTTTTTTTTTACTCTTTTTAATCCATTCAGGATAGTTTAATGAATACATACACTGAAAACGAGGTTTGTAAAACACTTTAAAGTACGAGTGTTTACACCATTGACTAACCCTGGCACCTCGATATACGAAATGCCCTAACATACGAGTTTCGTTTTCTTTTTTGAGATATGAGTGAGCATTAGGCCAATTTTTTGACTTGACATACGACTTGGAATTTGAGATACAAGCTATCTGTAAAGTGAAAGTGCAAAATTAAATCACTAAACTTAAGGGATTTTAACCCATTCGTGCCTGGATATTTTTGCGACTTTCTTCGATTTTTGCTAACACCAGCAGTAATTGATAAATTTCTGATGTCAAATTTTTGAACAAGGGATGATTTCATTTAAAATCATTATGCATAAAAATTGAAATGTCAACATCCTACTTGGCCTTATTAAAATATTTTGTGGAATTGAGGTTCAGTACTCGCGAATAAATGCTAGGAAAAATAAATAACGTTTTCGAATGATAGCGAAAATGCCGTCCCAAAAAAGGGACGCTAGGCATAAATGGGTTAAAAAAGTAACACCAGGGTCGATTTATACCGGGTTTTCCTGAACTTCGTGGAGGGGAGGTAGACTGCATCATTAGGAACCGTAATTACGTAGGCAAGCATGGACAGAAGTCGATAGGTGGCGCTATACGCTATCTCTTAAAGTCTTCACGTGTGGCTTCCTCACTGACAATTTTTAAACGTTTTTCGGAAGATTATCTATTTGGATGATTTGGATTTTTTTAGCCATCAAATTACTTAAAAAATAATTAAAAAAAATAGTGGCACGCTTTTTACAGGTACGCTTTTTTGGTTATTATCGATCACTAATTTTTATCTACTCACAGGGGAGGGAAGGGGAATCACAGAACATCATTTCCTGAGTTTCGCTTTGTTTTAAGCGCTTCTTTTTAACGCATTTCTTTGATTCATATTCTCTTATACCATTGAACAATCATTGAATTATACAACTGAATACGGCACACTCATGAATGATGATTCACTTTTGGAACTTAATGGAGCAAACAAGAAAAATAGGGACGAAACTTGGATTATGATACGCTTTTACTACATAGCACTTTAGTACGTGTTTAAAATATGAAAGTTTTTCGGAATTTTTTTTTCTTTTCTTGAGATACCAGTCAATATAAGGCCAATTTTTTTTTACTTGAAATACGAATCGGAATTTAGGTTACGAGCTATCGGTAATGGGCAATTGCGAAGTTAAATTGCTAAGCAAAAATAAATTGGAAAAGAAAAGTACGCATGGTGTTACGTATCGCATGGTGTTACTTATGTATGTTTAGATTTTCATTTTTGCAGTATGTCTGTAACCATGCTTAAGATTTAAAAAACAACCAAGTGTTTTATAACTTGTTTTTTGTTTGTTTGTTTTTGGAATGGGAGGGATGGGTGAATCACAAAATATCATTTTCTAAGTTCTAAACTTTGTTTCAAGCTCTTTTCTTAAACTGATTTCTACAATTAATATTCTCCTCTGCCACTGAACAATCAATAATATTAAAGATACATGTTTTTTCACTATCATACATTTTGGCTGTATTATTGTAACAATATTTTGGCACAGAATCCTTCCAAGCCTCATCAGTCAGTGTTAACCCTTTGAGGCGCAACCCTTTCCCAATGCTGAAAAAAGGGCAGCCGTTGCCATCGCTCGACTTAACTACCAGCAAGATGACGGACGATCGAAACGTTCACCGCGTGCCACCTGCCCTTTTTTCAGCATGGGGTAATCTATGCAGCTGGCCTCGCATTCTTCCATTTTTCAGCAGATGTCACTGCTGTTAAAAATAATCGTGACAGTTTTTTTACGGGAAATGACGTACTAAAAGGTAAAGGATTCTCATGGAGCTATTTCACCAACTACTTTTATAGAAATCAAATCTGTTCTTCGTGACTGGCAACAGTCAAAACATCAGAGTTTGGTGTTCCCAGAGCGGGATCACTGCGCGTTAAAGGGTTAATTCTGAAAAAAGTGATTTTAATGCATTAATGCATAATGATTTTAAGAGCATAAACAAACTTTACTTAGGTAGAACAGAAAATAACTAGAATCAAACGTTCAAAATTCTCAAAAGTGACATAGTAATAATTTAATTAGTTTCGAAAGTGTCCGTTTTGCCAATTTCAGAATAGAAGAAAAAGTAAATGAAGTTTCAGTTCGAAAGGGAATGTACAAGAAGAAAAAATGGTCCAAGCATTTTTGAAATTTTCAAAGTTCATGCATAGTTTGATATTTTGATACTGCATCATTTTCAGATACAGGAGGTACCACAACTCTAAATGGTCATCTTCACTTAGATCCTCACTATGTAAGACGGTCTGAAACTTTTATTTGAGCTTAAACCTTTGAGGCGCAACCCTTTCCCAATGCTGGAAAAAGGGCAGCCGTTGCCATCGCTCGACTTAACTACCAGCAAGAGGGCAGACGATCGAAACGTTCATCGCGTGCCACAGATCTAGAGACCCTTTTTTTACGCACAGCCAGCTGCCTCAAAAAAGGGTCTCTAGATCTGTGGCACGCGATGAACGTTTCGATCGTCCGCCATTTTGCTGGTAGTTAAGTCGAGCGATGGCAACGGCTGCCCTTTTTTCAGTATTGGGCAATCTATCCAGCTGTTCTCGCGTTCTTCCATTTTTCGGCAGATGTCAGTGCTGTTAAAAATAATCGTGACAATTTTTTTGCGGGAAGTAACGTGCTAAAAAGTAAAGGATTCTCGTGGAGCTATGTCACCCGCAACTATTTTTATAGAAATCCAATCTATTCTTCGTGACTGGCAACAGTCAAAACGTCAGAGTTTGGCGTTCCCGGAGCGGACACACTGCGCGTTAAAGGGTTAACTGAAATGAATTACTCGAAATTACCTATCATACTATGAAAGGTTAGCCCTGAGTGTACCCGTACTGATCCAAGTATTTCTGTGCTGTACAAGTATTTTAAATGATCGCTTAACGTCGCATTTTCTATTTCAGGAGACCGCGAGAGAACGGATTTTCCGACAACAGTTCGGACGGTCCACCTCCAGCCAAACGACAGCAGACCCTTCCTAGTCCGACCTTAGGGCCTCGAATGAGTCCCGCGGGCGCCCCCAGTCACCTCCCTCCCGGCCTTAATCTCAGGTACGACGAAGGCATGTACAGGTACGACAGGTACGACCGATACGACAGGGACCTGGGAAGGCCGTACTACAGTGAGTTGGTTTCAGTCAC
The DNA here is from genome assembly GCA_038373885.1 of Cheiracanthium punctorium. Lineage (NCBI taxonomy): Eukaryota > Metazoa > Arthropoda > Arachnida > Araneae > Cheiracanthiidae > Cheiracanthium > Cheiracanthium punctorium. Next base: position 232,218 of record JAWZYV010003523.1, on the reverse strand, counting down.
ACATCGTTGCCAATATACAGTGTCTCACAAAAGTAATTTGTTATATATCTAATTAAAAATTTACACAAAAAGTTTGAAAATATCAGAGTTTAATGTTTATATTAAACTCTAATATTTTCAAACATTTTATGTAAAATTTTAATTAGATGAATAAAAAAATATTTGCATTAATAAGCATAACTATATATAAATATATTTTTTATAAACAGGGTGATTCTTAATTCATTATCAATATTTACTAGGGAGGTGGGAAATAGGAAAAGAAGACAATTTCACATAGGAAAGCATGGGAGCAAACGAAAGCATTATGATGTAGGGGGCGCTTCATGTCAACAACTCCCATTCGTGCGCTGTACGATAGCTCTTAAAATAAACTTCAGTAAGGGTTCCACACGTCATGTTTTTCATCAACCCCATACAAAGAAGTCGATTGGAGATAAATCCTGTGACTGTGGTGGCCAACAAATCGGTCCACTGCGACCAATCCATTGTGCTCTAAATTTTCTTGCCAGGTAGCCACTCGCATCATTTTCCCGATATGTTGCAGAAGTCGCTTAGACTTCTTTGTATGGGGTTGATGAAACACATGAAGTACGGAACCCCTGTTGCCAGTGAAGTTTATTTTAACAGAGCTATCCTATAGAGCATGAATGGGAGTTGTTGACGTAAAGCGCCCCCTACATCATGATGCGTTCGTGTGCGCTCATGCTTTCCTATGTGAATTTGTCTTCTTTTCCTATTCCCTACCTCCCTACTAAATTTTGATGATGGATTAAGAATCACCCTGTATATTATATATTATAAAGGAATGAAAATTACTCCCAAAGCTATTCGCACACTAAGCGATTCAAGTTAATAACTTTTTAAACATAATTGTAATAAAACTTTAATACTTTTTTGGATTGATTAACTCAATTTTATCTTTTTTGGCATAGGAATGAATTTTTTAAATTAATTTTGATCCTACTTTGTACCACTCATTTTGTATTATTATTTTCTGTTACTTTGAAGAAATAGAATGTTTTTGAATTCTTGACTCTAGTTCTTTCCAAATGTGCTCCACTGGGTTAAGATTTTGAAATTGAGCGAGATATCGAAATGTTATATTGGCAATTAGAAAGCAACCGAGGGGGTTCATTCAAAGAAGTATGCTCCAGGTCATTGACTTGATAGAGTTTGTAGTCACTTTTAAGACCAAACTTTAGTTGGAGATTCCAAATTCTTTTCAAAATGTCAATATATCTATATTGATTCATTATATCATCTATAAATTCAATATTTTCTACTCTTGTTGGGGATATTCATTCTCAAACCATTACTCCGGCACCACCATGTTTAACTTGGAACTAAGTTCTGCTACCACATCTCTTCTCCGAGTCTTCTTCAAACCGTTATTTTAAGATCAGATTTTTATTTAAAATTTTAAAGTTTATTTCGTATACAAATATTACCTTGCTCCAATCATCAAAATTAATTATTTTTCAATTCTTTCGTAAATGAAAGTTGTAGGGTTTTTACCCCTTTAATATAGAATTGGTTTCATGTCACTCGGAGATGATACCCATAACTGGATGTTTGGAAGTTTTGGTTTCTTCGCTTCATTCATTACGTTATGTAGAAAATGGCAATATATAGTTATAAAATGGTTTAAAATAGTTTGAGGGGTATTTATAAGCATGTACAGTAACTGTACATATATTTCAAAAAGACGTATATGGGTTATTTTCAAAATTGGAAATTTAGAAATTTAAGAAGCAAAAATACAATTTCTAAAAATAAGTAATATTTTTAATAATATAAAACATACCTTGTTTCTGAATATTATTTGGGTATTATTCGTGCTTTTCTTCTTTTTTTTAATTAATTAATTCACTATTTTTTTCCGTTATCAGACGATGAAATTGACATTATCATTGTGATGAAATTTGTCATGTCTGTTATCGGGCATTTTGAAATTTGTACACTTATGTTTAGCACAAAATAATGCAAAGTGATGTATTACACAAATATAGTGTCCTTTTGTCCATATAATGTAGTCTTTCCCATTTAAAAATATTTTTCATTTTTTTTTGGTAACTTTTTTTTTTTTTTTTTTTAATTTCTGCTACCAAGTTTGTCATGTCTGTTATTTATTATAGCAACAGACATGATCAGTAACGAACGTGACATTTCGACGAACAAAAATTTATGAGTCTAAATAGTTGCACGAGAACATGAAAAGAACATTAATTTGGACTAAAAAACTATTGATCTAAATTAATGAATTGAATTAACAAATAAATAAAAAATATTTTTACAACTAATCAAGGTTACAGACAAGACATGCAATAAAAACACCTATCATAAAGAGGCTTTTGCTTTTTCAGTAAAAAGCTAAAAACTCAAGAAGTCTGTTTATATTTCTTTTTTGACTACGCTCTAATGGTAAACAGTTATTGCTATTATGAAATTTCAATTTTGTAGTTTACAAAATTGGAAATAATGCATGGTAACAGACATGACATAAATGTCCGGACAGCTATATTTAATTATCAAAGATCTTGCATTTTTCTTAAAACCTTTAAAAAAAAAACTTTCATACTGTAACTTAAACTCTATTTTTTTCATAATGTTAAAGCATGTCAGGGCAAGAAGTTTAGTTTTGGGGCAGTGATTGTGCATTACACGTTTTATGTTCTATGATTTGTACAACTATATATCATTATCTTCTCTACTCATTTCTTTAAAAAGAAATATATTAAATAGTATGTTTTTTAATCTATTGTTTCAGTTCTGGAAAATGTCCGATAAAAATCATGATAAAAAGAAAAATTATTTAAATAATCTTATACCATGTAAAAAAAAAATATTTTACACGAGGACAGCAAATGACACCGAATTTTGAAAATGACCCATATACTCCCTATTTTACACAGCAAAATTTTCACTTACGCGAGGAATCTTGGACACATCACTCTCATAAGTCAATCCTCCACTGTAAGGTAACTCTTAAAGGAAATTATTATTTCATGATGTAGCTTAAATAATATTTAATTAAATAAACTCTCTATAGTTTTAATTTTATTCCTCAATAGGTTCTGTTCATAGAGACTTTCCTGAAGACAGAGATATGGAAGATGAATGGAAAAATATACATACGGTAACATAGTTTTTTGAGATAATTTTAAGTGAGAAACAAAACAATTGTTCATATTTCATAATATTCAGCCAGAGATATTTATTAAAAAAATATTGCATATATTTTTACATTTTAAATCATAACGTGAGCATTTAAAGCTAATATAATTATACCGCTATAACTCTGTTAATGAAATTTATAATTTCAAGTAATTGTTTGTACTTAATGCATTGCATCATCAAAAAAAAGTGACATTATATCTGTTGAAAACTATTTACAAGATTGTTTACAGATGATTGTAAAATGTATGAGTGATAGTTTATAAACATTATTTCAACTCCCGTTGGAAAAGTATTATGTATATTTTTTTTCTTTTACTTGTAGACAATTCCCTAGATCTTTTTAAAAGCATCTTTGAATTAAAACGGATAATTTAGAATTCGGGACTCAATTCGAGTTCAAATTTTTGTTCAAATTCAATAATATTATCAGAATTTCAATTCAAAATAAGAATACGCACAATCCAAATTGTATTTAAATTCTGGAACTTTGTTGGGGGGAGGGGCTGTTGAATTAATTTTATTTTCATTGATTCTATCAGAAATTGTTTTAAGTTTAACTATTTTAAATTAAGGTAATCATTCAAAAATTTTAACGCAGTGGAAATGAAGAAAGTACAGGCCTTCTAAAATGAGTAATTATTTAATATCGATGTTTCAAGATAGTGTACTAATAAAAGGTTTTTTAAATATCTAAAATAAACTTTCATAAATCGCCTCTAAGTTCAAAACTTAAAACAGAAGTTCATAAAATATCTCTAATTTTTTTACAGATTTTCAATGTTTTACTCCCACTTTTAGTCAGTTGGAGTAAAAGAACCAATGTGAGAGACAGCGCGGAACAGCAATAGAGACAACCAATTAAAAAAAAAAATTTTTTTTCACTCACACAATTTTAAAACGCTAAGACAATTAATGGTTATTTTATAAGAACCCTTGCTGAAAAACCCGGCATTTAAATGAAATTTAATTTGAAAATTTTACTGATAAAATATATATTGCATTCAGTTACAATTCCTGCCAGAGTATATATGTTATAAGCATATTTAAATTGTGAATATTAACCATTCAAGCGCCAGCGACGTAAAATCCCGTCCACTTCGTTCCAGGTTTCACTGCAATGCATCTATAGTTTAAATTATTCACAACACACGGATATCAATAGACATGCTTGATATTAAAGCTCGTGAGTTATTCGGGACCTCATTTTTCAATAATTACTGATGTTCCTATTAAAATTTTATTTTTTATATAATTTTAAATCAGCGTAAAAATCTTGCTGTGAAAACAGCTTTCATTATTTGCCCATTTCCACGAACGATCAGAAAGTTTAAATAGATAATTGTTTAATCTTTTGAGATAAAATGATATTTACTTTTTTAAAACTTATTACTTATAGCGTATGTATGTTATATAAGATTAAAATTATATTATTAGATTTTAAATAGGTGTAGAATTCAAATTTTGCATAACGTTGTATTTTGTCTACGGGGAAACCCACTACTATCCTAAAAGACAAAACTGTCGCATTACTTTATCTTTCTCTCCTTAAACGTGGTACTTTAAAAATAAATTCAGGAAAGTCATCAGCCGTTTCAACTCAAAATTAATGCCTGGAGTTTAATCCTTACTATTAGGTTCATTTCCCCTGCACACATGTTTTGCACGAAAACCCCCAAAAAACCCCTACAATACACAGACGGTTTTATTTAGTCACATCCGTTACAAAAGCAGCGCATGCAAATTTAGGAGAATTCCCCACGTGGGAACGCCATCCAGCATCCCTGCAACTCATCTCTCCCTTCCTTCCCCTTCTCCAGATGCTCAGCTACGTACTGGGAATGGTGGAAACAATTTTTAATAATCGCAAATAGTAATAATAAATTTAACTTAAGGGAGATTTTAGCGGATTTTAAAATATTTAATAAGACTTTACATAGGGATAATACAAAGGAGTGAGTTGATAAAAACAATAAATCTGGGTTTATAATGAGATATTACAATAAAAATATCTTATCTCCTTGAGTTTTCTACTTTTCTACTAAAAATAAATCTCAGAATGTTTTGAGAAGTTTCAACTAATACCTAAGGGGATATTTTTTTTCAAACTGGAATTTTCCCTATGCGAAATGCTTCCAGAAATGCATTGACATCATCGATTCAACAAGCAGTGTATCGATGATGCGCGGTACATTTTCAACACATTGATTGATACACTGGATTGTGTATCAATTATTGATACGCTGGAGGGATATTCTGTTCCTGGTTAGTATAAGATGACCAATTTCAGGATATCTTTCAGTTTTCCTCCAAAATGTAAAGAAGCAATTGGGGACAAAATTATAATTATTTATTCCCGATGGACGAAATTGATACCAAGATATTTCAGTCACATGTCGATGGAAAATATAAATTTGAACCAATCAGATTAAAGGAGGAATCTGTTATTGAAGTTGATTGGTTGAGGGTCACGTGTTGGTGAGGGTCAAAAATAAAGTCACAACGATATTGTCCATCTGTGAAAAAAATGAATCGCTTATCCGTCATTTTATTAACATAAGTAATAGTTTAGTTGAAGAAATAGACGCTTATTTGAGAAGAACAATGAATTTATAAAAGGGAAGACCGGCGGCTTGGAGGTTAAGGGCCTGCGCCAGTCGCCTAAGCCTACGGTAGTGGGTTCGATTCTTACTGATACCCTGGTTGTTTAAATTTCTTTCTTTTTCTGTGCTAGTAAAAACTGTCATTGTGATGTTCATTTTATTCAATGAGGATTTGTAAACGGTTTCTTTAAAGTAAGCACGCAAATCCTAAAATTAATGTTCCAAATACAACAACAACAAATGTACCGAATTTTTGTTTCAGAATTGAGGACACCTAACTTATTTGTGCATACGACATATGAGTACAAGGAGATAGCATTAGCTATCTTAAGGATTGGACGTTGATTATGAAGTAACTGTGTTGGTCTAAGTATGTCGGATAATTTTGTTGGTTTCTTTTTAAACAACAGTGAGAGATGCACGAATTTACGGATTAAAAAGTAAAGATGCACAGTCATATGATAAGATAGTTCAAAATACAAAAATCTCAGCATTCTGCTATTAAAAATTTTTATATTTATGTCCAATACGTAATTATTCTTAGCGCCAACTTTGGCGACATTACTTCTTTAAAATTGGAACTGTCACCCTAGAATAACGCAGTCATATAGACTTGTTCCATGTTAACTAACAAATAGCTCAGTGACGTCACGTAGAGTAACTTTATTGGTTACTTATGCCAACCAGTACTCCCGTAGAATAAGTCCATTGGTTAGTTTTGCCATCCAAGAGGAAGTGTGACGTCACGTGGAACAAGTCTATTGCAATGTGGTCTAAGCAATATGGCTGATCGGTTACAGTTTCGGCTTTAGTATCAGATATTTAATGCTGTCTCTTTGTATTCATATCTGTACGGTAAAAATTGTCATTGTGTTGTTCATTTTATTCAACAAGGATTTTATAAGCGGTTCTTCAAAGCAAGCACACAAATCCTAAAATTAATATTCCAAATACAACAACAAATGTACTGGATTTTATTTCAGAATTGAGGACACCTAACTTATTTGTGCCCAATTCTTTGTTCAAAAAAAAATCTGGTGAGAAAGATCTCGACCATCATCCCCCCCCCTGCAACAACTCAACTCATCTCTCTCTTCCCTTTCTTCTTCTTCTTCCAGATGCTCAACTGCATCCTGGGCATGGTGGAGAAGACGAAGCGTGCCCTGGCCATCCTGCAGCACAGGAGCTACTCAGACCGGCAGGACGTCGCTGCCACTGCCGCCCTGTGGAGGGGCGGCAGCCGACATCTGGACGGCACGGAGTTCGACATCAAGAAGCGGGCGCCGGCTGACATCCTTCCGCACTACAAGGCGGGCGAGGAAGTCACCAGGAGAAGGCCAGGTGAGTCGAGTCGAGTTGAAGAAAAGCATTCCTTGCGCGAATGCTCCCTTCTTCTTCCTTGATGAACGCGCGTGCATGTGGCGGGAGAAGGGTGCACGTTTCCGTCGAAAATAGGTTCCATGGAAAGAAATCTGCGAGAAAAAGGGGGGGAGGGGACGGTAACGATGGAAAGGTGAGTTACAGAGTTACAGATGATGATATTTTTGTTGTTTTCGCAGCTGTCGTGGGTTATTTCGCAGAGAGAAAATATCGTTTGCGACTTGTCAGAAAATATCGTTTAGGGGATAAATATAGGTTTAACAACTCTCCGTTTGCGAAAGAATCAAGTCGACGTGTATCACTTCGACAAAAATGGATGAGGGGGGGGGCACTTCCAGTGTGGCAGTCACGCTAACTTTTAGTATCGCTTTGCGGTTGAGAGACGAGCTCAGCAGAAATTCCGATATCTAGCTTAGTTTCGAGATGCTCTCGCTATCAATAACTGTTGTGGCTTATGCCCAGGGCTTCGAACCGTAATTGCATCGAAAACCGGAAAAAACCGTTATTTTGTTTGGTACGAAAACCGGAACTGAACCGAAAAAATAATATCGGTTTATTTGGGTTCGATCGGGGCCATCGTGATTCTTGTGGGCCTGCTTGTGCACTCCTAAAGAGGCCTACGGACGTTTCCTCATTGGTTAGATTCGGCCGATAGATGACGTATCGAAGTGCTGTAACCAATAAGTGAGCATCCGTAGGCCTCTTTGGATCACTCATCGGAGTGCACAACCAGGCCCGGTAGAATCACGATGGCCCCGGTTCGATATATCTTCAGTCATTTCGTTGCTGTAACCAACTTATCAATACTGTATACTGTAACCAATATACTGCGACCAACTTACCAATAAAAAAAGAATAAAATCTTTTAAATTCTGATAGAATTACATTTTTGTTTGATAAAATTATATTTTTGTACAAATAAGAATGTTCTTCCGGAAATGAACCGTTATTTTTGGCGGAATGAAAACCTTAACTGAACCGATATATTTATTTTTAGTTGAACCGGAACGAAAAAAAATTACGGTTCGAAGCCCTGTTTATACTTAGCTGGAATTCATTGTGGAAAATTAGATTTCAATGAATAAGAGTTCATAAGAGTTCTTTAGTAATGAGGAAACAATATGACACATACTTGAAAAGAGTGAACTCGTGCAGCTGAGTCAAGTTGTCTATTGATCAGTTTGTGTGTCATTCATAACCTGCATGCTCGTATTTCATGTTAAAATAAAAATGTTCGCACTTCTTAAATAAATATGACGCATTTCTCATAGATTAAAATTTCGTATATATTTTTAGACACCTTTTACTAAAATAATAAAAATCTATCGCAAACTTTTCATTACTTAAATAAAAATTAGACGACGACGTCACAAACCAACTAACATACAATACAATGGATATTCCTATATTTTACAGTGTTTGAGGGCTGAGAATTAATTGGCTTTTAATGCATATTCGTATCTTTTACGTGTCTGAGGGCTTAGAAATAACTGACTTATGATGTATATTCGTATCTTTTGGCTATTTGAGAGCTTGGAAGTAACTGACTTACGACGCGCATTACTATGTTTTCAGTGTCTGAGAGTTTGGCATTAACTGACTAATAGTGCATATTACTCTGATTTCAGTGTCTGAAGGCTTTGGAATCAACTGACTTTTAATCCATATCCCTATGATTTCAGTGTCTGAGGGCTTGGTGTCCCAGCGGCAACCTCCTCTACTGCCCTTGGCCGAAGACGCAGTGCACGAAGTGAAACGCCAGGCCGTGGTGGAGCTGCAGAAAGCGGTGACAGCAGCAGAAACGAAAGCGAGCGAGCTGCTGGCTGCAGAGCGAGCCAAAATGGAACGCATGCTGTCCGAAGCTCGTAGGCAAGCGGCCGAAGAGACGTTGGCAGCCATCAATCACCAAGATGAATCCACAGAAGTGAGTACGCTCTTTGTGTAAGAGACCAGTGTCTCTAAATTAATTAAAAATATTGTAAAATAATACATATAAAAAACATACCTATACGATAGTTTCGAATGGTCCACCTTTCTTCAGTTGCAAAAAAATGTTACTCCATCCACGCAGGTAGATAGGTTAGAATAAGATACTTATCAGTACGATCATTTCTAGTGGTCTCTACCCTTCTTCAGTTGCAAAAAAGCTACACCATCCACATAGGTTAGAACCATTTCTAGTGGTCTCTACCCTTCTTCAGTTGCAAAAAAGCTACACCATCCACATAGGTTAGAACAAGATACTTACCAATACGATCGTTTCAAGTGGTCTACCCTTCTTTAGTTGCAAAAAAGTCACTTCATCCAAACAGCTAGATAGGTTAGAACAATATACTTATCAATATAATCGTTTCGAGTGGTCCACCTTTCTTCAGTTGCAAAAAAAGTTACACCATCCAAACAGGTAGGTAGGCTAGAACAAGATACTTATCAATATGATCTTTTCTAATGGTCGATCTTTCTTCAGTTGCAAAAAAGTTACACCATCCAAACAGGTAGGTTAGAACAAAACACTTATCAATACGATCATTTCGAGTGGTCCATCCTTCTTCAGTTCCAAAAAAAGCGACACCATCCACACAGGTTAGAATAATATACTTATAAATACCATCGCTTCGAGTAGTCCATCCTTCTTCAGTTGCAAAAAAGTTCCAACATTCATGCAATGGTAGAAAAATATACTTATCAATCGATCGTTTCGATTGGTCCACATTTCTACAGTTGCAAAAAAGTTCTACTATCCAGCACATGCTGAAAGATTGGAATTAGTTTTAGTGTTCTTGCTATATTCCTCAAAGTTTTTCTCGGCATCATTATGTTGGATAAAATCCTAAGTTTTTTCTGTGTTCTTTACAGTAAATCCTATGTCGATGTTTTTCACAATATTGTTAATTTCACGAGAATTCCTTAGCTAAGTCTTAAACGATATTGTGTAATTCACGAGAACTACTTTGTCAAGTCTCAAACGATGCTGTTTAATACAGAAGAACTCCTTTGTAAAGTCTCAAACGATGCTGTTTAATTCAGGGGAACTCCTTTGGGAAGTATCAAAAGATTTGTTTAATTCACATGAACTCCTTTGTCAAACGGCATTCACAAACAGAGGAGAATTTAATGCTGAACTCCTCCATATATTAAAAATGTCCGTATATTTTTAATTCATAACATAATGTTTCTACTTTTTAACATAAAGATTACGCTTATAACCTCTCCAACTCCTCTCAAAAGAAGCCTGTGCACTCCACAGTTCTCAAGAAATCCTTTGCTGAGATTCCCTCGATATTATTGTTCCGAGCTTGCTATGTTGAACTTCAAATGACATTACACTGATTAAAAAAATGTCGGTATTGTGTGATGTCAGTTTGATTTTCAAACCATTTTTTATCGAGTTTAATGCGAAATCATTTTCACTAACAAGAACCCCTATGTCGATTCTGACTCAGAAATTTTTCAGTAATACACTGCCGAAGCTTTCGTATTAATTAAATTTAAAAGTGTTTTGTATTACCTCACCGAAGCCCACAAAAATTTGTTTTTCGGTCAATAAAAGAAATATCAGAGGAAAAAGTTTTGATTAAAAATTTTCTTTTCTTTAAAAGTTTTCTTTCAAATTAGGCATTACAAGATATAACAATAATACATGTATAAATAGTTATAAACAGATCGCAGATATAAATAATTTAAGTTGTTTTTTAGTTTTACAAAGAACGCAATGTATTAGGTTGTAACGGAAGTTTTCCGCCACTCCAAGTATTGCCTGCACAAGCAGTTCGCGTTGGTGTCTTTGCCAATATTTTATAAAACGATTTTTGTTATTTGAAAGAAAAGACTTGTTTTAGAGAACTGTGTTGTGAAATCTGTAAAACAATATCGTTATGATTACGTATAAGGTGTCTGAAATGGAACTACCACGCTACCAGATTGATCCATCATTTACTCTCGGTTCTGTCGCAAAAAGTCAGCTACAGAATGACACTGAATCATGTATACTGCTTAAGGTACTACTGTTGAATCATGACACTGTGAAGATTTGGTACCGAAAGTTCAAAAACGAGGACCAGGATATTAAAGAAGCAGAGCGCTTTGGCCTGCCTATTGATGCTGATGAGTCCCGCCTACGACAATTTGTGGAAGAAGGTAAAATATTCATCCACTCGAGAGCTAGCTAAAAGAGTTAGACTTTAGTGCCATGTTCATTAGTCGCACTAAGCATAACTTGACATATAAGGTCAATAGTTGGGTATCGCGTGAGCTGACTCAAGCAAATCTGGCGGAAAACTTTCGTTACAACCTGATAAATATATATATATATATCTTGTACAAAGCACTTTACATAAATATGTAATGAGTTTGATGAAAAGAACTTAATTTCAATATACTTTTCACTTTCATTTTAAGTTCAAATAATAATTTTATTTTTATTTTTATAATGCATCTCCGGCTAAAACAAAAGCGCACTATACAGGGTATCCCAAAAAGGTGGTAACGGGCTTTAATTCTTCATTAAAGCCTACCCAAACACCAATTGACAAAGTGTTTGGAATAAGGTCGGAACAGAAACAAGACTCCGTTAAGAAATATTATGCTCGTTAATTTTCAAAAAGGGCCACTTTTTAAATTTGCATACAATCCCCTTACAAAAAATTCCTAATTACTAAAATGTGTCTTATACACTCATGAGGTGATGCACAAAATTTGAAAATTTTATTTTAAAAAATGTCAGAGATATGATAATAAAAAATGTGTTGACTTAAACCATTTTTCTGTGGTTCTCGAAGGAAAATAATCACGTCGGATGGCCGTATTTCAGGGGATTTACAGAAATTACGGAAGAAAATATTTTTTTTTTATCCTAGCAATAGGTAAAATAAATAAAAACTTTGTGAAAAAAGCACACATAAAATGTTACTTACAAGAAGTCACGATCGTTATAAGTAACATTTTATGAGTGCTTTTTTTCACAAAGTTTTTATTTATTTTATGATTTATCACCAGTATTTTGAGTGTTTTTTTCTAGCAATAGTTATTCAAATTCATGTATAGCTCCCGATCATCTTTGTTTATAGATATCTCTAAGACTCTTTGTGATGAAAGGCTGAAATTTTGTACATCCCATCATTAGTGTATGGGGCACATTTTACTAAATGGGAAATTTTTGTATGAGGGTCACATACAAATTTAAAAAGTCTCACTTTCTGTAAATGATCGAGAGGAAATTTTTCTTAATCCTTTAACGCGCAGTGTTCCTGCTCTGGGAACATCAAACTCTGACGTTTCGACTGTTCCCAGTCACGAAGAATAGATTTGATTTCTATAAAAACAGTTGCGGGTGACATAGCTCCACGAGAATCCTTTCCTTTTTAGCACGTCATTTCCCGTCAAAAAAATGGTCACGATTCTTTTTAACAGCACTGACATCTGCTGATAAATGGAAGAATGCGAGAACAGCTGGATAGATGGCCCAATGCTGAAAAAAGGGCAGCCGTTGCCATCGCTCGACTTAACGACCAGGAAGATGGCGGACGATTGAAACGTTCATCGCGTGCCACAGATCTAGAGACCCTTCTTTGACGACAGCTGGCTGTGCCGCCCTTTTTTCAGCATTGGGCAATCTATCCAGCTGTTCTCGCATTCCCCCATTTTTCAGCAGATGTCAGTGCTGTTAAAAATAATCGCGATGAACGTTTCGATCCTCCGCCATCTTGCTGGTAGTTAAGCCAGCGATGGCAACGGCTGCCCTTTTTTTCAGCATTGGGAAAGGGTTGCGCCTCAAAGGGTTAACGGAGTCTTATTTCCGACCTTATGTTAAACATTTTTTTCAATTTACACTGCCCACTTTTCTCTAATAGATAAAGAATTAAAGACCGTTACCACCTTTTTTGGGACGCCCTGTATATTTATTTCTTTTAGTTGTTTTAACAAAGCACCTATTTCCTATTTTCCTAGAGTTGCTGGAACTGCGGCAGGAAAGCCAACGAGACTTGCTCCGGCTGCAACGTGGCTCGCTACTGCGGAGCCTTCTGCCAGCACAAGGACTGGGAAAACCACCACAGAGCTTGCGGGGCGACCACCGCCGCCTCCTCGAGCAACCACGTCTCGCCCTCGTCTTCGCCCCCCGTCGGCAAACAGAGCCCCGTGCCCCCGACCAGGACTATACCCGCCGTCGAAGTGGGGCCGAAGGCCGAAGTCAAGAACTGACTCTCCGACCACTCTCCGATCCAAAGAATATTTTGACAACAGAAAAGAGGAATTAAAAGAAAATAAATAATCAACGCTCATCTTGTAAACTGTGACCGCGTGCGACTTGCTGACGTCAGGAGACCGCTCCGAAAGCTGCAATTCACGAGCATCCGGAAGTGCATGCACAGGAGAAGTTGTTAATGGCTGAAATTTTTCGAAGGATTGGTAATTTTGTTCAACAAAATCACGCATTGTACATAGATTACACCAGAAACGCAATATTTTAAACGAGAGACAGTGGCTGTTTTAATTCGAACACGAGTATCTGTAAACTCTGCACTGTATATATAAATAATCATGGCAGATGTGGCTGGGCATAGAAAGCAATCTTTTTCTGCGTTCTGAAATGGCACGTGGTATGTACAGTTAACAGAGAAAAATTATATTTAACCTACTCTAAATTTATTTACACTGGTTTATTTTGAGCATTGATTGTGAAACATCTCACGTAAGTCCATCCCTCTTTAAATACGAAAAAAACTATTATTTAACGGAAAAATGTTGAATATCAGCTATCTTGATTTGGACAAAATATAACGGCCGCCATCTTGGGTAACACAAATTCTGCATGGCTGCCATCTTGGATTAGAAAAAATCTGCATGGCTGACATGTTGGATTGGTCAAAATATAATGGCCGCCATCTTGGGTAACACAAATTCTGCATGGCTGCCATCTTAGATTAGATAAAATCTGCATGGCTGACATGTTGGATGAGACAAAATCTAATGGCTGCCATCTTGGATAAGACAAAATCTATGCTGTTATCTTAGATTGGGAACGTGGCATAATTTGTTCGGCCCATCTTGATTTTGTCATTATTCAGAATAGAACATCTTAGGTTTTTCAAAATTTTTCAGCCCAGAATCATATGAGAAGTAAAAACGTCAAGTGAGAGCAGTTTCAGATTAAGACCACTGGGGATTTGGAGCTGGTAGAAACACGGAGGACCATTATAAAAGAAAAATTTCAAGGTTTAGTTATTAACTAAAACGAGAGTACTAACTGTGTCTTTTGAGTAGTTTCTAGATAAAGCTGTAAAAGATACTTAAAGAAAAGCAATTTTTTAAATTCACAAAGCACACTACCTTGTTTTCTTAGTAGTTTCAAAATGTAATACAAAAATAGAACGTACGCAGTAGTATTTAACAAGGTTTTTCTGCATTTTGTTGATGCAAACATAAACCTTAAATACTATCACTACCTATACTATTTTTAAATCTTATATCTACTATTTGTAAACCTCAAATATTATCAAATAGACACTAACTTTGGAACAGAACCAGTTTTTCAACGGATTATCATTCAGGTAAACTCTGAAATAGGTAAATCCCCAAAATTTAAAATTGTAGAAAGCAAGAACGCATCAACAATTTTGAAATAAAAATCTTACTTAAGGGAAAAGTGATATTGGTTATATCACAATATCTAATTTATTTTTAAGTAAAAATTTATCTATCAAATAAGAATATGTCATATTGGATCTATTTTTTAAAATATTTTCAAAGTAAGAAGCCTAAACGTTTCAAAATGTTTTATTGATATACGTTTGCATAAAAAAACAATGATTTTTTTAATGCGTAACAAAAATTTTTATATGAGTTGTGATCTATAAAAATCGTTCATTCCTTGATATTAATCACATATTTTTGTTGCAAAAGTACAAGATGGCAGCCATTAATCATGTTGAAAAATTTTCATATAAATATTATTCAGAACTTAAATACAATTATAATTCTGATCTTGAATTAAGCAGTTAGAATTTTAATAAGTCATCTCTTTCCCTTTTGAGTAAAACACAAAATAAGTGTTCAAGCGATCAGTTTTACGGCCATCGTCACAAATTTACGGAATATTACTGTAATTACAACAATGCTCATTTTATCACTATTCATATCACTTCATTTAAAAGAATATTTTTTGTTTTTCTTTACCTGCATATACACGGTTTCCTCCTTTGTGAAATTTAAAAAAGTGAGTTGCAGTTTTAGAGTGCGGTAAAGAAAAAATAATATGTAAGAAAAGAGAACCCCATTTGCTGAATTGTTTTGCACAAAAGTTTGCCGTTAAATCTGAGTGTAGAATAGAGTGTAAAATCAAACATGGAAAACCCATTCAAGCACTGCAAATTATGAATGTACAGAATAAACTCTACCGAACTTTTCCGTGTGTTTCCAAAGATACTGTGAGAGACGATGTTCATAAGTACTTATGTGTACTGTGGGGAGCGCCATATTTGTTTGCTGTTGAGAAAACATGAAAAACTCTGTGAAATACTTTTATGTGTATCATAACTGTCTTGCTGCTAGTCAAAGGAGAAAATTCTAACAAGTCAAAAACCCCATTTTAACGCCTTGGTGTTTCATGACGTTTTATGATGTCAGTGTTTGAGAAGAAAAAAAAATCAAATTAGACTTTTTTATGAATCAGTATTAACAGGTTTATCATCGAAGTAGATTTGTGCAACATTGAAATATGTTTTAAAGTACAGTTTTTAAGAAAATGTTATTATTACCATTATAAACGAAGTTAACGGTAAAAGACATGTAAATTTAATGCTTTATTTTACTTAATTTAATCTATGTGACGTACTCTGATCATGTATGAAGAAATTAGTTTCTAAATGCAAAGAAATTCTCAAGAAATGTTTGTTAATTATGTATGTTAATGACACTTTTTAGTATGCGAAGTAATATTGTTTAAATATTAATATCATATTAAAAGAATACAGTTATAATAAGCTAATTAAACCTCAAAAATTTTTGTTCAATTATTTTAAATACCTAAAAAGTATTTTACTGGTTAAATCACCGATTTGATAACATTATAAAATATTTTTCTATGTTCACTAAAATTTGTGCATCAGAATATCTTGAATTAAGATTTTTTTAAAATCTAACTTCATCTTCCCTTTTGAGTAAAACTTTAAGGGGAAAATCTTACGAGTTTCTATGTGAACCATACATTAATGTATTTGAAGAATTTTTTAGTTTTCTTTCAACAAAACAATTGATTATTCTCTTTTCAATGTAAAATAATTAATTTAGAACAAAAGTAATATTTTTTAATTTTTATTTTTAAACAACATGAAATTTTTTATATATTTTTTAGAAGTTTAAATATGAAAGATTGTTTGGTCCATGAAGAAAAAGCATTAAGATAAACATACGATATTATTTGCTTTATATCATACAATATATCTAGTCCAATGTATGATTTATTTCATTGAACATTAACAATATTTTAATGTTCAATTTTTTAGTTATTTTATATTGAATAAATTGATTCATTTATACATAATTTAAATAAAATATTCTTCCAGAAATTTGAATAAGAACTGTAAAAACTCAATAAAATTTTCAGACAAGCCTGCTAATACTGATTCAATTCACTGATGACATTTGTTGTTTTCTATCTGAAAAAGAAATTGAATTGTTTCACCAAAGATTTTTTTCTTTAAAAAATGTCTATTCAAAGATTTTATTGATGTATATTTCTTCTGTAGTTGAAGAGTAAAAGACTTCTAGTCATAAATGTTTAAATTTTTATATATGAAAAAAAATTAACTATAATGCTATATAATAGCACACTACAAAAGTAATTAAGATTTATTAAAAATGTATGAATAATTTTTTGTTTTGGATGCAATATTTAATAAAAATTAATTTGTTTGATGACAATTCTTTTTATAGTGTGCAACATACTGTAAAAAAAACAAACATATTAAGTTTTATTAACAGTTTTATGATAGTATTCAAATACAGTTCAACTTAGTTTATTTATATCTGATTTAAAATCCATAACAATATAGTTGATTTATAACTCAAGTTTACATTATTATTTTGTGTCTATTTGATTTTTTAAACATGAAACATGCAGTATGGTTCATTTTTATTTTATACAAAGTTATATATTTCTTTTAAATTCACATTATTTTTATGTCATACTTTTTCTATAACTAACTAAAATATAGATATAGCGGAGCATTTTATCAGTAAAATGTGACTAACAGACTTCTTGAAAAATGTCTGAACTAAAAGAATCTCTTAGTGCTGTGAATCACTTATCCGTTTAACTACTTTTTTATTTTTAGGAAAATGTAGGGTACATTTTCTTTCTGTTGAAAAAGGTTTAATATTGAAGTTCTTAAATTAGAAAACTTGACTATGCAAACTTTTTACATTTTTAAAAGTAGAAATATATTGGTGCTTTCTGAGACAAGTTTTACTCTATTTAAACAAACCAAAGCATAATTTCCAAAACTGATAAGAATTAATGGTATAAATTTTTAATGGTTTTCAATATTTATATAAATTCGATTCCTTTAAATCTCTTTTAAATTATTTTCACTTTAATGTAACATTATAAACGTAGCTAATTGTGCATAAGAGCATTAATTTAGATATCACTTCAATGTTAATTACAACAATTACATTGGTTACATGTACATTATGTTATTGGTCTGTGGTACCCATTCTAAGGCATGATTTAGTAGTTTAAAAAATAGAACTTAATTAAAAATTCCTCAATATTTGACTTGAATGTTTCCATAAATAATATTTTGATAGTTTACTTTTCCAAAATACATTTCATTTTATGAATGCAATAAATGATTTTTTATATTTTCTGATAGGAAGTTTTACATAAAAGTACTTCTAAATATACCTAAATATAAAAGAGTATTATAGTTTCATTTAATTAGATTTTAATTTTATTACAATTTCCCTCTTCAATATAAGATTGTTCCTTTCCGCAGTCTGTCCGTTTTCTTCATGAACACACACAAAAACATTAGTTCAAGCTGTTTAAGAGAAAAGACTATTTTTATAATTTAAATTTTGAATCAATTAAGTGGAATTTTCTTTTTTAAACTTATAGTAAATGAAGAATAAAATAAATTATGTTAGGCCTTTTTAACCATGCAGATATTTTCGTTTCATTTACTTAGTTAAGTAAAACAAAGAGAACTTCTCATTACCAGCTTTTTGTTATTTTTCGTGGTATTTAATTTAGAGCTTTACAAAAAAAAAAAAAAAAATATTTTCTTTTCCTCATATGATGTGAAAAATATAAAATTTAGTGTCTATTATCGATCATCACATTTATAAATTACTATATTTTAGTGCGTTAGAAAGTTATTACCTTAAGCGGGGTATTCTTTTAACCTGCATTCCTTACACGGGTTTGTCTGAATGCGCAAATGAGTAAAATACTATTATTCTTGGGGGGGGGGGGGGTAATTGTCTGAACCTTGATTCGAATGAAGATGATCAGTGAATCAGTTAAATTAATTTTTACACCGGACAAAAGTTAAAGACAGATGCAACCGCAAATTTACGATACTGTTTACTAATTTGCGTGCACTGTCTTTGTTTTCCTGTATTGCGTACGAGTTGCAGTCTGGAAGCAAATTTGAATAACAAAAGTATATATTATTATATGATAATTCTCGAAACATCATGCTTTATCTTTCGTGATAGCTATTATACGTTGTTATTTTGAAATTTCCGGGAACAAAAAAGAAGTAATCACTGTTATCAAAATGCTTGCAAAAGGAACGTAAAAATGCAATTTGTGTTTATTCAGTTCGTAAAACAATTTCTTTTATTTGAATTTGGTTATTACATCGTCTTTTCAGTAATGAAATCACGGACATAAAGGTCAGACTAAGGGAATATCCATTCTTCCTATAAGATTTAATTAACAGTAAATTTCATAAATTTTACTACAAATATCTTGTAAATATTTCCAAAGCACCAAAATTTTTTAATTCATTATAGTAAATTGTGTTTTTTATTCGCTGAATTATATAAAATTTACAAAAATTAATATAGATATATTTTTAAATGTTAATTTAAAGTTTTCAAAATTTTATATTAAATTTAATATTTTGTACCGTATACTACTTTTGAGTGATGAATTCAAAAGATGAATATTAGGCTATGATTAGGGGTTTTGTGAGGACTAGGGGGGGGGATTTTCAGACCACCCAGCCCAGCCCCCCGCTCTTATATACGTCCGTGAATGACATAGTTTGTTTCGTATAAAATTAATTATTTTTCGCAATAATGTCTTTCAACAGAGTAAACCTTAAGTATAAACTCTTAATTAATAAATTTTTACAGACAATGAAAACGCTTAATAATTTCCCTTATAAATTATGAATTGGAATAAAAAGATAGAAAAAAGTGTGAAACAAGCAGCAATAAATCCCTAGCAGCAAAACCAATATTGGCAAAGAATTGTACTAATGCTTCTTCTATCGCTACTGGAAATAGTACATTAGAAATACATCCAATGTAACGACAATATTTGCTCCAATACTAAGAATACATCAGACATGTTTTCCATCAAACGTCAGTATCTTAAAATATTGATGACTCGTTGAAAAAATATTGGGTAAACACTGCTATTATTTTAGTAATATTTCAAATGAGATACATAAATATTGAAACACTGGTTATTTCACTGGAAATATTTTTAATATATGTCGATATTGAATGAACATCCAGAGAAACTTCAGTAATTCACAATATTGGCGTTACAGTCAAAATATTTTGAAAGGCAATATTGTGAAATATTTAACATTCATCGTATCACTAATTTCAATATAGCTACAGACTGTTATATTGGCTATTAGATTTGTCACAGTACCAAAGATAAACCTTATAATAGGCCAATTTTCGGTTTCCTGCTTTGGTTATATTTTGAGATCATATGTTTATTGTCTATTATTCCTACTTCTTTATATCTAGTTCTCAAATATAAAATTCGAAATATCTCAGAATATAAGAATAATGCTGATATGAAAGTGAGAAAATTGTAATCAAGTTTTCAATTAGTGGAAGGAATAGTCTGAGACTTGACCATTTTGATTGAATTTACCATAAGTAGATACAATATCAACAACAAAATAATAATTCGGAAGAAATGGTATGACTAGATAAATTATATTTTTAGTAAATAAAAGATGCCAATAAAAATATATTATTTTTTTTCCGATTTCCGATGGTTATAAAGACTAAGTAATAACAATGAGTAATTTTCATGTACTGTTGAACTAATTTCCATATAAATAAAAAAAAACTCACTTTAATAATGAGATAAATAATATATTGGTTTTACCAATTATCTGCAACAAAAAATCCAATAAATAAATAGCTTTTTCAGCGCTTACTTTTAACCTTTATGTCTCCTCTTATTTAAATTAATTAGTTAATTTATTATGTGTGTTTTCTCACTAACACTATAACACTATAAATTTTCATTAGCACAATACAGTTAAAAACTCAGAAAGAATTATAGAATTTTTACCACTGCATATGTAGTTTAGCACTCTAATGGAACTACTGTTTATGAAATTATACGACGATTTATTATAAGTGAAAATGAAAATCGAATATTAATTATAGAACATAATGGAACATAAAAAAGGCAGACAACATTTGAATGAAAATCAACAACGATTGAGTATTTTCACTTCTTTAAAAGTGCCATAAAAAAATTAAAATGCTACTTCTTTACTGAAAAAAATGTTTGCCGATCTGATTAAATAAAATTTTGGTTGACTCTATTTCAAAATATTTTCGTTGGTTCAAAGAAATACTTTGTTAATTTAACAAAAAAAATTGTTAAAATCAACAAAATTATACGGTTGAAATAGCGCTAATCAATTTTTTTTTTTTAATCCACAACATTTTGCTCAATTAACCATAGCATTTTTTCCTTGTTATTCTTGTAATTTGGTAAAAGCAGAAGATTTTACCAAATTTTCGAAATTACTATTACAAAAAAAAAAAAAAAAAAAAAATTGAAAGAAAGAAAAAAAAAAAAAAAAAAAGGAAATCCTTTAGCAAAAAAATATTAAGACAGAGAAATGCATATCCATTTATCTATAACAATTCAATTGGTTTTGATTTATATTATTAAAAAGTTGTCATGTTTTATTAAAAAAATCGAATTTTCACTTCAACCGTGAAAATTTAGCTAATTAATTTTGGATCTTAATAAATGGACTATAAACTATAATTTATTGAATGGAAACTAAGTCCAATTAATAACCACTAATATATCAATGTAAGCAGTATTTCTTTTTAGCTCAACTATTAAAAACTTTTTAGTCGTTACGAAAACGTATTCAATAGCACGGTTTAGAGATCTTTCTTAATATTTAAATTATTATATTATGTAAATAAATAAAATTACTGAATTTTTAAATATTAGTTGTACTTCAGCATACCAAGATAGTTTCTATCACTTTTAGTACATATAAAAATAACTAACTGCATGTGTTCATAACTTTTGTAAAACTTCGCTTACCTCATCCATGTTTTCAATCAAAATATTGTTTTGTATTTATCTTTTTGTTTGTATGATAACTTGAATATATCACATATATGTAAATAATATTTATAATATATATACATATATACAAATAAATATCTTTAGAGAATTTCACCGGTCTCGTGAGCAGAGAGTTTTAAAGATCGGACTTCACTTTTCTCATTGGACTTTTTGTGTACAGAATCATCCAAAAATATTATTTTTTCTAGTTTTGTTCCAAATATTTTCCCGCATGTAAAACATATAATAATTATCTACATGTCGTTAGAAAACTTTTTTCTAACTGGGAGTAGGGTATCAAAGTAAGTAATTCAAAAAGTCACTGATCCGCTTGAAACAATCAGTATATTGCCATCTTGCCTTTGCCATCATATCACATACAGGGGCCGGGGTCGGGTGTACTTAAAACATACTTAGTAAATAGTTGTTGAAGAGCAGGTCTGTAAATTTGAAGAGTTACAAAAAATTCACTGCCAATATTTGTTTAAAAATGAAAGTAAGAAAAAAAAAGAAAAGAAAACCGACTTAATTATTTCATCACCACAAAAAGTTATTCCCATTGTAAAACATCAGGAGTTAGAAATTTCTCTTCAAATGCAGAAGGTATCGCCAAGCTGGTCTAATTTTTGAGAAGTCATATTTTGACGCCAAACTGGGTGATAAATCGCCGAAAGTGGCCATTCTTGGTTCGTAATAAATGGAGCTTGTGACCTGTTACTTGTAAATTTTGACTTATCACCAGTAACAGATTTACGGGCAACTGTTTAGGAATTGGTTTAAAAACTTTTTTCTTTTCAGATTTTCTGAATGAATATCATCAGAATTTGACCAAATGGAAGATACCAACAATTTAAGTTAGTTTTGGGTGCTTATTTTATTTTATTATATATATATATATATATAACATGGAATTAATCGTCAAAAGTGGCCCACCTTGGTTACTTCTGACACACCGCAACGAACGACAACACTTTAGTTAGTGATTTAAAAACAAGGTTTTTTTCTGAGTTTCTGAATGATAATATCATCAAAACATGACCAAATGAATATAGTACCACCTTTAATAAAAAAGAATCAATAAAATTAGACCACGTGGTAAACAATTGTTCTGAAGATACATACCAAATAAGAAGATTCCAGAAAACTGATTACCTTCTCTTTTCTGAAATCGGTTAAAAACACACTTTATTTGTTTAATAGTAGGCAGCTTGGAAACGATTCAACTTAACAATATCTGTCTTTGATTTTAGCTGCTAGAAATAGAACGTAAATAAATATCTCTGCTCATGAGTATATGTAAAGTGTACACTCATTACAACGCACGGAGCACATACTTTGTACAGACCATGTATTTGTTACAGATTACTTTTTTTGTTTTTTTAATTTATTATTATTTTATCCGGTGGTGCCTGTTTGCACGAACATACACAGGAAGTGGTAATATTAGTCTTTCGGCTGTTTGGATGGGTAATAGCTAGTCAGGTATCTTCATTCAGTATCCGCTTCGGTTAGTCATCTTTATTGCGTAGTTATTAAGTCATGATCGTCATAAGTTGTGCATAGAGGTGAATCTAATCTTAACAAGTAAAAATCTTAACTGTAAAGAAAGAGATAATTCAAATTGTTTTTAAATTCTCTCTTAATTATTAATCGTAATTGATTTAAAAAAATTAATTAAAATAATTTTAATTAATTTTTAATTGAAATTAATTTTATAAAATTAATTATTTAAAAATTTTTTTAAAAATTAGGATTTATGTAACTTAAATCCTAAAATGTTTCTTCAGAATAAAATTCAGACGCACAAGGTATTTTTAAAAATCTTAAAACCTAAAATGTGTACTCCCAATAATGTTGAGGCGCACATTAACGTGAGAAATTTTTATACTTACTATCTTGAATAATTTTTATGGTAAAATGCAAGATTTCTAAAAATTCGGGTAATTTAAAATAACATTATTCTGTGACAAAACTTTTATTATATTTTATTTATTATAAATTAAAATTTATTCCTTAAATCATTTAAATATTTGTTCAGAGTAACTTTTGCTTTATATTATGAACCAGACTATACATAAATATGCAAAATTCTTAAACATTTTATCTAGAGTAATTTTTATGGTATGCACGCAGACTTTAAAAATATAACTATTCTTTGATAAAAATTTCAAAAATATTTTCGCAAACATAAAATAAAATTAAGTCTTTAAAAAAATTGTACAAAATAATTTTTACGGTAGATAATGAATCACACGCTGCACAAAAATATGAAATTCTTAGGCATTTTATCTAAAGTAATTTTTATGGTATGTAGCCAGACATTTTAAAATTCAGGAAATTTAAAATAGCTTTATACTTTAACAAATCTTTTGAAATATCAAGCAATCACATTTAAAAATTTATGTCTTAAATTCTTTGAAATTTTGTCCAGACTAATTTTTACGGCGTCTAATTAACAGACTGTTTTCAAAAAATATCTGTCATTCAAATAACTTCATTATTTGACAAAACCGTTGAAATAGCGTAATATTAAATTCTCTCAAAACAAGCTCGAACAACTGTTTCCAACTGTCACTTTTATGGAGTTTAAATTACAAATAATTAATACCTGCCACCGAATCCTCTTTAGTTTAAAATAATCCTCAGCTTAGAAAAATCTAGTTTCTATTCGATTCACCTCAATGTTACATAAAGCACATTTTAAAAATTATTTATACAATGGTATGTTTGTTTTAGAAACGATCCACAACTTTTTGTACAGCATTTGAAAAAATGAAAATTACATTAATTGTATCTTTGGAAACTATCTTTTAAAGTAATTTTCATTTCAAATAATTTTAATTATATATTTTTTAAATAAATATTATTTCACAAGAATGTTACAGCCAATGAATAAGTGAAATAATCAAATTTTGTGCTATGAAAATCAGTTTTATGTAAGTACTACAAATCCAATATCAGTATTACAATATAATATTTATGTATTTAGTATAAGAAACAGTATTATTTTCTCCACAGTTTAATTATGTTATCAGAACGACTTGTGTAACTGGATTAATACTATAAACTGTTTGTAAATGTTTATTGAACTGAAACTGATCCAATAATGTTAAATTAATTTGTGTTATTATTAAATCCTATAATTAGCAATTTTTGATGATACAAAAAAGTTGAAGAGGAAAAGAAATGCTATATCATATCTATAAATTTTAGCATGTCCTAAGTTACTGGATCAAAAATAAAACTTTTGAGTAGCGTAACTGCTGTACATGTTATATAGTTCCAAATTTTAACATTTCTATGTGAAATTATTCATATTATTTACAAAATAACGAAAAATAAAAAATTTTTAACGGTAACTCTTCATTTAAATAAATTTAGTAAAATTTTAATAAAGCCATCTCATTTAAAATTTATGTTTATCTTAGCGGTTATGTTTATATTAGCGGTTTTTAAATTATGCCAGAAGCCTTTGTTTTTTAACTAATATAAAAGTACTATGACTATTATTTCATATCTTGAGTTTATAGCATCTCATTAAGTACATGTTACAAAGATGTTTCTATTGTTCACTATTTGTATGACCCAATAAATGTAACATTGAATTTTATAACTGTGTTTCATTCTTTACTCTTGATCATTTCTTGAACAGTATCCCGAAGTCCAACGTTTCCTTCATTTCTTGAATTTCCCATGTTCATTTCCTTCATTTATTGAACAGTACCCTTGAATCCAATGTTCCGTTCATTTACTGAACAATATCCATACATTTTTTACATTACGTGAGTGGTCACATTACACAGGGTCCACTGTATTTCTTTCATTCATTTTGTAACCCTTAGTCAAATAGTCCCTTAATTTCACTACACTTAATAAGTACATGAAAAATGTATCACGTCTAATATGTTAATCATTCATTCTCTACATATGATCAACACTTGAAATGTATCCTTAGTACAATATTCTCTTAATTCAGTATTTACACATTATAATTCCTTGAACAATATACATCAATCATTCATTTTTGTACACTTCATTCCTTGAACAGTAATCTTTAATTCATTTTTTTTTTTACACTTGGCTATTTTTAGCACTACAGTGATATATTGAAGCAGGTTTTTTAACAGCATTTACACATTATAATTCCTTGAACAATATACATCAATCATTCATTTTTCTACACTTCATTCCTTGAAGAATAATCTTTAATTCATTTTTTTTTTTTTACACTTGGGTATTTTTAGAACTACTGTGATATTAGAGTCAACCATGATTTTTAACAGTATTTACACATTGTAATTCCTTGAACAATATACATCAATCATTCATTTTTGTACACTTCATTCCTTGAACAATAATCTTTAACTCATTTTTTTTTACACTTGGCTACTTTTAGAACTACTGTGATATTAAAGTCAAGCAGGATTTTTAACAGTATTTACACATTATAATTCCTTGAACAATACACATCAATCATTCATTTTTGTACACTTCATTCCTTAAACAATAATCTTTAATTCAATTTTTTTTTTACACTTGGCTATTTTTAGCACTACAGTGATATTAAAGTCAAGCAGGTTTTTTAACATCGATATAACTTGTCTACGCACGATTTGTCACGGTGAAGCAATTTTCAAATGGGTTTGCCAGAAAACGCTGAGGGGGGGAGTGGGGGAACAAAATGTTGAAAGTCACACAAGGTTTGCAATTTTTGATAATTGATTGCCAAGTTTGGTGCCAAAAAAGTCTTCAAAACCGAGCCAAGCTTGGCGATATCTTCCAAATTTGGCTAGAAACTGGCAACTGCGACAGTTTATTGCAAAGGAAAAGTATAGTTAGAATATGCTTCGCGAAGATTGTAAAACAGTTTTAAAAGGCGATTTTATTTTAGATTCCAACTCTGAAGAAGTGTTTCATATAGCATTTAAGACAAATACAGTATATTCATAGATTACGATACATTTTCCAAACGGCATTTATAAAGGTAAAGTATTAGTAAACAGTTTTGGTAGGTGATTTTAATACAGATTTCAATTCTGGAAGAAATGTTTTGTGGAGGAAGAAAGATAAACACGACACACACATGGATTATGATGCCCATTCCAAACAATATTTAAAATGGTCAGGTATAAAAAAAAAACTCTGTGTAAATAACACACATAAAAAGATACTTATTTCTCGATTTTCTTTTTTTCCATGTGGCAACATGCTTGTTTTGTTTAATCTTTTTCAGTTCTCACTGTTTAGTGAGATGAAGTGTTAAGACTGATAAATTTCGGTAGAAACGATCGTATCATGCCTTAAGTATCTTTTGACGTGTGTTATTTACACAAAGTTTTTATTGATTTTATCCTTTAACACAAGTATTTTGAGAGTTGTTTTTTCCTGTGGTCAGGTATAGTTTGAATGTGCTTGGCGAATATTGTAAAACAGGCTTAGTAAGCGATTTTAATGTAGATTTCAATTTCAAAGATTTGTTTTATGGAACAAGGAAGAAAAATACGGCATATTTAAAAATAATGGTATACTTTGCAACTTAATGGAATAATGAAAAAAAAAAAAATCTGGAAAAAAATCTCGACTCCACTCAACTTTCCGAACACTTAAGATTAAGATCATTACCAAGAATTTTAATAATTTTAATCGATGAATAATTCAAACATATATACCAAACTGAAGCTCAATCGAATGCATCATTTAAACGTTAGCGCACTTTCAAGAATTTCTCCCTATATGCCATAATGTACAAGAAATCTTTGTCGTAGCCTTGTAGAAAAACTATAAGTCCTGTATGCACCAATATCAATACCGGTCTTACAATGGTGGTTTATAAAATATATATTTAATTTGAGCTCAATCGAATGTACCGTTTAAACCCTAGCGCACTTTCAAGAATTTCCGCCCATAGGCCATAATGTAAAAGAAATCTTTGTCATAAATCTGTAGAAAAACTGTAAGTCCTATACACACCAAAATCAATACCGGTCTTTCAACGGTGGTTTATAACATATATATCCAATTTGCGCTCAATCGAATGTACCATTTAAATGATAGCGCACTTTCAAGAATTTTCCCCCACAGGCCGTAATGTAAAAGAAATATTTGTAGTAGCTCTGTAGAAAAACTATAAGTCCTATACACACCAAAATCAATACCGGACTTCCGACGGTGGTTTATAATATATATACCCAGTTTGAGCTCAATCGAATGCCCCGTTTAGCAGCTATCCTGTTCACACACATACACACACACATATATACATACATCTCGTAAAAATAGCATAAATGGATTCAGAAGACCTCAAAACGTGTCAATTAAAAAAACTCAAAATATTTTTTTAAGATGCCTAGTTAAACATTCCCTTAGTTAATTCTTTACACTATATAATTTCTTAAGCACTATCCCTCATCCAATGCGCCCATCATTTTTTTACACTTGATCATTCCTTGAACATCATTAAGTCATTCTTTTTAAACAAAATTATTCCTTACATAATATCTTCACCATTTCACAACTGAACCTGTTATTTCAAGATCAAAACTTTTCAGTGGTACGGGGCTGAAATATTAAGGTTTCGACCGTGCGACATCCAAATTAACGGTCTGGAGTTTTGTTCCGATTTCTCCACATGTAACGTGAATACACGTTAGAACCCGTTAAAATGTCCTCCGGCCAAGGCATGCCCCAGTCTAGGCAGATAGGTCACGCGTAGCTTTGCCGCAACAACACAAACAAATAACCAAGTCCAAATTACCACATACCCCATCATGTGAGGATCAAACTCAGAATATTATTAAGAGGAAAAAAAAATTGCATCATGTGTTAACCTTTTACAGGACAATATTCCAAACTGGGAACATCAATTTAAAAAATTATTAAAAACTTAAATTTTATCAATATTGACTTGAAAAAAATTAGTAGATAGATTTAAAAGATGACTTGATTTTTTGAATTAGAATTTTCATTTCTATCATGAGTGGAATACTGGATAAAAATCATGAAAATAGCCTTTTTCACAAATTTTTATGGAGCTATCTTGATACACCCCCTCCCCTTTCAAACTTAATACTTACCTTTACTAATAAATCTTTCATTTATTTTTAATATTCCATTTATTACTTAAAATACCCATAAACGTATGGTCAAAGTATAGCCCCCTAAAAGTGTAGTCAGAAATGACCAATGTTCTCAATTGGGAACACAGTGATAATTGGGAGATAGAATCCCCCCCCCCCCATTTAAACGACTAATATCCTTTAACTAACACATTAGAAGGCAAAATATGCAAAAATCTAATTTAAAATATGCCTGGATCTGAATTTGGTCTGTAAAAGGTTAACTTACTTAGTAAAGTACGCCCCCACGAATACACTATGCCAAAAATAAGTGATGATATTTATGTATAATAAATTTTAAATATAATAAAAGAAAAACAGTAATTATTACTATTATTATTAGAATAAAAAACTATAATTAAATAACTTGATATCAATAATATAGTTTTGAAAATTATTGTGGACGAGGTTCAAAGTATTACAGAAAAAAGTTTTGTAGCATACTAACATGATGCCTCATTTGCACTTTTTCTGCATTAACACTGTAGTGACGGGAAAGAGAGTTTTACAGGCAAACGTAAACATTCATTTAATAAGTACATTTTAACTCAAGAGTACTAATTTTTAGAAAAATCATACTTATAATTATTTTTTAAATGTTAAATAAACTCAAAGATTTATTTTTGGAGAAACAACTGAAATTTTTCTATCCAGTTATGCACAGCAAATTATTTTCATATTTTTAGTTTCTATTTAATGTTAAAAATATGTTTTAAATATCTTTTTTTAATTTATATATTTAAGTATTTTTTTCATGTTAATATATTAATACAGGGTGTTCCAAAAAGGTGGTAAGACGCTTTAATTCGTTATCTGTTAGAGATAAGTAGGCATTGACAAAAATGTTCACAACGAGGTTGGAAGAAAGACTTCGCTAGGAAAAAATTCCTTTCGTTCATTTTCAAAAAGTTACGTACTTTAAATTTCTATACTAGTCCCGTGCAAAAAAATACCAGTCAGTAGAACGTGCCCCATGCTCTAATGAGGAGATGTGCAAAATTTTAGCCTTTCATCCCAAACTGTTTCAGAGATATCTTTAAACAACAATGGTCAGGGGCTATACATAAATTTGAACGCAAATTTTTATTGCTAGAATGCAAAAAAAAAAAAAAAAAAAATATTTTCTTTCGTAATTTCTTTACGACCCCTGAAATGCTATCATATATGTGTTTTTTTTTTAATATGTTTTTTTTTTCCTTTCGAGAGTCACTGTAAAGTAGATAAGTTAGCATATGTTTATTTTCATATCTCGGACGCTTTTAAGGATATAATTTTCAAATTGGTACAACCCCCTCATGAGCGTATGGGGTACATTTTACTAACTAGGAATTTCGTTGTACAGGAATCATATCGAAATTTGAAAAGCATAATTTTTTGAAAATTAACGAGAATAATTTTTTCTTAACGTAGTCTTTTTTTCCCCCCTACCTTATTTTGAATATTTTTTTTCAATTTGCATTACCCCTTTATCTCTAATAGATAAAGAATTAAAGCTTGTTACACTAATGAATTGCAGCGCTTTATTTTTAAAAATTGTCTTCAAATTATTTATTAACTTCCTAAAATGTATACTACGAGCA
Source organism: Cheiracanthium punctorium (assembly GCA_038373885.1). Classification (NCBI taxonomy): domain Eukaryota; kingdom Metazoa; phylum Arthropoda; class Arachnida; order Araneae; family Cheiracanthiidae; genus Cheiracanthium; species Cheiracanthium punctorium. Next base: position 201,782 of record JAWZYV010003523.1, on the reverse strand, counting down.
CACTATGCTAAGAAATAAATGATAATATTAAATATCATAATAAATTTGTAATGTAATAAAAAACGTAGTTTTTATTATGAATAGAATTAATATTAAATAAATAACTTTGTACTAATATAATACAGTAAATTATCGCTATTTCATTAATGTGACTACCACTTTAAGACATGATTTGAATTCAGCAGACTGACTATGAATAGAAATCTCGCTCTAAATATATAACCTAAATATAAAATTCTTCTTAAATTTTACCACGCCCAAACTAGGACGCAATTTTACGTAGATAAATTATGGCGAGGTTATTTAAGAAAAGGCTTTAAAATTTTAGTGTTCATGAATTTTTATCTTGGGTGTTCACGTAATTAGAAATAATTAGGACTGATTATTCAGAATGACTTCAAAATTAAAAATAAAATCTACTTAAAACAAAAGAAAAAATATTACTCAAATTTATCGTATTTTCCTTCTATATTTTGAAGATAACATTACCTACTGCCAGTGGCGCATACAGGATTTAAGTTTAGGGGGGGGCTACAAATACTCCTCTATAGTGACCTCTATTATACTTAGAACTCTCTTATAACGTCAAAGTATTCTGAACCACTTGACTTTCCCACATAGAACACAAGCTTACTATCAATGTAGCTCCTCTTAGAATCATAAATAATTGTCTGATCTTTTCAGTGACATTGTAATTGAGTTAAACTGTGTTTCGTGCACTAATTGTTAGAATTTATTGGTAAAATTTATTTTAGAAATAATGTGAAGACAATTTTTAAAAATGAAATACTTAATTCATTATTGGAAATTTTCAATTTTTAAAGCTTTTCACTTCTAACACAACGTGGGTGCGCTTATGCCTACAGCTTGTTTGAATCATTTATTTTCTGACTTCAGATTTACTCCTTTATGTGCGACAGTGATTCAGATATTTAAAAAAAAATTCCTCGTTCATATGAATGGGCGCCATCTATGAAAAACTGTTTGAACTATACCTGAAGAAGTGAGCAATTTGTTCGAGTTTGTAGTGCTGCCATCTAGGAGCAGCTAACGAAAGCTAAGACTACTCAGTAGCTAAATTGAACTACAATATGAATGGAGTTTTATTACTGAAAAAAGACAAGACTGACAGTCAAAATCCCACAAATCACCATTCTATTGTAAATAGATGCGATTTATTTAATTGGTGAAAAAGACAATTTTGAAGGTAAGAAAAATAATATGGTTAAACAATAAATGCAGTATGAAAAATTTTAAAGAAGAACCAGGTTAATTTGCTTAATAATATATATATGCTATAAATTATTTCTACTGAAAAAGTTATTACCATTGAATATAAAAGAAGTTATACATTGATTAATCTTCGCGCTCGTACAATGTAATAAGGTCTTAAATTACATCCCCCTCCTTCCTTATACGTTATTATTATTCTTATTTAAGTATATTCATTGCATTAAAAAATAAGAAAATAATGATAAAACATACCAAATGAATTACAAAACACTTTCCAATACAATATTCTTTTTGCATCGAACATAATCGAAGAAAGTTTTCTAATTATGAACGAATTTCGGATGAGCATCTTTTATAGAAAGAGATCTCTTTTAATAGCAGTATAATCTAGACCCTTTTATTTCTGTGTATAAATTTCGACAATACTTTAACTAGCTGATTATCGGCAAAATTAAAAGTATTATCTCGTTTGTAACAGTCAACAAGTATTTCTATTCTATAAAAAAATAGTGATGTAAAGTGGTGATTTCTCTAAGACTGGAAATGCAGTGTATTGAATGAGGTATCTGCCTAGGATGGGGTTGCCCTGGTCGGCGGACTTTCTAAAGGGTTCTAACGGGCATAATATCGGTATGCAATTCTTACTTGCCGTGTGTGAGATTGCTGTTGGATAATAAAATCAATAGATAACATCTACGTTTAGTATGAAATAGTGATTTAAAGTGGTGATTTTGTAGGATTTAAATGGGAATAAGTAATATGAAAAAATGTAAATCCATTCCTACTTAGGTCAACAAAGAAAAATTTTATTTTAGTAACTTTTTATTCAATTTAATTAATTAATTAAATACTCATTAATTAATTAATCGAGGGCCGAGTGCGAAGCAAGGGTCGATACTCTTAATCCAGTTTGTTTGTTTAGTTTATTGTTTTTATTCATTTTTGATCCCACGTGACAGGATCTAAAATTAATTAATTAAATTAAATTTTATAATTAATTAATTAATCAAACATTAATTAATTAATTTAGATTAAATTAATTAAATAATATTTGAAAAAGTGTATTAACATAAAGTGTCATCCACTACAAGTTAAAAAAAATATATTTGAACTTGAGTGGATGAATAAAAAGTATTTTATTAACGATTGAAAACCCTAACAAGATATATAAATATTTAGACTGTAAACTAATTGTAGGAATTGAATGAAAAAAATCTGGAGTGACTCCACTCGACTTTCCGAACACTTACGATTCAGATCATGACCAAGCATTTAAATAAATTTTAATCGATGAATAATTCAAATATATATACCAAATTGAAGCTCAATCGAATGCACCGTTTAAACGCTAGCGCACTTTCAAGAATTTCGTCCCATAGGCGGTAATGTAAAAGAAATTTTTGTCGTAGCCCTGTAGAAACACTATAAATCCTATACACACCAAAATCAATGCAAGTCTTGCGACGGTGGTTTATAACATATATACCCAATTTGAGCTCAATCGAATGTACCGTTTAAACGCTAGCGCACTTTCAAGAATTTCTCCCCATAGGCCATAATGTAAAAATCTTTGTTTTAGCCCTGTAGAAAAACTATTAGTCCTATACACATCAAAATCAATACTGGTCTTAAGATGGTGGTTTATAACATCTATACCTAATTTGAGCTCAATCGAATGCACTGTTTAAACGCTAGCGCACTTTCCAGAATTTTCCCCCATAGGCCATAATGTAAAAGAAATCTTTGTCGTAGCCCTGTAGAAAAACTAGTCCTATACACACCCAAATCAATACCGGTCTTGCGACGGTGGTTTATAACATATATACCCAATTTGAGCTCAATCGCATGCCCCGTTCAGGAGCTATCGTGTTCACTCACATACACACAAACACACATACACACACACACACACACACACACACACACACACACACACACACACACACACACATACACACATACATACATACATCTCGTAAAAATAGCATAAATGAATTCAGAAGACCTCAAAACGTGTCAATACACCAAAATCTCGAATTCGAATTTTTTCATGATTACAATACTTTCCTTACATGGTACATGTTCGGAAAGTAAAAATATATGTGAGGAATTCAAAATAGTTCAATCTGTTTCTTCACAAGTTGCCCTAGGTTACAATAATAAACCAAAAATGTGTACCTTTCATCAAACGTGGAAAAAAAAAAAAGAAGAAGAAGAAGAAAGATCTTGGCCATGGAATTTATTAGTAAAATTTTGCGAAAAGTGGAACATTTTTCAAGCTTTTTTTTTTTTTTTTTTTAAATTAAGCTTTGTTACTGACACAGGTTTGTTGTTTATTATAATGTATAGTTCAGCTTCTGAAGACACAATTTTTGAAGCTCATAATATTAACCATCTAACTACGATCAATGGAGATTTGCCATGTATTATCATTGAATTCATTTATTATCCATTTGATAGGGTCCGGTAAGGCCCCCACTATGGCCGAGTGGATAAGACACTGAACAGCTGGTAGCTGGCTGATGATGCAGGGCTTCAGGTCTAACGTGCTCTCCATGACATCCGAACGAGTTCACTGAAAATTATGTGGGGGGTAATAACGTATTGGCTTTTCGGTGTATTCTTATAATATTCTTGAGAAGTTATGAGGGATAATTATTCCAACCAGAAGTTTTCAAGTGCCTGATATAACTATTGGGTTGGCAACAAAGTAATTGCGTTTTTCCGTATGTCAATATTTCGCCTGTCCAAAACTACTGAAGTTAATTATGCGAAATTTGGCACGTACGTGAGTTCTTCAACATAGGTGCTAGATCAGAGAGCATTTTCCAAAATTCGTAATCTTAGGGGGGGGGGGAAAGGGGCCAAAAAGTTCTTTTCACATATCCCGCGTGATCTCAAATAAAAATAGAGATATCCGTGAAATTCTTTCTGTAAAATACAGCAGTCACGAATACCTAAAAATTAATTTCAGGACATTTTTAATATTGTCCTCTAAGGAGGATAGAAGCGAAAAAATGGGGAGGGTGGCCATCTTTTATGGACGAAAAAAAATACTGCCAGTGAAATTCTTTCTTTAACCCATTTGTGCCTGGATATTTTTGCGACTTTCTTCGATTTATACTGATAACAGAAATAATAGTTAAATTTCTGACGTCAACTTCTTGAACAAGGGATGATTTCTTTTAAAATCATTATGCATAAAAATCGAAATATCAACATCCTACTGGATCATGTTAAAATATTTTGTAGAGTGGAGGCTCGATACTCATGAATAAAGGGTAGGAAAAATAAATAACGTTTTCGACTAATAGCGAAAATGCCGTCCCAAAAAAGGGACGCTAGGCATAAATGGGTTAAAATGTAATAAATATGAATCGTATGTTCAGGCACAGCTTACCTGTAATTAAAAACTTGTTGAAAACTTATTTGCTTGAATTTTATACCAGAAAACGCAATTACTTTGTTGCCAACCCAATATGTCCTCATGATGTATCGTACATGCAATGTTGAGTTGAGCGAATTCCTTACAGTTATCTCTACCTCAAGTTGAATTTTTTCAATGATTATTCCTCGATGGTATGACCAATTTCGGATTTTTTTTTTTTTTTAAGCGACCAATGTCATAGGTTCAGTGAGCGAGCCATTGAGATATAGAATAATTATTCTAATATCTCTAAGATTATTCTAATATCTCTAAGAATAATTATTCTAATTATTCTAATATCTCTATTCTAATTATTCTAATATCTAATATAGGTGTTTTGGTGATTATTCCTGCGTGGTCGACCCGATTGGTTTGATTTAAGATCTATACCTTGCCACCCTTGATATCTATAACCATGCCAAATTTGAACTAAATCGGTCAAGCAGTTTAGGAGGAGAAGCGTTACATTGAAATGACTAGGTGTAGTGTAAGAGCTTCGCTCGATCGATTCGCTCACTTGGCTCAGCTCAATTACAGTCAAACCTCGTTAGAAAGACACCTGGATAAGACGTCACTCCTTAATTACATCATCTTTTAGAAGACCCAGTCTCTTTTATACGGCTTTTCACAATACTGTACTCGGCATATTGCATGGCTATTTTTTTCAACATTTCCGCTTCAGACGTCACATTTAACCCTAAAGTGTATACTGTAGCCAATTGGCTACACTCTTATTTTTCAGAAATAAAAAGAAAGTTTTATAGTTATAGTCTAAACTATGCATTTAAAATATAGGGGAAGTTTGGGTACAATGAAGCAAAATTTACAAATTTTTTTTCCCTATTCACAAATTTGCATGAGCAAAAATAAAATTAAGAGACACTTTTAAACTACACTTTTCCCCAGCTAAATGAATTTTTATGAGTTTGTAAAGAGCTTTTTCATATTTAAAAAAATTACAAAAGGTAAAAGTCTGCCAGTGTTTCACTGTACCCCAAATACCGAGGTACAATGAAACACTTAATAAAACTTACATTAAGTGTTACTTACGGTACAATGAAACATGTTTTATTGTACCGTAAATTGAGGCTACAAAGTAAAGGAATTTTCACCAATTACTAGCATTTATTTTTTTTATTCTGAATTTGGGAGTATGAAGACCACACTATAGTGATTATAATATTTGAAAAATAAATAATTATACGCATGGAAACAAAGAGGTAAAACAAAATTACTTTTAGTAACGAAATTTACTTTCAATGGAGAAAATCCAATAATTTTCTCTATCCCTTGTAAAAATGCGCCAAATCACATCAGTAACTGAAAAATATATTTGTATAACAGGTGTGTGATTTTCAACTTTCTGTGACAAATTATATTGATTTTAGATAGCATATTTCATTGGACCCTAACTTCCCCTATGTATAATAAACACTATTTGAAACATAAATTTTACCGACTTACCAAACGAAAACTTACTCAAGAGTTGTGTGAAAACATGAAAATAAGTTTTATTGTAAATAAAAGTATGCAGCAAAATTGTGTAGTGAAATAACGCAAATGTGCTAACGAATACTCAAAAAGTAACTCTAATTCTACTAGATAGTTGCATAGGAGGTTAAGGTTCCAAAAAATCGATTTTTCAATTCTAATTTTATTTGAAAACTTAGTTATTTCTGAACATTTTTGATCCCAGTTTCATTCAAGGGGTAATCTGGTTTTGCTTATTCCAGTTAGAACAGGAGATAAGCATAAAGACGTTTCAAAAGTCATTATATTTGAACACAATAAGGTAACTTTGAAGTGCAATTTCTCAAAACGCCTTTTTTATGAACTATCCATAAGATAACAAAATTTCGTATCTTCGCGAAGGTTTGTATAGTTGTAAATGGTATCAGTATCTATAGAATTAATTAATATTAAAAGTGAGAGAAAAACGTTTGAAAATTTTAACAGAAATATAAGGGGAAAACTAAATACCGCAATGTTTTATTGTACCGTAAGTTTTTTTAATTTCAATTTTAAAATTCTAAATTAAAAAACTTTTCCTGAATATTACTTAATTCTATAAAATATATATTTTACTTTAATTTGCAATAAAAATTTTGTTTATATGTGTATTTTAAATTGACTTGTCTTACGGATAATGACACGCACTGTTGGAAAAAAATTATATAGTAAATTTTTTTTTTAAATTGAAACATCTGTGAAAGATAATGTAGTTTTATCTAAAGTTTTCTGATGTGCTACACTGTACCTTTCTATTCTAAAAAAAAAAAAAAAAAAAAAAAAAAAAAAAAAAAGTAACGGCCGCTACCGCCGCTGTCAGAAGCTTGTTCTGCTATCGCCTCCGCAACCGTAGGGATTTGAGTTTCGACGAAGCTGTCCACGAATTCGGAAAAATTCCGGGGAAACCGATAAGCTGACTTAAATTTCGAGATTCCAATTATTTTAGAAGATAGTAATAAAAAACTAAATAAAATAAGCATAATGGTTGCCAGGTTTGGCGATTTTCGCCAGCATAAAATCTATCATGCCTTTGCAACAAAGCAATTCCAAATATGCAGAATCGAGTCAAATTGACAAACATGAAGTATAATTACACCAATTTTATGTAGAATTAAAAAGTATGTGAAATAAATAAGTCAAAGTGTGTTACACAAAGTTGGCAATTTTCAAATAGTAAGTTCTCTTAGCTAACAGTAGTTTAGAATTACCGATTATTCGTTTTTCCAAAACAGAATAACTAATGGTAACCGATTTAAAAAGTGCCATTTTGGAATCCGGTACGATCTGGCAAAAACATATCTTTCCAAGTAGGTGAATCTAAACCGCGAATATTAGCACTCAGTATCATGAAAACGAAAAATAATTAAAATGTAGATTATAGTAAAGTCGGTTAGGCTCAGCTTAGGTATTAGCTACCATCAGAAATATTCGGCGGCGTTAACTATGCCATTATAACAGCTTTAGTACTGCTTGTATTTCTTCCATCGCTGCGAGATGATTATTTCGTGGTGCTAAGTATACGGATCTGCAAAGTATATGAATATATGGATAATGGTTTTTCCGGTAACCTTACACGAGTAGTAATTATCAGTTATGAGCATGTGAAAATCGCCAAACAATCAAAAGTCGCCATGGGTGGTAAGCTATCCTAACTGTTCCGTAGATTTTATCAAATAAAACATATGAAGTATTGTTTTCTTAGAACTAATTATTAACTATATATATACATAAGTCACCAAGTTATGAAAAATGACCATGGATGGCAAATACGCAAGCTGTTCCATAGGTTTTACATCATTAAAAATAGTGTGAAGTTTAAATTTTTATGTTCCAAGAAACATGCAAGAAGATAGTAATGTGTAGCTCGGTAAAATTCTATCTGATCTAATCTTTAGGTTTTTTCTGTTGAAATTATGCTCTTTTTACGAATAAGCCTTATTAGGAGACGAATGCCTCATACTAAGAGCGAGAGTAGGGAGTTTAGGGGCCCCGGCCCCTAGTTATTATACAAAAAAAAATTTACTATTCTGTGACTATTATTTTGATCATAAAATGTAAAACCGCAAGGGTTTAAAATACGTGTATATTTGCTTCTCAATCCTCCTGAGACCCCTTAATTCTGTTTGGTGCTGCTATTTAGGGGAATGTAGGGTAAGCTGCTTAAATTAAGCTTCAAATATTTGTCCTAAATTCAATGAGTGGTTTAAAAACTGAAAGTTACAGAAAAATCTTTTTGCACCTTTGTGTTTCATTAAAAATATTCAAACAATTTCATCTCCTCTTGAAAGACGACGAAATATTCCCAAAGAATGTTTTCGATGTTTTACCCCGAGAGTTACTTCCGAGGGTAAGATATCTAATAGGTAACAATGTATTTTTTTTTTAATGCAGAAAAACAATTTCACTTAGGTAGTAAAAATAACACAGATTACACTAAAAAAAAAAAAAAAAATCTGGAGTGACTCCACTCGACTTTCCGAACACTTACGATTAAGATCATTACCAAGCATTTAAATAAATTTTAATCGATGAATAATTCAAATATATCTACCAAATTTAAGCTCAATGGAATGTACCGTTTAAACGCTAGCGCACTTTCAAGAATTTCTCCCCATAGGCCATAATGTAAAAGAAATCTCTGTCGTAGCCCTGTAGAAAAACTATAAGTCCTATACACACCAAAATCAATACCGGTCTTGCGATGGTGGTTTATAACATATATACCCAATTTGAGCTCAATCGAATGTACCGTTTAAACGCTAGCGCACTTTCTAGAATTTCCCCCCATAGGCCATAATGTAAAAGAAATCTTTGTCATAGCCCTGTAGAAAAACTATAAGACCTATACACACCAAAATCAATACAGGTCTTGCGACGGTGGTTTATAACATACATACCCAATTTGAGCTCAATCGCATGCCCCGTTCAGGAGCTATCGTGTTCACTCACATACACACAAACACACATACACACACACACACATACACACATACATACATACATCTCTTAAAAATAGCATAAATGAATTCAGAAGACCCCAAAACGTGTCAATACACCAAAATCTCGAATTCGAATTTTTTCATGATTACAATACTTTCCTTACATGGTACATGTTCGGAAAGTAAAAATAATATATCACCTATAATGAAACAAAACTTCAATCAGATACAAATATTAAGGAAAATTACGGCTAATAAAGTTCATTACCGTTTATCTTTTACTTCAACGTGATCCCAATCGGATCATTGATCACGTGTCTAATATTCTTACCAGATTCGTTCTTCGTCATTTTTCCTTGCTAGCCACCGACGAATTCCCCGTCATCTTACCCCACATCGTCACTTTAGATTTAATGTTCCTTATAATGTCAAAGTCTATCCTAAATACGTAAATAAACTCTAAGAAACGTGATTTTTGGCATTACGAATCGTATTTTGAGAACATTTTATGTAGGAGAAAACAAAACCTACCGTATGAAATAAATAGAACGTTGTAAAATAACACACATAAAAAGGTACTTAACAATCTGGACGCACATTTCGGCCTAAAAAAGTACCATTTTATGTGTGTTATTTTACAAAGTTTTATTTATCACCAACTACAGTGGTCACCGCTTATTCAGGTCGGTGGTGTATCCGGTGAGCCGTTTATTTCGATGAAAATCTGCATGAACAGAATAGAATGGGGCCCAAACTGTACTAGTTTTCTGCCGGTTACCTCGGTACTGAGTGCCGCTTTCACCGGTCAAGTAACCCTTTGGATATTAGATAAAATTTCGACTTAATTAGCTTTCAGAGCGAAGTGAAAGACATTCAAAGATGACTCAAATTTGTTTGGATGGAGGCGTTACAGTAATTCAATCAGAACAATTGTTAATACACTTAACGGACTTTTAATAAAAATAATGATCAATCTGACACCTGGGACCAATGAGAGCATTTGAGAAAAAAAGTGTAAATGATCACCACTTTTCAACATTCAGTGAAATTCAGTTTGCGCTACATGACACTATGCCCTTAAATTAAGGAGACCAAATGTCCCCATTTTCCTGGCAGAGCATTTCAAAACTTTTTCAAACTGTCCCCAAAATGTAAAACAGGAATTGGGGACAATTTTTTATTATTGCATTTTTTAAATTAAATTACTGATAATTATTTCATTAATTAAAAATGTCCCCAGTTTTGTGTCAAAATCGGGGACATGTCCCCGATTTTATGTTCAAAAATCTGGTCACCTACCTTAAATCAGCCTTTAATTTCGGATTTCCAATCCCCTGCCCCCCCAAGAAATTGCAATTGTTTTTATATAAACGTACAAATATATTTTTTTGCTAGTTTTTTTTTTCTTTATTCTTAAATAAATGCGTGCATACGTTAAACTATTTTCTAATACAGTTCATATATATTAATTTAATTTACTGATTCTTTTTCTTAAATTTTCATACTTTTACTTTGGACCCGCCGTTTATTTCGGATTCCGGGCAATTTCAATCCGTCCCGATGTGAGCGGAATAAGCGGCGACCACTGTACTTATAAATTTGGACGCACGTTGCCGTCGTAAGAAGTACCTTTTATGTGTTTTATTTTACAAAGTTTGATTTATTTCATCTTTTAAACACCAGTCTCTTTTTGGGTGTTTTTAGTTACAATTTATCATAACTGGACGATTCCTTGCCCTGTGAAGCCTAAAACATACGAACGTGGATTAAAGGAATATACTGTTACGAATTTTTGGGGTAACCCGCTGTTCTGGGGTTTAAAATAGTTTAAAATTCGTATTCTACGCGTCTAATAGTAAAATTTTGCTCTTTGTTGCATCAAAGTCTGTTAACTAGATCTGTTAACTAGATATGGAGTTTTATGTTTCTCCTTGGTTTCTATTGCATTTTTTAGAAATCTCCAGGAATATCAGTCATAGGCCTTCGCCAACTTCACTTTTGGGGACTTGTTTCTGGCGCCAAATTTGGCGATTTTCGCAAAAAAAGTCGCCAAGTTGGTGGCATTTCTGACATTTGGCGCGATTTTCCCAATGGGGGCCTTTAAAGTTTGTTTTACTGCATTAGTTTGTTTTACTGTAATAGCCTATTGATTCAGCTGTATTCTTGTGACGTAATCGAAATTCGAGCTTTAAGGAGAACCTTCGAGAAATTTTTAATAGCCTCTGCGTCATCTATAAAAGCAGAGCTGGCTGAACAGTTCTCTCAATTGTGTTTCTGCTTGATCAGAGAGCAGATGTACGTGAAATATTAAGTCTTTGTATTGACGCTATAGAAGCGATATTTTTGCTTGCCTTTTTGAAGCTTTGATTTTAAGTGTCGTGTGTAAATTCGACACTTAAAATTCGTTATTGCTGAGTCTTGAGGGACTGTTTGTGATATCCCTCGTATGTTTCGACTGAATTTTTGCCTGTGGAAGTGTTTTATTTTGTGAGAGACATAAGAGCATTTGTGAGAGCTTCTGTCCGAAGCGGGCTGTGTTTAAGCACGTTACGAGCTGTTTGTGCTTGTGAATTTTGTACAGCTGATTGTTCGACGACGTTCTAGAAGCAGTAAAGTTCTTGTTCCATCCTGACAAGTGGACTTTTTACTAGAACTTTCTACACCATCTGGAGATAAGAACGACGAAACAAGGAAACAAGCAGAGTATTCAGCAACAATACAGTCAAATCCCCCTTAAGGCTGTTCTTCGAAAAAAAAAAGAACTCTGTTTTTAGTCTTGGTACACAAATTGAAATAAACTAATAGCACCATGGTCTCCAAAAAATTCCAGATGGTTCTTCATGAGCTGTTTTACACACTGCGATAAGCGAAAAAGCTGTGGCTTTTGTGAACTTTTCAGAAAAAATTCTTAAACATGGATCTGAGCAGCAAGTTGTTTCGAAGAGTGACACGCTTTGCGAGCATTTCCGATTTTTAAGAATTTTTTCTAAAAGTTTTGAAACTGATACAGATTGACCTGTCTTCGTAGTATGTAATACAGCTTGCAAAGAGACAGTTTCGAAATTTTGAGGTGCCTGGCATAATTAGTTTACTTGTAATTATGTATCAAAATCACATGATTTTTTCGAATAACACCGTTAATAGAATATCGGTTAAAGAAATATCGATTGTAATAAATTTTCAATGTGGATGAAACCCTAATTATTAGTCAATATATTCTCTGATAATGGAATATTCCGCTTATTAGTGTTGCAGAATACCCTACTAGTTTCCTGGGTTCGTCGCTCTAAAGTCCAATTGGTGTAGAAAGTTCTAGAAAAGAGTCCACTTGTCAGGATAGAACACAAAATTTATTGCTTCAAGAACTTCGTAGGACAATCAGCTATCCAAAATTCACAGGCACTGACGGCCAGTAGCTCGTTTATAACAGTCCGCTCAATACCGAAGCTTTCACAAATGCTGTAATTCTCACACAAAATAAAACACTTACACAGGCAAAATTCAGTGGAAATATGCGAGGGATAACACTAACAATCCCTCAAAACTCTTTTTAGAACGATTTACGCACAGCACTTAAAAACAAATCTTCAAAAACGCACGCGGAAATACCGCTTCTATCACTCAGTTCACAGAAAAGAACAGATAACTAACTCATCCGAAGCTCGATCCACACTGAACTGAGGCCTCTGAATGCTTGTATTTATAGGCAACGCAGAAACCACAAGAAGCTTTCAGAAGAGTCTAATTCTCGAAGATTCCACATAAGGCGGGAATTTTGATTACGTCATAGAAGAGAAATATTGAGCTATTATGCATAGTAATGCAGAAAATGTATCTTTACAAGCCCCACTGTGAAAATCGCGCCAAATGACCAAAATGTCGCCAGGCTTAGCTACTTTTGGCGAAATATCGCCAAATTTGGAGCCAAAAATAAGTCCCCCAAAAGTGAAGTTACCGAAGGCCTAGGACCAATATTCCTCGAGATTTCTAGAAACACCATACTAAAACAATAGGGAAACCAAAACCTCCGTATCTCCCGTTCTAGTGGACCGATTTTGATGCAACAAAAAGCAAATTTGGAATTTTTGAAACGTAGAATACGAATTTTAAACTATTTTAAGCCCCAGAATAGCGGGTTGCCCCGAAAATTCGTAACATTAGTAAACATTTTCATGGCAAATTGGCTATTCCTGTGCTCACAAACGATCTCAAAACCAAAAATCAATAAAAGAGTGCAGCAAACGGTATGTTTATATGTAATCTGTAAAAATTTTATCCAGAAGTTTCGAAATAGCAGCTACAATAGCTATTAACATACAGTGCCTTACATATACTTCATTTTAGGGGAGGGGGATTACGGACGTATTCTTAATCTATAAAATTAAAATTTTATGGATCATTCAATTAGATGTAAAATAGACAAATTTTACGAAAGCATTGTGCCGCACTTTTTTGTTTATTTTCATGAGATTTTGTAGGTAATATGTACACTATGCATATCTTGCGTGTATCACAAAACGGTTGTCTTTACAAAATTTTGTTCTTGAGATATAGCCATTTATTTTGTCCGCCGATGTGTAAAAATCGCCATTTTAGACTCATTTCCTAAAAGCTGTAAAATTTTTATTTGAATTATCAGGAAGAGAAGATAGGGCTTATTGGAAAGCTTAAAGAATGGAATTTTAAATGTGCCTAGTAAAATATATATTAAGCCTAAATACAGTTTTTGGACATCAGTCATTCACAAACCATTTTTTTTTCATTTTAGGCATTAAAAAGCAAAGAAGGTCTTTCAGTAATAAACCAGTCTTTTATCTTGTTACACTTACATATCAATACTATATACAGAAAAAAAAATTGAGCTGCTGTTGGTGGTCCTTTATCATGAAAAAAATGCTTAAACTTTCAAAAAATTGAAAAATGTGCTTTTTCACCCCCAAAAAGTCATGTGGGACAGGTGATAAAAATCTCGAAATGACATCGTTAGAAGCTCTTATACTGTATTTTAAAACTTTTAGGATTAACAAAAATCTTTTTTAATATGCGCAATTAAAGGTTCATTCTTTAAACTTTCCATTAAGCCCTATCGGATCTTCCTGCTAATTCAATTAAAAATTCTGCAGCTTTTAGAAAATGAGTTTAGAATGGTAGTTTTTACACATCGGCGAACTAAACAAATGGCTATATCTCAAGAACAAATTTTTTTAGAAATAAAAAACCTACTTTGTGATATACACACAAGATATGTACAGCTGTGGAAAAAAAAAAACCCGCCCACTAGCTCTTTATTTGGCCGTCGTTCGTCGCACAGCAAAGTTATATGTACCATTCGTTTGCAAATAGCATACTTTAATTCACTATTAATTTAATTCGCATAAGGGGTCGTCTTCATATTTAATTCTGCATCAACTTCGTTTCACTCAATGGCAACACACCAGTTTGACTTTATTAACAGAAAGAAACCTTCAAATTACCCTAAATATATATTTTCGCCAATTTTCTACGATAATTTCGGGAGATATTGCAAATTATTTTTTGGGCGATTTTAAGGGACTTTCTGTAAATTGAAAAACACTGTTTGTAGGTTCCGAACTTTTCGTCTTTCATTATTTTCGCTCGCGATAGTTAAAAGAAGTAAGCACTATTTACAGGGGAAATACCGTTTCTAGTCTTAAAGTTGGTTGTTCTGAGAATATCAGAGATAGAAATTAGAATATTTAGTCAGTGGTCCAAATGAACCGTGACTAAAAAACTTCCTTGGTCCGTATACATGATTTAAAGAAAAAAATGCAGAACGACTGCTTACGATTTTGAAATTCTTTCTAATTTTGAAATTATTATTGAGTATTTGAAGGTTATCTTAGGCAGGTGAAATATTTTCCAGGAGTGAGAATCTTGTTCACTGCTCTTCTGACTGCAAGCATGAATGTTACTCAGCTACGGTCGAACTTGAAGAATGGTTTCATGATTGAAAATTTATTTGTTTGGATTTCATCTAAAAAATGGAATTACTTTTTTTCCGACCCAATATTATCATTGTGTTTGTTATTTTACTTTCTTCATTTAATATTATCGCCTGCAGCGTGAATAGTTTTATAAGACTTTTGGCGGCATTTTAATTTATAGTCAGATGAAAATTTAGACAGAAAAATGTGATTTTGAATGTTTGATAAAATATGGGGAAGTACAAAGACCTGATGTTTCAGATATTAAAAAAGGTTTAAATCATGCCTGGAATGTTGAGGATGTTAGTTTCTCAGAAATAGGAATTGGAAGGCATACATCTAACTGCGTCTAATTCTATTCTTGGAAAATACTTTATTTGGGGGATATAGTAGCGGACCCAACAATTCAAGCTTTATAGAACCCCCATCAAACGGTACAAACTTCCAATTTATTTGCTTCAAAGTTTGCTATTTATTTAATACCACTAACTTTTACTATTTTTGTGCAAAAGAAATATAATTTACGTTCATTTTACCCAATTTTCAAAAAATTGTCACTTAACAAATTTATATATGGTCCTTTAACTCATGAAATAACAAATTTTATATATAAATTAAACTACTGAACGCAAAAATTTGAAATTTTGCACAGCCATGTAATATTACTATCTGCATCTTTTTCATCGAAATTTGGCTAGGTCGCTATTCATAATTTTTTATACTAATTTAATAATCCATAATTCATATTAATATTTTATTAAAAATTATAATAATAGTAAATTATGTTTGCGTCGTTTAGTTCTAATAGTACAAATAAAAATCAGCTTCTTATTATCAGTATTGTGTGAGGTATGAATTAAGAAGTATGAAAGTAGAAGTATGGTAGAGGGTATGAAGTATGAAAAAATATTTTAACACGGGGAAAGGTGGATTTTGACAGCTCATAACTCACTCATTTTCAGTTCAAACTTATTGAAAATTGGTATACAAGGTTAAAATGAGCTACATTTTTTTTTTTTTTTTTAATATGAAGTGAAAGCTAGGGGTTGCTATTGGGGGAAAAAAAGTTGCTGCGAATTTCAACATGGAGATGGCCCCTTATGCAATTTTTATGTATAGCAAATTAAAGTGTACGTCAATCGTAAACGATTGGTATCTGTAACTTTGCTGCACGATGAACGACGGCCGAAAAAAAAGCACAAGTGGGCGTTTTTTTTTTTTTTTTTTTTTTTTCCGCAGCTGTACACATTACCTACAAAATCTCATGAAAATGAAAAATGGTGCGGTAAAATCCATTTGTTGATTTAACATCGGATGACCCTTATGGATTTTACGATAAAAAATCTTCGAAAAGGGAGGTTATAGTGCCCAAACGCCACCAGTGCTAGCAACAGATGGCGCGGCATGTCGCAATCGGTTGACGATCATCATGTAAAAATTCATTCTCTGTAAAAATTCATTCTCTACTGCTTACAAAAATGAAGTATCTCGAAAACAAAGGACGATCGAGGGAGGAGACAAACAATATATTTATTATGAAAGCTATCAAAATTTATGCAGAAGTTTCGAAATTGTAGTTCCAAAACCCGATAACAGATGGCGCTGTAATCGGTAGACTCTGCAATAGATTGGCCTCCATATTTTCCCGATCTGACAACTTCTGGCTATTTTCTGAGGAGCATATTAGAAGGAATGTCTTGCGGAACCATCCTAAAATGCTTATGTAGAGTGAATGGTAGTAGTGTGAATTATGTAGAGTGTTATGTAGAGTTATGGAGAATGATTGTGTAGAGTCACTGCACAATCTTTCCAAAATGTCCACCCTTACGACATACAGAGGTAACGGAAACGAATAATGAAACTGTCCCCTCAGCGGGCAAAGTCTCAACGGAAATTTATTCACGTGCCTCACAAATCAACGATTCAAGCTCCTACAGCATGTTAGGATGGTTCCGCAAAACATTCCTTCTAATATGCTCCTCAGAAAATAGTCAGAAGTTGTCAGATCGGGAAAATATGGAGGCCAATCTATTGCAGAGTCTAGCGATTACAGCGGCATCTGTTATCGGGTTTTGGAACTACAATTTTGAAACTTCTGCATAAATTTTTATAGCTTTCATAATAAATATATTGTTTGTCTCCTCCCTCGATCGTCCTTTGTTTTCGAGATACTTCATTTTTGTAAGCAGTATGTCCTTTGCTCGACACCTTGTATAAAAGTGTAACTTTTTTTCTCTTAACAGACTTTAAAAGGTGTTTTTAAATTTTATATGCATGCAGCAACGTAAAGATAAAAACTTTCTATCTGTCACTGAAATGCTGACAGCTGAATGCTAAAAAATGTTGATTAAAATTTACGAAGGAAAAAAAAAATCAGTGGAGAATTTTTTCATTACAATGCGAAGAGTACATGGTATTTTTTTTAGATTTAATAAATTGAGAGACGTGAATTAAAGAGACACACTCTAAAAAGAATCCAGGAATTTTTCTTGTAAATAATGGGCAGCTGAGATATCCTACAATTCCAAGGAACGTTACATGAAAATACGAGGAACTTTACTAAACAACCGAAGAAAGTTCCACTGAATTGCATTGTTCAGTAAAGTTCCTGGTATTTTCAAGTAACGTTCTTTGGAATTCTAGGATACCTCAGCTATCCATTGTTTCCGAGGAACCTTCCTGTATTTTGTTTTTCACTGCGGGTCATTTTTAATTAAATTATGTGTTTTTTAAGCCAATCATGCTATCAATATTCATGAAAGAAGTAAACAGTAAAATTTTCAGATGGAAATGTTTACTTTTTGTGTCGTATTTGTGAGGATTCTAACTTTTCACATTATTTCCAAGGAACGTACCTGGATTTTTTATAGTGCAGAAGAAAAAGTGATTGTATCTTTGTCAAAGAAGTAAGATGATTTTCCTGTAGTAATCTTAGTAAGATGATCTCACTGAAAAGCATTTGCATGACTCATTACCATTTGATGCCTCAAAAGCTATGAACAATGCCAATATAACACTAAGTTTTGTAGGTTTCCCCCAGGCACGTATTCAGAAAAAACATTTGGGGAGGGGTCCAAACGCTAAATAGGGCTGGATTTTTCAGAAAAAGACTATATAAGTATCATTTTAGTAACAAAAATGAAAATTTCGGGGCTGGTCCAGACCCCCCTGGACCCCCCCCCCTTAATCTGTTTCCCCATGCCCTCTGTTTCCCCGTGGGTTTAATCCAAAAATAATTCTACTGTCTATAAAGCAAAAAACTTCAACTTAGTTAAAAATTAATTGAAGCCAAATTTAAAGTTCTAAAACTTGTGCTCTCCCCGCTTAGTTCCAGTCATTTGAAACTCGGTCCACATCAGAACACCAGAACTCAAGCAGCGCTGACCTTGATCAGCACTTGGGAGGTTTACAACCTGTCTTAACTGAATTGCTGAGGTACCATTACGATAAAGGGAGCTGGTGCATGGTTCTACTGCTGCCATGGTTCCAATTTCTTCATATTGAAATGATACAAATAGGAGTGCCAATGCAAAGGTCTGTCATTTAGAATGGGTTCAAAATTAATTTGTAGCCAGTTTCGTATTATAATGTTAAGTAATCTGGTAACAGTCAGGCGTCTGTTTTGTAGTTGCAGAATTAACCGCTATCATCTCGAATTCATGTGCGTGTTAGAGATGAGTTCGGGCTCATTTTTTGAAGCCCGAGCCCGCCCGAGCCCGAGGTCTTTTAATCCGAGCCCGCCCGAGCCCGAAATTTCAATTAAAGATAAAAAAAAATCCAACTACTTCATTGATAGATTTCAATGAATTTTGCCGTTTGTGCAAATTAAAGACAAATATAGTTGCAAACTCTCAATGCTTTCTAATTCTTTATATATCCATGTTTATCAAATAATGTCGGATCTCATGACTAACTAATCAATATAAGCCGCCGTTCTGAAATATCCAAAGAGCTTCACGCACCTTCTAGGCACCAGTGCACTATTTTTTTATAAGTACAGTCAACTACGGTTATAGTGAAATCGGATATAGTGAACCATCGGCTATAGTGAATGCAAACAATTAGTCCCGATTCATATACAGTATCTCTATCCATTATGAAGACACTTAGGTTTTAGTGAACTTCGGATATAGTGGACGAAATCTGATGGTCCCCAGAGGTTCACTATAACCGGAGTTGCCTGTACTTTTTTATTTTCATCATGAATCACTTTTTAAAATCTGTTTCAAGGAGTATGTTCAATAAAGGAGAAATTTTTCACGAGCCCGAGCCCGCCCGAGCCCGAACGCAATTGTGAATTACAGAGCCCGGGCTCGGGCTCGGGCTGAGCCCGTCTCATCTCTAGTGCGTGTGTGCCGACTCCCATTTTAAGAGATGGTGTCAGAAATGGGATTAATAGTATTTTTTCCTGCAACTGCAAAACAGACGACTCGCTAATGCCAGATTACAAAACAATAAAACTTGAAACTGGCTGTTGCCATATTGCTTAGCTATATGACAGTAAGTATCCCAGAAAAAAATTCTTTCGTACAAAAATGGAGATCTTATTAAAAGAACTGAGCCATTTTGAAACAAAATTAGCTATCTACCAGTGATGCTTCCAATTCATATTTGAACACGATCTTATCAGATTTTACTCATTCGTGTGTGGCACCTTGTTACGAATGATTTTCCACCCACCTTAACTGCAACCGCTCCTCGAACATCCCTCCCTCATCTCTTCTGCTCCTTGTTCTTTTTTTTTTAATTGGCAACAGGCGTATTTAAACAATTATAAAAACAGTTTGAAACTCTGGAAAGTAACGTTGTTATCAGAAGCGATGGGGAAAAGGTTAAGAATTTAAAACACCTAAAAAAACATTGAGAACGGGGCTGAAAAGTGCTCTAAGGAACTGGGGTAAGGGTTGGGGGAGAGAGATAAAACAACAGAAGAAAAAATTACAAAAAAAGAAGAAAGAAAGAAAAGAAAAAAACAAAAGTAACTTTTTGAACAAAACTTTTCAGTCATATCTTGACTGAGGAGAACAATAAAAAAGGAGAAAAATAATTAGTGAAATTTTTGAACAAAAGATTCTCATCCCCCCCTCCCTCCTTCTTCTCTCCTCGTGATGACTTCACTTCACTTTGCTGATCGATAAGACGGAATACGTGGGCAAAAATTCGGTAATCCGCGAATTATTTTCTAAGACATCTGAATTGAAAGAAAAGGTAGTAATTAAAAAGAAAATGCTCTTTGCCAAAGAAAAAAAAATCCTAATTACAACAATTTTATTCCTTATCGCACCGTCTGTTCTTCTATTTTTTTTCCTGGGAAATTGAATTTTTTTTATTGTAACTTGAAACAAATAAGTTTTTCTCAATATTTTTTTTCTTTCTTCTGTTATTTCCGAGATTACAGAAAGGAAAGTCCAGAGAAGAATGATTTCACTTCACTTCTTAATTCTTTTATTTCGAGACGACAATTGTCTCACCTGAAAATTTTTAATTGCAGTTCAAATTCTGCTGCACTTGCGTAATTAGAATGAACTTTTCTTTTAAAAAATGAGTTTTTTTCCCACCTTTAGAGATCCAACTCAAAGAGATGACTCTTGATTAATAATTTCATTTTTTTAAAAACCTGTAATTAACTTTCGGTTTTATTTTTCTGTAAAATGGAGAATATCCTGTGAAAACAGAAGCAAGACTGGACACATAAGATGAAATTGCATTTAGCGATGGGAGTAAGCAGGTTAAACCTGCTTCAAGTTTCAAATGAGAGTGAAACACGCCATTTAAGTTTCCCAACTTCTGGGTTTCATGGAGTTTGGTGAATGCCGCTGTAAATGTCAAAAGAGCACCACCTACAAACTGCGCCGATCACTATTCAGGGCCTCACCAGTGACTAAAATTTAGAGGTTTTGTGTAACTCAAAATATGATGTGATAATTTTTGGGGAGGTTCACCAGTGATCTTTTTATTGAGAGTTTTTTTGGGGTAAAACGAAATGTGAAGTTATGATTTTAGGATAAATTTGCCAATGAACATTATTTAGAGGTTTTTGGTGTAAATCGAAATGAGA
This sequence comes from Cheiracanthium punctorium, assembly GCA_038373885.1. Lineage (NCBI taxonomy): Eukaryota > Metazoa > Arthropoda > Arachnida > Araneae > Cheiracanthiidae > Cheiracanthium > Cheiracanthium punctorium. The sequence goes on along the minus strand of JAWZYV010003523.1, from coordinate 180,671 downwards.
TCGATAAATCGGATGATTTTAGGGGAGGCTTACCAGTGATTTTTATTTAGAGTTTTTTGGGTAAAACGAAATGTGAAGTTACGGTTTTAGGACAGGTTTACCAATGAATATTATTTGGAGGTTTTTGGTGTAAATCTAAATGAGAACGATAAATTGGGTTATTTAGGGGAGGTTTACCAGTAATCCTTAATTAGAGGTTTTGGGGTAAAACGAAATGTGAAGTTACGATTTTAGGATGGGTTTGCCAATGAACGTTATTTAGTGTTTTTGGTGTAATTCAAAATGAGAACGATAAATCGGATGATTTTAGGGGCGGTTTACCAGTGATCTTTGTTTAGAGGTTTTGGGGTAAAACGCAATGTGAAGTTACGATTTTAGGATAGGTTTGCCAATGAACGTTATTTAGAGGTTTTTGGTGTAAATCGAAATGAGAATGACAAATCGGATGATTTTAGGGGCAGTTTACCAGTGATCTTTATTTAGAGGTTTTGAAGTAAAATGGAAGGAGAAGTTTTGATTTTAAAGAGGGTTTACCAGAAAGCGCTATTTAGAAGTTTTGGTGCAAATTGAAATGTTGATTTTAGGTCAGGTTTTCATTGCACATGTCAACATTTTCACGCGTCCTGAAGTGACCGAGTCGCTAAGCTCCGTTTCCATAAGAGCACGAAAAGTGAAGCAGCTCCGGTTTGGTCAGTGTTTGGGAGGCTGAACACCTCTCTCAGCTGGACTGCTGTTAGAACGTGTGCGCTAATGGAAGCTGGTGCACGTAAAATCTGTTCGTGGCTCCAATGCCCTGCGCGTTCAAACGATACCTCTGGGGGTGTCTACCTCAGGTGCTATGTCTCTCATCTGGAATTGGTTCAATTAGACCGCGATTAAAGTCGGACTTTCTCCCACTGTGGCTCATTAAAATGAAAGCCTCCCCCTTTCGACCATTGCCGATCTACGTGGAGGAGCTTAGCGGTTTGCAGAGGATATAAAAAATAACAACAACAACAAATTTTCTTGCGACAGTTTCAATAAAGAATTTAAAAAAGAGGGACCAGTATATTCTCCACGTATTTACGTGACCTTAACAAAAAATCAATATCCCAGTACACGTTCACCGTTCTGACACTTTTCTTTTGGCCAACACATACAGTCCCCCCCCCTTCGCGCTTAATCTCTATGCAACGCTGACCCAAGAAAGTCGACACGTTCTGTTTTGCAATATTTAACGCAGATAAATTTTCTTTCGTTTCTGTTTCCTCGGCCGAAAGTGACCAAGAGACGTCCATTGGGCAGACGAGATAAGGGGCAAGAGTGGGGGGGGGTCGAACACATTCGCAATCCTCCCACCCCCCTCCGACCCCTTTTGCGTAATTGAAAGTCCGGCCTGTCCGGTCGCTTTATCGCCTGTTCGCACCGATAGCGGCATAAATCGAAATTGTTGATGCACGCAAATATGGATCGTGATTCGAATAGCGGGATCCGGATCCCGTTCAGTTGAGTGTTCCGAAGCACTCGTGTGGAGGCACTTTCTGCTGGAAAAGATTCCGATAGCGATGAAACTTTTCACAAAACCCGGCCGCTGCGCTGACCCATTGATCGTAAAATCTAGAGCCATGGCGGCCATTGTATATGTGTGTATTATTATTATTATTATTATTATTATTACTGTTATTTTTTTAGTTTCATTACATCGTGCTAGAAGAGAACAGATTATATATGACATATATTGATACTGTACAGAATTATAATAAACTGACATAATGCATATAATTAAATATCAGGTTGTAACGAAAGTTTTCCGCCATATCTGCCTGAAAAACCAACTTCTAACTCCTTAGATACCTGTTTTTGAACTTTCGGTACCAAACCTGTACCGTGTCACATGATACAACAATAGTACTTAAAGCTGTACTCATAATTCGTTGATATTCTGTAGCTGACTTTTTGCAACACAACTGGAAATAAATGATGGTTCTAATCCTCTAGAGTGATAGTTCCATTTGAGACACCTTGTTCTTAATGATAACTATATTTTTTACAGATTTCACAACACAGTGTCATAAAGCAAGTCTCTTTCTTTCAAATGCCAAAAATCATTTGACAAAATATGAGCAAATACGCCAACGCGAACTGTGTGCTTCCGATGTTTGCGGTGGCGGGAAACTTTCGTTACAACCTAATAGTTTTATACATTACATCATACATACTCCCAGGCAGCACACAGGTTCTCTGAACCGCTATTAACGTTCAGAAAACGTTTTATGAACGGTAATAGCCGTTCAGAGAGCCTGCGCGTGCTGGCTGGCCTTTACACTAACACAACACAACTAGGTCAAAGAACGTACAGAAGACGTTCTTTAAACGTTTCTCAACGCTATGCGAACGTCATTTGAACGTTTTTTGAGCTACTTGTGCTACTAGGGTACAGGGTGTCCAGCAGAAAACATACTGATATGAAAATTACATATCTCAATCAAGGACAATAAAGGGATGAGACAAACTCTATATTTATTACGACAGCTGCAAAAATTTTATACAGGAGTTCCAAAATACTAGGTCCAGAAACCGCTAACAGATGCCGTTGCAATCGCTGGCGTTTACAACGGATTGGCCTCCGTATTTTCCCGATCTGACACCTTCTGACTATTTTTTGAGGAGCATGTTCGGAGAAACTGTCTACCGGAACCATCACAAGATGTTGGACGAGCTTGAATCGCTGATTTGAGCGACCTGTGAATCTATTTTCGTTGAAACATTACCGGCTGAGACGATAAATTTCCATATTCGTTACGCCACCTCTGTATGTCGTAAGGGTGGACATGTCTATGTACTTCAATGTCTGTTAACAACTATTGTAGGTACTATTTCGAAACTTCTGTGTAAAATTTGTATAGATTACATAATAAGCATAAAATTGGCTGCATTCTTTTATTGATCTTTGCTTGAGATTTTTAATTTCGAAATCAATTTGTACTTTGCTATCCATTCTGTATTTATAGATAGTATAACATTTCCTCATTTTCAATGGGACTTTATATTCTTACAACTGGGTCATTCTCTACCTAGGACATTGTTTTATATACATCTATTTGTTTTAACAGAGGATTTAGGATTAATCCCCTTTGCACAGCAGAATATCCAGGGGTTAGGAGGTGAGGCAATTTAACCTCACATTTTAAACACAATTCTACAAATCTGACAAGGTGTTATGGAGTTTAACCCAAATATTGAGTATTTTTAACCTTTTCATTTTTCACAAGGAGATGCAACAGTGAAGACTCCCCTTCTTTGAGAAGTGTTGCTTCCAGAATGTCTCTTAGAATCCTTAAAAGCAACACCCATATCTGTGACGTCACATGTATCCTGTCGTCTGCGATATTGACATTTTGGTCACACTTTTGCCCTCCATGAGTCATGTGGCCTAGGGGGTGTGGCTATCTTAGTAAGAGGTAGCCACAGTAAGATGGCCAGACCCTGCTAGGTCACATGTATCTTAGGGGGCAAAAGAGTGTGACCAAAGTATCAGCACCGCAGCCTGTCTTTCTCGTCAGCCACGTACCCTGTGCCGATTGCATGCTGGTGTATGCATACTTATGTGCGCATGCTGGTCTAACTATGACATCGTGACTTCATGTGGCAGTATGAGTAAGAGAGATTGAGGCGACCGGAAAAGGGCCACGTGGGACAGTTTCTGAGACGTGACATGGTGACCATCATGGCCGTCATAGTGGCTTAATAGACGTCTCTGCAAAGTCAGATGTTTGTCACACAGTGAAGTCACTTTGTGATCAATTTTGAATTATGATGCGACGTGGCTCTGCAATGTCACACTCTTGACACGAAGCGACATCACAGAAAGGGCGCATTTATATTACATTTGGGATGTGACAAACGTGGCAAATTGTAATGCTGAGTGAGTCTGTTGCGTTTTTTTTTTTTTTTTTTTTTAAATGAGAACGAACAGGTAAAGCATGGTTTCCAGATTTAACCCTCTGAGCGTCTTGGAAATGGGCAAATAATGTAAAGTTGTTTTCACTGCAAAATTTTCATCCAACTTTAAAATTATTTAAAAAATAAAATTTTGATAGGAAGATTTGTAATTATTAAAAAGTTAACTCCTAAAATACCCATAAGCTTTAATATCAAAATATATATTATGATGCCTTGGTGTTATAAATAATTTAAATTATAGATGCATTGCAGTAAAAACTGGAATGAAGTGAACGGAATTTTACGTCTCAGCCGCTTGGAGGGTTAAAATGATTAGTTAGGGTTAAAAAAATAATGGCCCGTTTCTGACAAAATCTTTCGTCATATACAGTCAACTCCGGATGTAGAGAAACCAGATATAGTGAACTTTTAACTATAGTGAACGCAAATTATCAGACCCGATTCACATACCTTTGAAATGTGCATAGAATTTTTTGGTTTTAGTGAACTCTTACTTCGGTCATAGTGAACTTAGGAGTACTTATTAAAACTGCCTGCACTAAGCAACAGCGTATATTTTCATTCTTAATTAAGGTAATGCATTTTTTTTTAACGAATGCACATTATTTTCATAAATGCGATTAATTATGTGTTTGACTTACTTATCAAATATTTTGAATAATCATAAATGTGATTTTGTTTGATTTACTTAATAACTATTCATAAGATACTAATGTTTAGTTTATTAAGTTTCTTTGTTCACCATGGGGCACTATGGTTTTAGTGAACTTTGGATATAGTGGACAAACTTTGACGGTCCCCAGACTATCACAGGTAAACCGGAATTGACTATCGCTACTTCCTTGATTCATCGCTGATGCCAAATTTAGGACAAAAATTCATTTCTGGGAAGAAGGAAGTTGATCAGATATGTACACAAACGCAGGTATTTACAAGCTTTATGAAAATTTAAGAGCTCCACCATCTGTTTTGCGATCTGATAAGATTGTCGAGTGGAAGATAGACAAACGAAAACGGTTGTCGCAGTTTAAAGTGCAAGTAAGGGGATCTGATAAGAGATCTTTCTCTTTGATTCTGTTGGAAGCAAACTGGCTCTCTCCGCATTGTGCATTTCAGATACTGAATATGCAACCTTTGACTAGAATACATGATATGAATTGATAAGAATTTTACTAAAATAGCTCTTTACTAAACCACTTTACTGAAATAGCACTTTGCTACTTTAAGCTTTTTGAAAAGGAGGTTTTACAAAAATAAATACATAAACAAAACCATATAACTTAATCGCCCGCAGCGACCTAGTCACTAAACTCAGTTCAGTGAAGCAGTACCGGTCTGGCCAATGCTTGGGATGGTGAACTCCTCTCAACTGCTGTGGGACCGTATACGCTAATGGGAGCTGGTGTGCATCAGATCTCTTCGTATCTCCAATGTCCTGCATGTTCAAACAATACGTCTGGGATTCGGTTTTAGAAGCTAGGTCTCTCATCTGGAACTGATTCAAAATTAGGAGACTACTCATAGGAGCAACGTTGGTCTGCCTAACAGGCACCCCATGAAATGACCTGCATTCTGCAGCCGTCGTTGTGGTCAAGCCTCCAGTTGGCCGATGACCCTGCCATTAGGAAAAAAAATCTATACCTTATTCAGTGTTGACAAAATTGATCAACATTAATGATTCAAAACAAACCATGAATATTTATACGTCATAAAATTATACGATACAATTAATAAGACTATATTTTAAGCAGTGTAGAGATAAAATTAAGTTAAAATCATTTGTTGGAGATTAACGATTCAAAACAAACGATTGACATTTAATCACGAATTGTGATTGACGATTGAAAACTACCTGTCAATATTTAGTAACGATTGACGATTGAAAACATACCATGAATATTTATACGTCGTAAAACTACACGATACGATTAATAAGACTATATCTTAGGCAGTGTTGAGAAAAAATAAATGGAGATTAATGAATCAAATCAAACTATTAATATTTAATCCTAATTAGAGATTGATGATTGAAAACTACCTATCAATATTTAGTCACGATTAGAAATTGACGATTGAAAACAAACTATGAACGTTTACTCATGATTTGCGATTGACAGTTGAAAACAAACTATCAATATTTACTCATGATTTGCGATTTACAATTGAAAACGAACCATCGATATTTAGTCACGATTAGCGATTTACAATTGAAATTTTTTATTGAACTTTAACTACTGCTAATATTCTTCAAAACTGCCACAGCTACAGTATTGACCACCGCATTTCACTTTTTGCTCACAGTCATTATATTTTGAGTTTCATATTTGTGAAATTTCATTGATTTTGTCACAAAATCAAAAATTTGACTTAAACATCGGTTATATGTCTCCTACCTCTATATGCTCATCTGTATCTGTGAGCAGGGCAGTAAGAGGGGGCATGTGGCCTGGTGCCGCACACAGGCGAATGAACGAAGTCAGCCATGACAGTCAAGTTACTTATTTTTTTTTATAATTATTATTGGTTTCTTGAATCCAATAACAGCCTGCATAATATATGAATCGAATGTTTTAACGGTCAACCATTATTGAAAAGTTTGTTGTCTTCTAAATAATAAATGATTATTGTTTAAATTTGAAGGTATTAAAAAAGAAAAGTTCTCGTGTTTTATAAGTGTTTGGTATAACTTTTATAACAGATTGTGAACCTGGAGGTATATATTCGTGTATTTAAAATATAGTTATTGTTATTATTATTATAATTATTATTATTATTTTGTGAAAACAAAAGAGAACAAATCTTTGAGTTATATTTAATGTAATGATTGACTTTATTGAGCTAGAAAGGTATAAATTCATTAGAATCAGGCTACGTTATAAAGATTATAATAAAGTTCCTCATCGTAGCTTAACGTTTGTGTTAATTTCAGTTGATAATATTTGTTACTCTCCTCATTATTAGATATTTAATAACAAAAATTAAAAAACACTAAAATATTTTTAGTTTTTAAATTTTTCAAATTTTCTTTAAGTTTATCTTTTGAGAATGCCGTCATATGTCGTGGACGATTAATTGAATATTATAAAGACTGTAATTCAAAAGATAATTATAAAAAATTTGAAAATCTTGTTGGAAAAGTAAAAAATTTTTGGGTGTTAAGGAGGATTTAACACATGACTTTTTATATGCTTTTAGTATATGCCGATCATGTTTTTTTTTTCGATTTCTACAGCTTTTTAAATGTTTAAATCCATTTGTAGATTTTGTCCAAAAGATTTTTTAAATCCGCTTCTGTGTGCCGTGTTGAGTGGGTGACAAAATTGAGGTTCGCCCGGGATGGCGTAAGCTCTAGTTGCGGCACTGTCTGTGAGCTTGTGGCACTTTCAGACAGGACAAACCTCTAAGATAGAAAGCGAAGCTTGAGAGAAAAGAAAGTAAACATAGAGAAAACAGATCTTGAACGAATAAACACGGGGAACTGAAAACTTGAGTGTCGGCGAAATGTAAGGGACCCCTTACGAAGAAGGGGGAGGGGGGGGATGGATCAGATCTTGTAGGAAAGTGTGACATAGGGGAAGGTAGGGGGGGGGAGTCAAAAATTTCCAAAAAAATGTGTCACTTAATTTACGGAATCTGGCTGTGCTTAGATAAACAGAAGCAACAATAGACAAAGATGGGTGAACTGATGAGAACGGTGAGAGTCCGCATATGAAATGTTGCGGGAAAGCATTTTATAAAACATGCATTTTCCATGATTTATGTCCTTTTTTTTTCATTTCGCCCCCTCTCCCCTCTTTCTGGACTGATTATCCCCAACCGTAATTGCACGACCTGAGTCGAAGTTTTTGGGGCGCGAAAATTGTTCCGTGGTCAGAATTACGGATAGAGGTTTATGGTGGAGGGGCGAAAATCCGCGATAAAAAATATAAGAAGCGCAAGTAGTAGCAGGAATTGCTCTCCATATAAATGGTGTTTTGCTGCGTAGTGAATGAATTTCGTTTCAAACACCTCAATAAACAAAATGCATACTTTTTTTTTTTGTGTGTGTAAGACAGAAAAAGAAAGAGTAAACTTTTCTGTGAGATGCATTAAAAAATAATTAAAAACACAATGTGTTACTCCCATTAAAATTTAATTTTACCTTTTAAAAGAAATTTGTCAAGCTAGTCTCCTTGTATTAGTACAGTTTATACAGGGTTGCTGTTAACTAGGCGTATTCCTGGCAAGACGTGATAGGGGAGCCAAAATGCAGCAATATGTATGTCCGAAAATCAATAGTTTTTGAGAAAATTAAATTTTAAACTTTTTTCTTGGATAACCCAAAATTTGACATTCAAGTGCAAAATTAAAAAAAAAATCCTCATTAAATAGATTTCATTTTAACGTATTTTCATTGCTTCAACTAAGCTAGCGTAATCATAAAAGGTACAAAACTACTTTAAAATTTATATTCATAAGCCATTACATGGTTTTTTTAAAATTTTTAATCCACATGTTTCCTTTCAGAAGGTGCTATTTATTTCAAAAAATAAAATGGCAGTGCAATTACAAAAAAAAAGTCTCTCATTAATCAGCTATCCAAAAATGTATTAATGTCCATCTTAAGACATGTAATTCGTAAAGAAGGGTGTGTTTTACTTAGCGCAGATCAAAACACCAAATGACACACCCCCGTACATTTTATTCGGATCGTTATTAAACCGATCAAGTTATCACCGTTTTTTAAATTTGTTTTCATGGCTGACACTCTAACTAAGCTAGCGTAAGTACAAAATTACTTCAAAATTTTAATTCACGCGCTTTATAAATCTTTTTTCTTTTATTTAAATTTTCTTTCAAAAATGTTGTTTATCTCAAAAAATACTATTTATCATAAAATATTCAAAAATATATATCATAATATATTATCAAAAAATACTATTTTATTACAAGTCTTAATTAGCGCAGATGAAAAGCGCGAAAGGATGCGGCTTCATTCATCGTATAGGTTCGTCGGACAACTACTCAACGTCGATCAAGTTATCACAGCTTTTAAAGGTTTTAAATCTTACTTGAACCACATCAGATTATGAGCTTGAAACTGGTGTATGTTCTGTCGTCGTGTTCCTTTTGACTCTGTTTTACGTAAGCATATTTGTTGCGTTGTCAGATAGCAACAAACCGTGCTTATGTGACCCAGAGTCGAAACTAACACAACGATTAAGATTTCCAATCTTACGTGTTTAACATTTTTACGACGTAAAAACAGTGATAAATTGATGGGTTGACCAACGATCTTAAACAATGAGCGTTGGTGCCTCCTTTGGCGTTTTTACTTGCGCTAAGCAAATTTCAACTTTCTCTATGCATTACATGTCGTTAGATGGAAATTAGTACGTTTTGGCATTATTGAGTTACAAATTTTATTTGTAATTTGTTCGCTTACTGCAATAGTATTTTTGGAAATAAACAACATTTTTGAAAGGATCATGAAAATACACAAAGAATACATCTAAAGCGCGTGAATTAATAATTTGAAGTATTTTTGTATTTTTCATGATTACGTTAGCATAGTAAGAGTGTCAGCTATGAAAATAAATCTAAAAAGTGATAACTTGATCGGTTTAACCACGATCCGAAAAAACGAACGGGGATGCATGCTTTGGCGCTTTTACCTGCACTAAGTAAAACTCCCTCTTCTTTACGAATTGCATGTCTTTAGATGCACAGTAATACTTTTTGGTATAGCTGATTAATGGGAGACATTTTATTTGTAATTTGTACGCTTACAGTCAATGTATCTTTTGAAATAAATAACATCTTTTGAAAAGGAAACATGTGAATTAAAAATTTTAAAAATCCATGCGAATTAAAAATTTAAAAATGTCGTCTGCAACATGAGTGTATTGTTGCGGAATTACTCTGCTACTTCTGGGGTTCGTCGTTCTAAAATCCAGTTGGTGTAAAAAGTTCAAGTAAAACGTCACTTGTCAGGATGGAACACAAACTCTATTGCTTCTAGAACTTCGTAGAACAATCAGCTGTACACAATTCACAAGCACAATCTAGCAGTAACGTGCTTTTAACAATCCGCTTAGATCAGAAGCTCTCACAAATGCTGTATTTCTCACACAAAATAAGTCACTGTCACAGGCAAAAATTCAGTGGAAATATTCAAGGGATATCGTACACAATCCCCTAAGACACAGAAATGAAGAATTTACACACAGCACTTTAAAAACAGCTTTATAAAAGCAAGCCAAAACACAGCTGCTATAGCACTATCAATTCACAAAGCAAGCGTACTCTCACTGACAGCTCTTCACACATTGAGCGTTCAACTCGCACTGAACTGTCGGGGCAGCGCGCCGGTGGAATTTATAGAGGAGGCAGAAGCTGCGAGCAGTTTCTAGAAAAGTATATTCCTCGAAGATTCCAGATAAAGCGGGACTTCTGATTACGTCATAGAAGAGAAATGTTAGGTTATTATACGTTTTTAATGCAGGAGAAACAACTTCCAGGCCCCATTGGGAAAATCGCGCCAAATGACCAAAAAGTCACCAAGCTTGGCGACTTTTGGCGAAATATCGCCAAATTTGGCGCCGAAAATAAGTCCTCAAATGTGAAGAGATCGAAACCCTAGGACTAATACTTCTCGAGATTTCTAGAACCTCCATTGAAAAACAATGGCAAACCGAAACCTCCATATCTCCGGTTCTAATTGACTGATTTTGATGCAGCAAAAAGCAAAATTTGTCTATTTGAAGCGTAGAATACGAATTTTAAACCATTTTAAGCTCCAGAGCAGCGGGTTGCCCCGAAAATTCGTAACTGCATTAATGCACTGTTCACACTTACGAACTGTACCAGAAATTAAAACGGTTGTCCACATCGAGAAATGTTATTTCTTAGATAATAATGCTAAAACTGAAACCTAAAAAACAGTCCTGTATGATGCAGAGATAGAGTATTTTGTAAGTGAAGAGTTTTTCCTGCATACTCCAAAGTTCTTTTTTTGATCGCGAGTAACATCTGAAACAGATTTTGAATCATCATGTTGCAATGATCTCAATATTCATTCGAAATGACGCAAACTTTACGTCACGAGAAAAATAATTTTGTCTTTTTAAGCGATTCCACATCACTTATACCCGCTTATAAATCCACGTTAGAAGGACAGCACAACGAGGGGGGTGCCCTTCGTGGGCATCTTTCTAAGGGGTCCTAACCCGTATTTACATATACATGAATGATATGAACTGAAAACGATATAACCCATTTATTCCTAGTGTCTCTTTTTTAGGACTGCATTTTCGCTATAAGTCAAAAACGCTATTTATTTTTCCTAGCCTTTATTAACGAGTATTGAAACTCAACTCCACAAAATATTTTAACATGACCCAGTAGAATGCTGACATTTCAATTTTTATGCATAACGATTTTAAAAGAAATCACACCTTGTTCAAGGAATTGACATCAGAAGTTTATATATTATTGCTGGTATTAGCAAAAATCGAAGAAAGTTGTAAAAATATCTGGGCATAAAAGGGTTGATTCGAATTACACGAGTAAAAAAATATCCATTTCTTACCGCGCGAAGAACGGGTGCGCAGCTAGTCCTACTATATAGTTACCCTAATCCCTGACTCACTCTTTCAGGGCAACCACTTCAATATAAATGTTTTACTGCCATTACTCCAACAAGAAGATCAAAAAGTTCAAAAAGATTAAAGAGCAGAAAAAGCTCAGTAACATCTACACCGTTTATACGATCAGCTTGAAATTCTTCATAATTATGTATATATATGTATATATATATATATATATATATATATATATATATATATATATATATATATATATATATATATGGATGTTTGAATTGACTTTATATGCCATTTTTGCATTGCTAATAATTTTATAAATCTTCTTACAAGCTATATTTTGCTGCAAGTGCGCATTTATAGTTATGTAATTTTCCTAGTTACTACCTTCAGTTACTCCTTTTCAATCAGCATCTATGATTTATCTATATTCATTTTGAATACTTTGTAAAATACAGCTATCTATTTAGACTATCTCCTTTCTATTTTTATTTTAATTTCCCAACATTTTCAACAATAATGTTCAAATTATTCAAAATCTGGTTTCTAATTCTTGCTAATAGCTGTTATTTTTATGCGAGATATGTCTTATTTGTAGTATGTTTTGTGTTTTACTTGTTAGTTATATATATATATCTAATATATAAAATTCTCCTGTCCCAGTGTTAGTCACCTAACTCCTCCGAAACCACTCGACCAATTTTAATGAAATTTTCTCTGTATATTCGTTAGGTCATAGAATAGGTTTTTAACTATGTCTCATTCCCCTAAGTCATAAGGGCGGTCCACCCCAAAATGTTTAGCCCCCGAGTGCTATTCATTTCAATCAGGATTTCTGTGTAGACATTAGCGTGTCGAATCACTTTTCAAATGTGTTTGCCAGATAATGTGGAGAGGAGGGGGAGAAGTTAATAAAATGATGAAAGTCGCACAAGGTTTGCAATTTTTGATAATTGATCGCTAAATTGGGTGCCAAAACGCGACAATTTATTATAAATATATTTCGCGTATAGTTAGAAAACGCCTGACGTATATTGTCAAAGAGTTTTATTAGGCGATTTTAATATAGATTTCTATTCCGAAGAAGTTCTCTGTGGAACAAGAAAGGAAAACACTGTACACTCATGGATTATGATTCCCATTTCATGTCTTTGGGGCATAGTGAAATGAATATGCCTATAGGACGAATATGCCTGGCGAAGATTGTAAAACAGTTTCAGTAGGCGATTTTAAGATAGATTTCGATTCCAATGATGCGTTTTATGGTACAAGAAAGAGTTGATTCCTATTTTAACATCCCCACTCTCGCCGACCTAAAAAATCCCCGTACTTTCGCGAGCTTTGCAGTCATGGATCTCTGGGAGTTATGCACAAGTTTTAACGGTACTTACGTATTATCCCGGCGGTCCGGCAAGACAAGCAATTTTTAACCAAGATAAATGCCGGGCACATGAAATTGTTGATGGTTTGGAATACGATTGTACGATACGGTAAGTACCGTTTCAACGCTCCCAAAAGAACCAAATGAAAACTAAAGTAAACAAACTAGCGATAAACGCACCAGTTAAGGAATCTGAAGACACTTAATTATTAAAACTACATTAATTGGCAATTCAAAATAAATAAAAATGTAACGGCATGCTTTATTTACATGTTGTTCCAAATCGCCATTTTATTTCTAAATTACGATTGCCACATTAATGCAAAAAATCGTCATGGTAACTGCATATGTTTAATGATCGCCACCTTGGCGAGAGTCGAGGCGTTAAAGTAGGAATCAACCCAAGAAAGACAAACCGGTACATTCATGGATTATGATGCACATTCGAAAAAATATAAAAAACGATGAAGTAAATTTGTAATATACTTGGCGAAGATTGTAAAATAGTTTTAGTAGGCGATTTTAAGATAGATTTCGATTCCAAAGATGGGTTTTACGAAACAAGCAAGAAAAATACAGCACAGTCATGAATAATGATACACTTTTGAAACTTAATGGAATAAGTAAGAAAAATAGGGACAGCGTATAACTAATGATACGATTTTAATATATAGCACTATAGTGTGTATTTAAAACCTGAAAGTGTTTCAGATTTTCAAACTTTTTTCTTTCCGAACATGTACCCTGTAAGGAAAGTATTGTAATCATGAAAAAATTCGACTTCGAGATTTTGATGTATTAACACGTTTTGAGGTCTTCTGAATTCATTTATGCTATTTTTACGAGATGTATGTTTGTATGTGTGTGTGTGTTTTTGTGTGTATGTGAGTGAACACGATAGCTCCTAAACGGGGCATTCGATTGAGCTCAAATTGGGTATATATGTTATAAACCACCATCGTAAGACCGACATTGATTTTGATGTGTATAGAACTTATAGTTTTTCTACTGGGCTACTACAAAGATTTCTTTTACATTATGGCTTATGGGGGAGAAATTCTTGAAAGTGCTCTAGCGTTTAAACGGTACATTCGATTGAACTCATATTGGGTATATCTAATAAATAAAATTCTCATGTCACAGTGTTAGTTACCATATACTCCTCCAAAACGGGTCCGATTTTAAAGAAATTTTATATGTATATTCGTTAAGTCTGCGAATATGATTTTGTCTCATACCTCTAAGTCAGAAGGGCGGTCCACCTCAAAATTTTTAGCACCAGAGTGCTATTAAGTTAAATCAGGATTTTTGTCTAGGCATTAGCGCATCGAGTCCCTTTTCAAATGTGTTTGCCAGATAATGTGGAGAGGGGGGGGGGGGCGTTAATAAAATGTTGAAAGTCGCACAAGGATTTGCAATTTTTGATAATAGATCGCTAAATGGGGAGCCAAAACGTGACAATTTATTATAAATATATTTCGAGTATAGTTCGAAAACGCCTGGCGTATATTGTAACACAGTTTTATTAGGCGATTTTAATATTGATTTCTATTCTGAAGAAGTGCTTTGTGGAACAAGAAAGGAAAACACGGTACACTCATGGATTATGATTCCCATTTCATGTCTTTGCGGCATAGTTGGAATGTGCCTATAGGACGAATGTGCCTGGCGAAGATTGTAAAACAGTTTCAGTAGGCGATTTTAAGATAGATTTCGATTCCAAAGATGTGTTTTATGGCACAAGAAAGAGTTGATTTCTATTTTAACGCCCCCCACTCTCGCCAACCTAAAAAATCCCCGTACTTTGGCGAGCTTTGCAGTCATGGGTCTCTGGGAGTTATGCACAAGTTTCTACGGTACTTACGTATTATCCCGGTGGTGCTCCAAGACTAGCAATTTTCACCAAGATAAATTCCGGGCACATGAAATTGTTGATGGTTTGGAATACGATTGGCAATAGTTTGCCAGCAAATTTGACGAAAAAGTAGTTTGGCGGAAGTGACCGCCGGCATAATACGTACGTACCGTTTCGGCGCTCCCAAAAGAACTAGATGAAAACTAAGTAAACAAATTAGCGATAAACGCACCAGTTAAGGAATTTGAAGACCCTTTATTATTACAACTACATTAATTGGCAATCCAAAATAAATAAAAATGTAACGGCATGCTGTGCTTACGGCATGTTGTTCCAAATCGCCATTTTAATTCTAAATTATGATTGCCACATGAATGCAAAAAATTTTCATGGTAACTGCATATGTTTAATGATCGCCACCTTGGCGAGAGTCGAGGCGTTAAAGTAGGAATCAACCCAAGAAAGACATACATGGTATACGCATGTATTATGATACGCATTCGAAACAATATATAGAACGATGAAGTGTAGTTGTAATATACTTGGCGAATATTGTAAAATAGTTTTAGTAGACGATTTTAAGATAGATTTCGATTCCAAAGATGGGTTCTACGAAACAAGAAAAAAAAAAATACAGCACAGTCATGAATAATATACACTTTCCAACTTAATGGAATATGAGAGAAAAATAGGGACGACGCATAAATTATGATACGATTTTAATATATATCGCTATAGTGCGTATTTAAAATCTGAAAATGTTTCAGATTTTCATCCTTTTATTATTATTTTTTTTTTTTGGACAAAATTTTTTATGGAATGACAATGAATAAGTCTCAAGGCCAAACTATGTTTGTGTGTGGCTTAGATTTGAGCACGCCATGTTTTTCACACGGACAATTATACGTGGCATGATCTCGAGTGGGCAAACCATGCAGTTTGTTTGTGGTAGCTAAAAATATTATTCACTCTATTCCGTTAAGGGATTGATATCATTTTTTAGTAAAATTATTGTAATTAGCGATATATATAAATTACAATGAATTAAAAATATAAATGTTTGGTATTGTGTTATTTTTATATTCCAGCATGGTTCACAGCGCTCCATGCCTCTTCCACTCATATACCATATCCTAACATACTTATAATAAGTTAGTCATTTCTTTCTACTAAAATAATCCTAGGAATAATTTATATGGCAAAACAACGTTTGCCGGGTCAGCTAGTATATATATATATATATATATAACTAGTAAAACACAAAACATACTACAAATAAGACATATCTCGCATAAAAATATAACAGCTATTAGCAAGGATTAGAAACCAGATTTTGAAGCCAAATAAAGTGCAAGAATTATTGTGATAATATAATGGAACGGAAATTATAACCACTGTCACCATCGTCAGGGGCCACAAACAGTGGATTATAATTTACAGCAAACCAAATAGTAGCGTTTCGGTTGTGTGGCATATCAAAAGAGATATTAACTCCACACATCTGGGCCCTACCCTACTATATAAAGGAAAGAAGAAATAAAAAAGATAACAAAAATTAGAAATAGGAATTATAATTTTACATACCAGACCTTGAGCACATGGAAATTTCATTTGAACAATTGATATGTGTTGCCAATGCTAAGAATTGTAAAAAGTGAAAAATGGTGTTGCCTTTAAATAAAAGTGTAAAAGTGGAAAGAAGAAAGCATAGGAGTTGCCAAATACTAAAAGGTAATATTATTAAATTTTAAGAACATCCAGGTATATTAATATAATAAATATATATTGAATAATAATAAATTAAAATGATTGAATAAAATAAATAGTATAGCAAAATTAAATGTAACATATTGTTTAAAAAATATAATGATTATTATTATTAACAAAGTATGTATAATAAGTTATTGATATATATATATAAACAAACGAAAAAAAAAAAAAAAACAATCTGTGCTACATTAAAATTCTCAAAATCCACCGGTTCCCTCATTTCTAAGCGATTTTTTGTCATTTTCAGTTCTCTTTTATTTCCGAGAGTAAAAAAAAAAAAAAAAAAAAAAAAAAAAAAAATTAATCATGTGGGACAAAATGAGCTGTTGGCATCGATATGACATACTATTCATCACGGTCATCAGGCTTTGAAACTAAAAAGTTATTCCAATTCCTTTAAAATAGTTTTTTCAGATTACATAGTTTAATTTTTTTTTCCCTCAGGTAAATCATCCGCATGGATATAAGAATGACTGTGTACACAAAACGAAATCTTTCGAATGCTAAAAGTTTCCGCGCGTTTCCAGAAGAGCATGAAATTCGATTTGACTATAAATAATAAAAACTTGAATAGGAACTTATTTATTTTAGGTGGGCGTAGATGAACTGTATTGAGTGTAGACATATTTCCGTCAAATGTTTAATTCTAGCGCCCGTTGTAATTGCCTCCATAACGGGTTTTGACTTATAATATGTCTATAATACGGGAAAATCGGATAATGTATCTAAGCTCCTTCTATATTTTAAAATAATTTTTCAGGTCAGTCGGACTAAATTACATCCATTAATTAATTTTTAAACCATTTTTGAATAATTTAAAAATTAATTAATGGGTGGATTTATTCTTTAATAATGATATTTTTTTTCATTCCCTTCCTCCTTAGTTAATCCTAAACATTTCTCCCTACACTCAACAACTTGCTGCAACAATTTGAAGTAAGCCTTTCTTTAAATAATAAAAGAAGAAAAGAAAAAAGAAGAACGGAAAGAAAAAGAAACATACATGCTCCAAACTTCGAATTTGTTTCGCGGGATGAACAGGAGGAGAGAACAAAAGATTAACCATCTTGTTTCGAAATGGAAGACGGATCAACCTCCTGGCGCATGACGTCACATTGTTGTTCCTCCGAACGGGGTTGCCAGAACGGACGCTTAAGCTCCACTTTATGTGAATAAAGTTTTTTTTTTTACTTTGTTTTCTTTTTGACAAAATGCCAGAATATTTTGATGTGCTTGCGGTAGACAAATTTACAGTCCCTGGTCATATTAGCTTAGTCATCTTAAAATGACAAAACAAAAATTTTTTAGTTTTAAATATTGTGTAATTGATAGTTATTATTAGTTAATTATCATTATTATCAAGGCCGTACCCAGGGGGGTGGTCCTATGGGTCCGCCCCCCCCGAAATTATCAGATTATATATATTTATATGTGTGTGAGAGTGTATTTATGCAGTAGCGGATCCAGGGGAGGGGCTAGGGGGCTTCAGCCCCCCCAAAAGAGATTGCTCAAGGGTAACATCCTGCTTTATTATACACTTTAAATAGCTAAAATGGTCATATTTTATTACTTAGCCCCTCCCAAAAGCCTAATACATTGGTTTAGACTAAAATTTTGATTTATAGTACATTTTAATTGGGTGAAATAAGCTTTTAAAAAAATTTAGCCCCTCCCAAAAAAAATTTCTGGATCCGCCACTGTATTTATGCATAATATGATGATATTCAATAACCTCTTCACACCTGACAAAAATCACACATCTCAAATTAAAAAAGCAAGATCATAATTATTTGGAATTATTAAAAAACCTATTACATTTGAAAACGACAAGTAGAAGGCGTATTATCAATTATCTTTTTTAATAAAAGGCTAATTCCCAATCTTATTTTCAGTAGTAAAAAATTATTATCACTCATAAAGGAAGACTGACAAGACATTTTTAAAGGTAAATGATGTCCAACAAGTTCTTTTCAGTTGTTTGAATTTCGGAAAAAAAATACTAACAAATTCAACTTCGGCAATTTCACTAGCATTCAAATATTCTTCTGTGAAACGGCAAACAAAAAAATAAAATCTGCGCGTCAGTGTGTAGGTTTTACACATTCACATGCGTTAAAATCATGTATTCAAATTAAAGCATCGACGCATATGTACGTCAATTCAGAACTACAAAAAGTCTTAATCGTATTAACAGTGGAAAGAAAAGGTCTACATACACCTTCCAAAAAAAGTATTCGAGCAAGAGAGAAATTTCCTACGTTGGTTTCGTATATTAAAAATTATTTATCATAGAATATGAATTAGGCTATGTATAAATATGACTTTCCATATTTCTATCAAGTTGTGCGTTTTTCAAAAACTCAATTATCATTCGCAAATCTAAAATAGGAAATTTCTCTCTTGCTCGAATACTTTTTTTGGAGGGTGTAGGTGGACCTCTAGAATGAAGAGGTAAGTCAGACACCCCCCCCCCGCTCCTGAAATGCTGGACCCCCTCCGAAATTATTTTCTGGGTACGGCCCTGATTATTATAGTTACTTGTTCTGTTATCAGTTATTAGAAAGTAACTGATTTGATTTCGAATAAGGCAATTTTTTTCTAAAACTGTGATTTTCGTGAAAAATTATGCAAATATTAGCGGATTGTTTTAGCTACAGTTGCATTAACTCATATTTTTACAGTTATACAGTCTGATCAATTTAAATGACTACCAGTTGGTTTTTCTCATCCAAATTTAATCTTACGGATGTGGCAACTATTCTAACACTGAAAAATACAACTGCTTTGAACCTTGTTTAAGTATGGAAGACTGTTTCCAACACTCTGTTGGACTGTCGCAACTTCATTCGAGGGGTAAAACAGAAATGGAGATCCTGTGGTCATTTCATTTTTAAAAAAGCATAATTTAATTCAATTCTTTTTACATTATCATTCTTTGCAGCAACTGTTGAAAATGTTCGCCAACATTTTGCATGGAATCATGAACACGTCGAACCAAATTTTTTGACAGACCTCGCAACATTGTTGATGCCATTGTCGAGACTTCGGCAGTTGTGATTTGTTTTAATTCATCGATGTTTGCAGGAATTCTCTGGAAAACCCTATCTGTGCGCGAACACATTCAACATTTGCTGCAATGAATGATAATGTAAAAAATTTGAATTATGTTTATCAAAAATAAAATTATCGCAGGATTAAGAAACCGGTGCGTCTCTATTTCGGTTTTACCTCAGAAATAAAGCTGTAACAGTCTAGCAATGTTGGAAATAATTTCGCACGCTTAAATAAGGGTCTAGCAATTATATTTTAGTTTCAGAATGGTTGCCACATCGGTCAGATTAACCCTTTGAGGCGCAACCCTTTCCCAATGCTGAAAAAAGGGCAGTCGTTGCCATCGCTCGACTTAACTACCAGCAAGATGGCGGACGATCGATACGTTCATCGCGTGCCACACATCTAGAGACCCTTTTTTTGACGACAGCTGGCTGTGCCGCACATCCAGCTGTCGTAAATAATTAAATCTATAGCTTAAATTTCTATAGCTAAAAAAAGGGTCTCTAGGTCTGTGGCACGCGATGAACGTTTCGATCGTCCACCATCTTGCTGGTAGTTAAGTCGAGCGATGGCAACGACTGCCCCTTTCCGGCATTGGGCAATCTATCCAGCTGTTCTCGCATGCTTCCAGTTGTCAGCAGATGTCAGTGCTGTTAAAAATAATCGTGACAATTTTTTGACGGGAAATGACGTGCTTAAAAAGTAAAGGACTCTCGTGGAGCTATGTCACCCGCAACTATTTTGATAGAAATCAAATCTATTCTTCGTGACTGGCAATAGTCAGAACGTCAGAGTTTGGTGTTCCCAGAGCGGGAACACTGCGCGTTAAAGGGTTAAGGAGTAATAAGAAAAACCAACTGATCTCTTTTTAATTAATCACCCTGTATAAACTCTTCCATTGTAAAATATAGGAATTAATTACAATAAGTGTAATAAAATCGTTTGTTTTATTAAAAAATAATTAATTTAAGCTATAGATTTAATCTCTTGTCTTCACAATCCGCGAATCCAAAATTTCTAGTAGGGAATATTTTTATTTATTTATTTTTTTTTTACGCCGGGCATTTTCCATCAGGAATTTACCACTAAGCGGTTGATCATAGGGAACTAAGATGATGTGATGCATTTTTTCTGAAGCAACGAATGTTCTTTGTTTATATTTTCATTTTAATCTTGATATTTTTAAATAAATATTCTTTTTTCAAAGCCTGTAATCTATTGCGCTATATCTATCAGTACCCTAGATGAACGAACCAAACCATGTAAACTAGAGACTGACGGTTTCCACCGATGAAAAAAATTATAAGATTTACAACCTAAATCCATGCGGGTCATGAGACCGTAACCCAGTGGTTCTCACCCTTTTAACGTCGCCCCCCGCAAAAAGGCTAACTTACGGTAACCCCCCCCCCCTCCCTTCACATTTTTCATCATACATTCAATTTTTTAATCTTTATTAATGAACATTTCGTCGAATTTTCACCGAAATAATGTTATCAGTAAAGTTTGAATGAACATTTTAATCGAAAATGGATAGATTTTTGAGAAAAAATGAGAATAAATAAGATGATTTTTAAAAACATGTATTACTACTTGCTCTTTGGTTTTTCTCGCCCGCCTCCCCCCTGCAAATGTTCTGCTCCCCCCAAAGGGGGGGGGGCGTCCCACAGGTTGAGAAACGCTGCCGTAACCTATAGCAAAACCCATCTTCCGCTCAATCAAGTGCACCGTTTAGACGCTAGCGCAGTTTCAAAAGTTTGTGTCCACAAGTGGTAATGTATAAGAATTCGTTTTTGTAACCCTGTAAAAAAAAGCACTCTATTTCCTATGTGCATCGAAATCAACACCAGCCGTGTGAGAGTGATTTATATTATATATACCAAGTTTGAATTCAATCGAATGCATCTTAGTACTATCGGTTCACTCACACACATACATACATCAATATAAAAAGCATAAATGACTTCAGAAGATCCTCTAAAAGTTTCAATACATCAAAATCTGAAAGTCGAAATTTTTCATAATTGCAATACTTTCCTAACATGGTACATGTTCTGAAAGTAAAAATATTAAAATACGGTGAACAAATGATTTCTAGATCTGCACTGTTTAATGTTGCATTTCTTAAAGAATTATCAGTTTGAACTCACAGATAGTTATCATTAGTATAGGGTACAATAAAAGACTATTTAGTGACCGTGAAAATTTAAGCGATTTAACTTAAGAACATTTATTAAGGGACAAGTTTTTATTAAGGGACAAGTTTTCAATTTTGCTTGCAGACATGTAAGCAGTTTACGGTTATAAAATAAACACACTTCCACAAATGTAAAAATGACAACACGTTTGAATGATAAAAATATTTATTATTCATGAGGAATGTGATATAAAACAGTATTAATTACAAATGAAGAAGAACATAAACAAACTTAACTTTAATGGAAAAGAAAATAACTAGAATCAAACGTTCAAATTTTTCAAAAGTGACATAGTAATAATTTAATTATCTTCAAAAGTGTCCTTTTTGCCAATTTCAGAATAGAAAAAAAAAAGTAAATGAAGTTTCAGTTCCAAAGGGAATGTACCAGAAGAAAAAAATGGTCCAAGCATTTTTGAAATTTTCAAAGTTCATGCATCGGTTGATATTTTGATACTGCATCATTTCGAGATACAGGAGGTACCACCACTCTAAATGGTCATCTTCACTTTGGTCCTCACGATGTAAGACTGTCTGAAACTTTTATTTGAGCTTAAAACTTTGAGGCGCAACCCTTTCCTAATGCTGGGAAAAGGGCAGCCGTTGCCATCGCTCGACTTAACTACCAGCAAGAGGGCAGACGATCGAAGCGTTCATCGCGTGCCACAGATCTAGAGACCCTTTTTTGACGACAGCTGGCTGTGCGGCACAGCCAGCTGTCGTAAAAAAAAATGGTCTGCTGGTCGTAAGGGTCTGCCATAGCGAGAGTGGAGGCCTTAAAGTAGGAATCAACTTTATTGAGATGCATTTTAAACGGATGATCCAAATTAATTTCGAAGTGATTATCTGGAACCGACTTCAAACAGCACGATGCAGCAAAACTTGTTTCATTGAACGGTGCTTGAGAAACAGGACGCTGAAAATCCTCGCGAAACATTTCTAATTTACTAGACCCCATTTTAGCAGGAGAAACTGCAATTCTTTCCAGGAAGATCACCATTAAGTGTAGCAGCATCGCATTCAAGTACCCAATCAGCAAAATTTGAAATTTTATGGTCAGATTCCCAATCATTCAGTTCTATGTCAGTTCCACGAACATTTTCATCCAAAGGTGATACAAATGCCATTAAAATGGCCACCAGAAACCACAGTACAATGAAATAAGTCAAAACATACCGTTTGTCCATCATACAGCAACAGAATGTTCGGGCTGATTAAAGAGAAGATCAGAAACATTTTGTTGAAGATTAAATAGTATCGAAATCGAAATAAATGTATTAGCTCGAATTTAATTCGATTGAAATACGCTTTAAAGTGAAACTAGAATTCAAACACATACTTGAAATGCTTATCAATTAATTCAATACTGTCAGTAAATTATATTTTTAACAATATCTCTTTGTTGTACAACATTATTGTAATTTTTTCCCGATATCAAATTTTCTCTTATTACATCAAGCAATATATATTGTTAAAAAACTATTATTTAAAACAATGCTATCTTAACTATGTGATCATTCTTATGTGTGGATCTAATAAACCTAAAATACTGAGGGGCTTCTTACGAGGTTATAAGTATCTCTAACTGTGCAGAATTATTTCGTTTGCGTTGCAAATTTTTCGATTTTTTATTTTTTTATTTTACCTAATTTAACTGCTAATGCAGCTTTAAACGAGTGGAGTAAAATAAAAACAATAATAAGTCGATTTTGATTGTGATTTTAAAACGATAAACTAGAAACAACGTCTAGCACTGTTGAAACCGTTTAGAAAATGGATGGCCTATCCGCCGCACGTGTGCCATAATATGTGGCACGGCAAAATCGTAACAGTGTGGAGCGAATACTTATTGAAAAATGAAAAAATAATTGAAAATTGTCTCCAAAATATAGTCAGAATCCGTAAAAAATCTACTGTCAATACAAGGAACTTATTTCAGCTACAAGTTTTCCAAATTATGTGGAACTTTCGAAATTTATAAGAGCAAGCAATTTTCCAAATTTGCAAGACTTAGCTCTCAGATGTTGTTGGATCAATCGATGAGAAGAAATGTTTTCTATTACGAACCTAATAAATTTAGAATTAAATATTTCAAGTTATTCATTATTATTTTACACACAACTTTTAAACGGAGTTCGTTGTAAGAGGACACGGATTAAAGGGACTCTACTGACCTAAAATATTATATTCAAGCTTTGAATTAAAAAGATATACTGTGCTGTCAAAACAAATAAAGATGAAATTGTGCTGTGAAAACGTATAGTGTTTTATTCTATGCCGATCAGAAGGCTTAAATGTTGAAAGTCAGGGATATTTTAATACATCTATCTAAATATTAGTTATAATAATGCTAAGAGTGGCGCTAAATACATTCTTAAGGTATATTTTAGGGAAATTCTAACTGTTATTTTCTGTCGAGGTTGCAATGTCATATATATCTCACTGTTAAAGCGAATAAAGATTTATTTAGTACAACTGTGTGTGTACAGCGTTAGAGGTTTTGACAAATTGTACAAAAATTTACTAAAAAACCCACAATTTATCTAATTGCATGACACTTTTAAATAATTTACTGAGTAATTTTCTTTTTCTATTCTAGAATACCTGAAATATTTCCTAGAATTTTCTATTCTAGAATACCTAGAATTCTACCTGAAAATTATATAAAAAAGAAATCTTATTATACCTTTAAAAAATTGTGTCGAACATAAGCGGATATCTTAATACGTCCAGGGACAGTAATTTTTGTGTTTCATATTTTACCGTTCTAAAAATAGATGCAAATTAAAACATTGGCAATGTTTGTAAGAATGATGAATGTTAGTGTTGAAAATTTATAGTTGGACATGAACAAAATAAAAAAAATGTTATTTTATGAGTTGGTTGTGAAACTTTTCCTTCTTCTGCCATGTTGAATCACTGATACGAACTGAAGTACTAACATTTTCAGTGTGTTTTGTAACACCGTTGCAATCTCGACAAGAAATAATTGTTACAATTTCCCTGAAATATACTCTGAAAATGCATTTAACAGCACTCTTAGCAAAACTTTTATAAATAATTTTTAGAAATATATTCTAAAATATCCCGTTACTTTCAACATCTGAAATTTCTGATTGGCTTAGAATAAAACATTATGCGTTTCCAATGTTGCCAAGAACCAACAACATTATACGTTATTATGTATTTCAAAACATTATGCGTATACAATTTTATCTTTTTTTGTTTTGACGGCATGCTATTTTTTTTTAAATTCAATGTTTGAATATAATATTTTAGGTTCTAGAATTACTCTCAATGAAAGCTAATGTGTTTTAACAACGGTAGGAACTGCATGGAACTATTTTACAGTGAAAACAACTTTGCGGTTTTCTATTTTTCTAAAACGTGCAGAGGATTGTACGTTTAGAGATATACCGAATAAAAAGTATTCGAGTGTAAATTACCTGCGTCGTATTTATCTATAAAGAATAATTTTCATAAAGAGCGAATCATGTAGAACATAACAACTAATACCAAATTTTTTTTTGAGCTGTTCGTTTTTCAGAAACCTAATTAGTAGGCTGGGCCGAACAAAAACTTTTTTCTATTTTCGATGGTTTGTAGTATAGAAAAGGTGCTATTTTAGTGTTACATTGTGCACATGAAAAATTTGAAAAAATGCGTAGAAATTTTATCCAAATGCTATATTTCGATGCTTTTACAAAATTTGTAAAAAAAAAAAAATCCTTTCTTTGATTGGTCGATATATTCAATAATAGAGTGAATTCTATAATAGTACGTAAAAAGGTGCCATTCGGGGCACAAAGTTGACATAAAAAGTTTGAAGTGTGTAGAATAATTCCTTCATTTTCCACAAATGCGTAGAAATTTCAGCAAAATTCTGGTTTTTCGACCCTTTAAAACGTTTAAAAATGTTTGTCAAAATCTACAAATCTTCGTTTTCTTTGTCTTATTTACTGTAGCAATAATATCCCTAATAGCACGGAACGTCACAATGAGGTCGCCGTGACGTCCCTGTGAGTCACAATGGTCACAGTCACACTGGTGACCGTAAGTGAGATCAACTGGAAGTAGTGTGACTTCCCAGTGACAATAGCTTGTGACTTCTTTGTGACGCCAATGTGATGGATCGTTTGTGACGTCTTGCCAGATCTTGCGACTTTTCGCAATTTTTGCTACTTTTGCGACTAAATTTTATGACTTTGCGATATTGCTAATTTCTTGCTACCTTTTTTATGATTTTGTGAATTTTAAGTAATTTTGCGAATTTCTAAAAAAAAAAAGAAGTTTTTTTCAGTTTTAAATTAGTGGAAAATTTAAGTCACAGTGCTGTGAATGTGACGGCGCTATAACGTCACATTGAAGTCACAATGTCGTGACAAGTCACAGTGTGACTTCATGGTGACGTTACGTTGTGACGTTGCCGCAGAAGGACATTAGAGAGTCAAGGCGACTTATTTGTGACTCATTCGCGACGTCCCGTGACGGTCTTGTTTGTTGCAGTGACTTCACGTTTAGGTCACGAAGCTATTAGGAATATTTATATATACTAAGGGTCAAATTATCTGCATTTTTACTTTTTTAGATGAATAATGCGTAATAATTTAGCTTTGTAATAATATTAATGTTCAAAATATGAGGTATGCTAGTAGAAAATCTTGTAAAGCTCTCCGATTGTGATGAGTTCAAAACCAAAGCAACACAGCCCAGAACTCATTGTGACGGGGTGGCTGTATGGCGAGCTCCGCCCGCCCTCTCACCGATAGAATGTTCCATTCCAAATGTTTTGCACTTTTTTAATAAAGAAACGGCATAAATATTTTTTTAAGATTTGAATTTTGGCATTTCCCCCCTTTTGGTTGTAGCTTCGCTCTTATGTAAGTATCTCACCCACCGTGGCCACATACCATCATCACCTCTTCATAGGCGCGTCTGTCTCTAGAGTTGGGCAGTATGGGAAATACATGCACAGTGAAACTTGTGTGTACAGAGCAAACACACTCTGTTCCGCGAAAAATCGGGCGTTAAGAGAGGTGGTCGCCTAAAGAAGTATAAACATTTGATAGCCGAGAAGAAATATAATTTGTTTTGTTATTTATAAACCTTCACACTAATAAATAAGTAATTATACCAACATATTTTCAAAATGTAATAAAATGTTTAGAAATTTCGGAATTTTTCATTCTTTTTTTCTCTTCCTGGTACTATTTCTCTCTTTACTTTCTTTCTCATATCTGACGAAAGAGCATTTATCATGATATTCTTCATGCACTATGAATTTGCCATAACAAAAATCTATTTGCTTTAAAATTTGCTGTTTGTGTTTCCTACAGGTAAAAGTAACCGCTAAATTTTTATCGGAAATTCCTTTTTCGTGTGACTAGGTCACATCATTGCGCTGATCCAAAGTAAAATCACTCACATTTTAGACATGTCTCTTGTTCGACCT
This sequence comes from Cheiracanthium punctorium, assembly GCA_038373885.1. NCBI lineage: Eukaryota > Metazoa > Arthropoda > Arachnida > Araneae > Cheiracanthiidae > Cheiracanthium > Cheiracanthium punctorium. The sequence continues at coordinate 153,437 of JAWZYV010003523.1, read as the reverse complement.
TCAAGATTCGTACGGGAAGTGTACGACGTACACTTCCCGTAGTACACACGACTTCCCGACGTACTTCCCGTAGTACACACGACTTCCCGACGTACACACCCCGTACGTACCTCACTTAGCACGTACAGTGTACGTGCTAGGTAGATATTAATTAGTGTAAGATTTGTACGTGCTGGGTGTCAAGGACTTTGTCAAGAGATTCAGGAGAACGAATTGAACATGGCGACTGTGGCAAAGATTTGGCAATGAGAAATTCCACAGAGGACGGCAACGACGTTTGCTACATTATCCCCACATTAAATACACAATTGCAAAAAAAAAAAAAAATATATATATATATATATATATATATATATATATTCACTTGCATGAGAGATTTTCCTTCACCTATATTTTTGTTTCCATGAAATTTTCTCTAAGGACTAAGGAGAGAAAGAACAATAATATTTTATCAGGTCCTCACGAGCTCTATACTACTTTATACTGACCCTGAAATATAAGAATAAAAATCTAAATATTTAGCTTTTTCAACAAGATACATGTTAATTGTTTATTTATTTATTTATTTTTACTAATTTCGTCTGAATTTTGTCTGTCTAAAACTCTACTAAAAACTGACGTTACGATGTTAGGAAGAAAGTAGCTCTTCCAAAGTTTACAAATTAATAATAATAATAAAATTAATAATTGATTAACTCCGGATTAATAATAATAATAATAATAATAATAATAGTTAATGAAAAAGGAAAAGAAAGAAAGACATTTTAAAAGTTGTTGATAAATCTAAGATAACAGGCTTTCTATTTAAAATTAAATGAACAGTACCAACAATTCCGAAATTTCGCCGTTTTACAGGCAGTTTTCAGAGTTCAGTGGCGGATATAGAATTTTTTTTAGTGGAGGGACTAATTAAAAAATAAAGTTTAGATTTTCTGGGAGCTCTAGTGATAAAGGAAAATTAGATTTACAAAACGGCTACCTGTAAATAGAAGATCTTGTAAAGGACTTTCTTTAAGTTCTAATAATCTGGAATTTTTCAAGACTCAAGAGAGATTCCAATTACAGAAATTAGCCGTTTTACCGGCTGATTTTTGATTTGAGTGGCGAATACAGAATTTTTTTAGCGGTCGGGCTAATGAAGAAACAAGGTTTGTTTGTCCTAAACAAAATATTCAAAAGTAAAATGTTACCCTAAGGTAATGTAAATTCTTTTGGGTTGGGGCTATTCAGTAGAAAAGATCATTTGACCTATGCAAAACAAAAGAAATAAACACAATGAAGCAAAGAACACAACACAAGCAAAAATGTTAAAGTCAAGAAATTTTTTTAAGAAGGGGGGGGGGGATGTTGAAGACTACTAGTTTCTCTTCTGATTCTGCCATGTTTTGGGATTAATTAATCAGATGGGAGAACAAATTTTGCGACCCTGTGTTGTTCTAACACTTACACTCCCTCCGACAAAGCTGTTCAGAAATACCGACCATACGACCAAACCAAAGAATTGTGGTTTTCGTTGTACACCCTCCAAAAAAAGTATTCGAGCAAGAGAGAAATTTCCTACGTTGGTTTCGTATATTAAAAATTATTTATCATAGAATATGAATTAGGCTATGTATAACTATGACTTTCCATATTTCTATCAAGTTGTGCGTTTTTTAAAAACTCAATTATTATTCGCAAATCTAAAATAGGAAATTTCTCTGTTGCTCGAATACTTTTTTTGGTGTGTGTACAGTGCGCACCGGTTATAACGAACCTGGGATATAACATACTATCGGTTATAACGTACCTAGAAGCTAGGTCTCGATTGAAGTCCTATATTTATAATGCTATTTAACTTCGGTTAAAACGTACTTAACAAAAGTACACACTTCGGCTATAACGCACTTTTTATACCAAAGCCAAAAATAAAATTTTGCTTTTCTTAAGCATTTTATTTCTTTGTTCTCGGAAATTTCAGTACCTTCAAAAACACTCGTTGTCAGTTTTCAAATTCTCTAGCGAGATGAATTCTGTATGAATGAAGGGAGCGATCTTTAATCTTTTTCGCCTGCTAGGTAGGGCTAAGAACAAGATCCTGTTTTTTATTTGTCATTCATCAATGTAAATGCCTCCTGAAAAGCCCTATCTGTAATAATTCTGATGATAGTGAAGAAGAAACAGAGGAGCCTATACCAAGCATACCCGACGCATTACATGCTGCAAAATCATTATCACGATATTTTGAATGCTGCAGTGATGATGCGGAGACTCTATAAAAGTCTATTATGGATATCCAAAACGGTATTTTTAAAGTAGCATCTGTGCATTTAAAACAAAAGAAAATTACAGATTATTTATTCCAATAAAAATTGTAAGTAATAAAGAATTTTCTCTGTTTAATTTAAATGTTAAAAAATTATACCCGTTTAAAACACATATTACAGTGAAATTAAGAGCCCCTTTCTTTTTTTTGTGTAATATTCAATCTTACCGGCAATACTGCTTATAACGTACTTCGGCTATAACGTACTAGATTTTTAGGTCCCGTGAGAGTACGTTATAAACGGTGTCTACTGTATCTGAAACATTTCTTTTCGGATTTGTGTGTTTGGTTCAAGTCCCGCTTATCCCATTTATGCCTAGCGTCCCTTTTTTGGGACGGCATTTTCGCTATTAGTCGAAAACGTTATTTATTTTTCCTAGCCTTTATTCATGAGTATCGAGCCTCAACTCCGCACAATATTTTAACATGACCAAGTAGGATGTTGATATTTTGATTTTTATGCAAAATGATTTTAAATTAAGTCATTTCTTGTTGAAGAAGTTGACATCAGAAATTTATCTATTATTTCTGTTAACAGTAAAAATCGAAGAAAGTCGCAAAAATATCCAGGCACAAATGGGTTAAAAATGCTCTCCGAATAAAGTGGACAACACAGAGAGAAGAAATTTAAACAGCCAGGAGATTTATTGCGTAACAAACAAACCTACGACCTTACGCGCTTAGAGATGAATAGCGTGGAGGAGGGCAAGTTTTTAACCCTTTAACGCGCAGTGTTCCCGCTCTAGGAACACCAAACTCCGTTTTGATTGTTGCCAGTCACAAAGAATAGATTAGATTACTATAAAAATAGTTGCGGGTGACATAGCTTTGCGAGAATCCGTTACATTTTAGCTCATCATTTCCCGTAAAAAAAAATGGTCACGATTCTTCTTAACAGCACTGACATCTGCTGAAAAATGGAAGAAACGCGAGAACAGCTGGATAGATTGCCCAATGCTGAAAAAAGGGCAGCCGTTGCCATCGCTCGACTTAACTACGAGCAAGATGGAGGACGATCGAAACCTTCATCGCGTGCCACAGATCTAGAGACCGCCATCTTGCTGGTAGTTAAGTCGAGCGATGGCAACGGCTGCCCTTTTTTTCAGCATTGGGAAAGAGTTGCGCCTCAAGGGGTTAACTCATAACCCCCAAAAAGGTGTTGATGGGTGGATTCCTGGGTCCAGGGACCGAGGGGCGGGGGTGGGGGGCGTACGAGTCCAGCCCTGCACAACTCCAATTTTTAATCCAACGAAATTTTAGAAGACTGCAGCTAATTGTTGCTTAAAATTTAAAATAACTTGTTTATGATAAACCGTTTATTATAAAAGTTTAGTAAAATTGTCATTGCATGAGTTGCGTGAATTTCTGTGCGTATTATTGCCATCATTTCTTCCGACCAGGCCCGCGGAGTGAGCAGGACAGGAGGGGCAATTGCCCCCGGGTTTGGGCTTTAGGGGGGCAGTAACTGGATAGAATATCTTTTGTCCATCACGTTCGATCATGTATAAGATTTTGTCTTAACTAAGTCAAATGTAGCCATTACTAGTAATCCTAAAGTTTAGCTCTTTTAATAGGAAACTGAATATTCATATGGTACTCTTGTCATTTTTAAGTAAAAAAATTTTATAAATATAGTTTGGACGTATAAAATAGTTACCATAATTTTCCCCGATATTTGCAGGTTAAATTTAATTTTAAAAAGAGTATGGAGAAGAAATAACTGTGTAATGCAGCACACGGGTGCAAAAAAGGGGGGAATGGGGACCGTATTTGCATGTGGGGGTCATGCCTAACGTGACCAGGCCAGGAAAATTTTTCGGGGGGGGGGGGGGATATGAACTTATATGTGTATAAATAGACGGAATTTCATCACTAATCCAAAAATTTCGGGGGGGGGGGATATATCTCGATATCCCCCCCCTGGCTACGCCCCTGAACGTGACCATTTATTTTTTCCTTCAAAACTTGACATCTACTACTTTTTTGACAATAGTGTATTTATTTTCTTCCTCAAAACGGGACATCTACTGTTTTTAAGGTAATAGAGTGCAGGGAGACTGAATTTACAGGTCTAGGTATCTTTTAGTTGTTAAGAAAACGAGCAAACAAGCTTGTGTTAATGTTAATATCAAAATAAAATGAAAAAAAAAATGCTAAAACACACATATACTGTAAAAAATAGTGCGAGATGTACGTTTCGGATGGTACAAGGGGTAGGCCCTTCTTCGACTTCAAAAACACCATACCGCACAAGAGGCAGGAAGGTAGGAAAGTGAGAAATGTAAACAAAAGGACACACAGAAAAAAGGAAGTTGTCCTTCGGAAGAAAAAAAAAATTCTTAGAAAACCAGAGTGAAAAAGGAAAATAAAGTGGAGATCGGGGGAGGGAGGGGGGAATAAGCAAAAGAGGAACATGATTTAAAAAAAAATAAGTAAATTGAAATAGTTGACAAAAAAAAAAAAGAACAAACACAAAATCCATACATCCCCCCCCCGGCGTTTTCTTTGCGTTTCGAGAGGGGAGGGAGGCAGGTCAGGTTTTTTTTTTTTTTTTTTTTTTTTTTTTTTTTTTTTTTTTTTTACAGACACTGCCGTCGGATGATTTTTGATTTTTAGCGGCCTTCATTGAAATTGCTACCACGGGTTGCTCTCTCTCTCTAAAAACGGGACATTGAAGGGGGGCATTTTCTAAAAACGGGACATTAAGGTGACCCCAAGCTGGCCATGGGGACAACGGAACAAGCCACCTAAAAACGGGACTGTTCCGTTCAAAACGGGATGTATGGTCACCTTAGCCATGCCTTGACCTCCAAGCCACCGGCCCCCACCAAAGAACTGAAGGAGTCGGGCACAGCCGCAACACCCGACAGCCTGCAGGACAAATCCGAAACTAAACTTTTCTCCACGGCATCACCGTCGGATAAACATGAGGGCTCTCTCTCTCTCCAGCACGCCGCGACGATTCAAAAACGGCCGCCAAAAAATCCCCTGCCCGAATCCGCGCCAAGACTCGATTTCGGAAAAGGCCGGCCTGGGAAGCCCGTGTCTCAAAAACTCATCGGACGGCCCTCTCCTCGCGCGCGCTTTCACACCGTTCTTGCTGCTCACCTCTGGAGAACACAAAAACAATAAAGCAAAAATCACGGTCCCCGCCCACCGATAATCTTCCTCTCTCTTTTTTGGCGACGGAAACGCTTGGCGAGCTCCCACCGCGACCGCCGCCAAGGAAGGAGGAGGGGACAATTCCAATGCCACCACACGCGAGCAATTCGCGCGATGGTTCAGACGTGAGAGGGAGGAAAAAGAGCGAGATCTTCCGCGCGTTTTGTTTAGAAATTATTTGGAACGTGTGCGCCAACCCGGTAAAAAAGTAAACAACACGGGAAGGACCAAGAACTTACCAACCGCCCGCCACATGTCGCGGAGGAAGCAGTCAAATCCGAAACCAATTAAACGTGAGTACATGGTTTTTTATTTTTGTTTGTTGTTCATCAACTCCGGTTCGAAAAATTTAAGAAATTTCGAAAGCACTGGATGCTTAAATAGAAATAAAAAGGCAAAGATGGAATTATTTTGGCGCGTGTAAGGAGAATGTTTACACCCTTCGGTTTTTATCTTCTGCCATTAACAGGCTTTTGTATACAATGCGATGCTGCTATTTTAGTCGAGAAATGTTTCATAGTAGACGAGTGCGATAGGGGGAGATGTGATTCACTTGTTTACATTTCGACGATGACGTTTAATCGGTGGTTCATTCAAGATGGATTATTGGATATCGTCTGCGACTCGGTGACATTCCGTTGTTGTTTTGCGATTCTTTTTTTTTTTTGAGGAATTTTTAGCCCTATTTGAAAAGTTTCTACGAATAACTAACTAACCAAGGTTTCTCCAATTTAACTAAACAATCCCTAACTAAAGTAAAGGAACTAACTAAAAGTTTCTGCTGGTTGGGCGAACATGGTGGGTGTGGAAATCGTTGATTTCCATTAAATCTTGGAAATTTCTTTTACGCGAAAACGTTTTAAACGCTTCATGCTGTAAAAGTATTTTAGCTGTCTGCAGTAACCTGCAGAATCCCGATCCAAACCACATATATAGGGTGGTTCTAAATTATCTGTCAGAAATGTAAAGGGTGGCAGAGGGGATCAAAGAATCACACAGCAATGTGGAGTCAAAACTCTCGCCTTCATGTATCTGTTTATAATAACTTTGGTAGTGTTGAAGTAACAGTGAACTGTCCGACCATCGTTTGTCAAAAACAAATGCATCTTTTACAGAAAGCACTTAACTCAAACTGATAGTTTACAAATTCTATTTCGTTCCAATGATGAAAGCCTCGAAGAAAAGATCATTATTTATGAAACTTGATTAAGAATTTAGACCAACAGCTCTTTCAAAGTGATTATTAACAGGTACGTGAAGACAATATTTCCGACCCCACATTGCTATGGAATTCTGACCCTTCATGGTCCCCTCTACCACCCTTTACAGTTTTCACATATAGTTTGGGACCACCTTGTATACAGCGGGAAATTTGCAGGTGCATCCTCCAAGTAAAAGTCAAAATTCCTACCTTGGTTTCGTAAATAAAAAATCATTTTGCCATAAAATGTAAATTATGTTATGTAAAATTATAATTCTTCATACTTCTCTCGATTTATGCACTTTTTGAAAATTCATTACTAATTTTTCTCAACGCTAAGATAGGAAACTTCGTTCATACTCTAATGCATTCTTAAGAGCGTGTTCAATCACTTTGATACTTAAAAGAAAAATGTGGAGACAAAATGTAATATTCTTAAAAAAAAAGAGAGAGAGAGAAATAAACATAAATAACGCTAATGAAATTTTTCAACTAGCAATGTAAATGGGAAATTTGCTTAAAAATTTTAAATGTTGTCCTATAGCAACACAAATAATTTTGTTCTCCCCCAAATCAGAAGCGTTTCAGAGAAAGCCACGTCTTAGATATTCATGATACACTAGTATTTAAGTATTGTTTTGAAAATTTTATCATTTTATATCACCAGATATCAGATCTGTGACATATCGAATAAGACAACATAAATGCACCATAGTATGTTGAAAATTAGATTTAGAAAAATTGAAAGATGAAATAACTTAAAAAAAATTCTTAAGCCGATCTGGTACTTCATAAATATTTTAATACAAAACTATATTATTCAGCTACCACATTATTACTTACATCAGCACTGATAATGTTTTTTCATATGTCCCCCTTACTATAATACCAACAATTGTTTGAAAAATCTCAGGTCGAACTAATTCACAAACACTTCTATAACACTTTGGCAAGTTATAGATATATATTGCAGTACTACAAAAATAGAAATAACCACTCTGGAACTCTACAACAAACACATTTTTGACAGTTAACTTCTACTTAAAATACAAAACTTTGCAATGAATTAAAGTCAGCATGCTCATAGTATATGTCTGCGTATTAGATTAAACAATTTTTAAAACTTAGTTGTCAAGTAAAGGGTTAAAGCTTTTCCGAAAAATATTAACATCCGGTAAACCTTACTCAAACTGAGCATACTGTAGGTCATTCTGTATGTATTTTTTATAAAAAGAGCATCAAGTACTTGACTTTAGCACGAAATTTTTACCGTCGAATATACTTATGAAAGCAGGTTTTATCAGACTGATACATTGAGAAAAGGAGTTGAATTTGCTTTTAGTTTATTACATGAAATTTAACCGTGAAGGCACTGTAAAACTTAAAACTTTTGTCAGTAAAAATTATAGCACAAATGACATTGTTAAATTGTCATTTAGTGAGAAACAAAGGCCATTAATTTAGAAAGAGAAAACTAAAAGCTGAACGTATGAGAAAACCAGCGAAGTAAAAATTTATAGAAAAGAATATAAGTCACTAATATTTGTGCTAGACTTCATTTATACTTTTTTTCTTGAAGAAAAAGATATTTAATATGCATTTAGAAGTGATTGTTGACAAGATTATTACCACTTCAACATTTGACAACCGTTTTAGAATTTTTAGTTTAAAAGAACATGATGTTTGAATGATAAAATATTTAATAAAAATAAAAAATAAATAATATAAGATTATGTTTTTTAATTTTGGGAAGTTTTTTCACTGTACTTTTGGTAAAAGATTTGAATAGCCTATCTCCCTTTGAAGATATCCATGTCTAAAAGGATTTGGATTAGACATACATGGTGTTTCAGTACAGTGCTTACATACTTTCAGGAGAGATAGAGTATATCAAGACGGTTCAGAATCACATAGCAGTGCGGTGGCGGAAACGTCATCTTCATGTATCTCTTAACCCATTTGTGCCTGGATATTTTTGCGACTTTCTTCGATTTTTACTGATAACAGAAATAATAGATAAATTTCTGATGTCAACTTCTTGAACAAGGGATGATTTCTTTTAAAATCATTATGCATAAAAATCAAAATTTCAACATCCTACTTGGTCATGTTAAAATATTTTGTAGAGTTGAGGCTCAATACTCATGAATAAAGCCTAGAAAAAATAAATAACTTTTTCGACTAATAGCGAAAATGCCGTCCCAAAAAAGGGACACTAGGCATAAATGGGTTAAGAATCACTTTGAAAGAAGTGTTGAAGTGTGCGTCTCATTTCTTAACCAAGTTTTATAAACAATGGTCTTTTCTCCGACAATTTTATCAATGTAATGAAAGAAAATATTCTGAATTGACCATATTTATCAAGTGCAATCGGTGAAAGGTGGATTAGTTTTTGAAAATCCATGGTTGGAAAGTTTAATATTATTTGAACACTTCTTCCAAAGTGATTATTAACTGGTACATCAAGACGACGTTTCCGACCCCACATTCCTGTGTGATTCTGAACCGTCTTGGTGTACTCTATCTCTCCTGAAAATTTGTAAACGCTGTACTGAAATACCCTGTACATCAAATGCATCAAAATTTATAAATATGATATAGTAAATTAATAATAGCAAAAATAGCTATAAAAGATAACTAAATTATAGCAGTCATATAATTCATCAACCCTCATCATCCAAAACACACACAAGATAAACAAATGTTTAAAAACCTGAATTTTTTTCAAATTTTACCTACCTACTAAAGTGATTCATAATGGTATGTATTGTAAAGTTTTAACATAAATGTATACTGTGAAAAGATTTACCAGTTTAAAATAACTTAAATTTTTCGCAAGACTCTAAAATCCTGTATCTTCTGTAAGCAATTTTCTTATAAAGAATTATTTAGCTTGCTTTAGCCAATACTCCTACTTCGAATGAAAATACAAATGCAAGATGGTGAAGAAAATCGCTAGCGCTCCATAGTTATCTTATATTTGAAAATTAAAATTAGGAAACTAAATTTCATCCTCCACCTTTCTTTCTCTTTACCAAACGTAGATGTCGAATTCTGCACAAACCCCACAAATCACATTCCCTACTTTTTAACTCAGACGGAGATTACAGTAAATTTGTAAACGACTAAAATTAGAAGATTTGCTTATCCTATTTTCTTGAGCTTGAAATGAATAATGTCAAACCTCGTTAGTACATCACTCTCGAAACCACTAAAAGTGACTTACTAAGAGGAATGACATCTAAAGCGAAGTTTATATTAAATATAAAACGAAATTCAAATATTTATATAATAGCTGTGATCATATGTAATTTACATTATAAGTTGTATAAATTAGTAGAATTTGATTGTTTAAATTAATGAAATTATTGACAAATGAAATAAAATATAAATATCAAGCAAAGACTGTACGTAGCATTTAACAATCTTTGTAATGCAAAAATTTTGAAAGCCGTGCTCAGCAAAAATTAAGGGCTTTAGAAGAAAACCTTGCAAAATAAATGGGAGCGAGTTTGCATGTTGCAGTCCTTAACCCTCTGATCGTCTTGAAAATGGGCAAATAATGTCAAGTTGCTTTCACGGTAAAATTTTCATACAGCTTTAAAATTATAAAAAAAATGTAAAATTTTAATAAGAAATTTTTTTTGTTATTATTAAAAAGATAAAGTGCTAAATTATAATTACAATCTTTAATATCAAAATAATTTTATGATGATATTAATATATTAATAATTTAAATTATAGATGCATTGTAATGAAAACTAGAATGAGGTTGTCGGCATTTTACGTCACAACCGCTTGAAGGGTAAAATCTGACGTCTTAAGCTGAGTGGTTGAGAAAATAACGGTGCTATAAGTGGAGTACAATATGTCAAAAGGTGTACAAAAAAAGTTAGGACTTCTGAAAGATTATGTAATTAAGGAGTGCTACCTTATCTTGGTGACTTACTGACGCGGTTTGACTGCAGTACACTAGTATCAAACAAAGAGTGAAATACGATACGCTTAACCACGAGACTGAAAAATATATTAAAAAAAGGTTTAATAATATTATTTTTCTTCTGAAAAAGCATTTTGTTAAGAAGAATATTTCGTTATATTGAACAAATTTTTAATTAAAAAAAAATGCTGGCGCAAATTTTACTTTTTTATGTTCAGCCATTTTTATCACATTTTCTAGTTTTTGCAGATGCTTGCAGTGACAAACAAAATTTCTAAATTAATTTTGATAATAAAATATTATTTATAAAATTATTATTTTGATGTTCATTTTAATTATTTGATTAAAGTGTTTATATGAAAAATATAAATTGTTTGTACTCACTTTGTCAGCCTTCAGTATTTTGAAACAATCAAATTTATTAATGGTGAAATTCAAATATTTATATAATAGCTGTGATCATATGTAATTTACATTATAAGTTGTATAAATTAGTAGAATTTGATTGTTTAAATTAATGAAATTATTGACAAATGAAGTAAAATATAAATATCAAGCAAAGACTGTATGTAGCATTTAACAGTCTTTGTAATGCAAAAATTTTGAAAGCCGTGCTCAGCAAAAATTAAGGGCTTTAGACAAAATTAAGGGCGCTGAGACAACCTCTCCCTTCATAAAAAGGATTAATTAATTGAGTGGAAATCACGCTTTTTTAACACTCTAACAAGTTCGAAAAAGTGTTTATGATTTTAGTCTGTATGTCCGTCCGTCTATTCTCTAACTGTCGTAAATATATTTCGATTATCAAGAATTTCATATACGTCAATTTCTATGCACTGTGCCATGTACCGTTTTGAAAATGGTGTACACCTTCCACAAAAAGTATTCGAGTAAGAGATAAATTTCCCATTTTAGATTTGCGAATAATAATTGAGTTTTTGAAAAACGCACAGCTTGACAGAAATATGGAAAGTCATATTTATACATAGCCTAATTTATTTATCATGATAAGTAATTTTTAATATACGAAATCAACGTAGGAAATTTATCTCTTACTCGAATACTTTTTTTGGAGGGTGTATAGAGTTCATTTAGAGTTTTTTTACAGGAACATCCAAAAAGAATTCTAATGCATTATGCACTTTGGACAGTCATCTTTTAATGCGCATATCAGAGATATTTGGCTACTTCAAAAGAAAACAAAATTGATATACGCCACTAAGGATTACAGAATAAAGCTCTACATCAGAATTAGTGTATGAAGCTTTACAGTTTTTCTGCAGAAGGATTCAAAAGAACTCCTTAACCAACCTTAACCAACCTTACCGACCTTAACCAACTTCAAACACAATTCAATAAGTGTATAAAAAATAATCACCTATTCTTCACTTATATAACATGTAAAGCTCTTTTAAATGGTTTTTCAAAATTACATTATAGTGATATACAACTGGTTTGAGAATATACCAAAAATCTCGCGAAGTTTGAAGACTGTACATCGTACAGATTGGCGCAAAAAGGACTGTTGCGTGAGAAAGTATTTTATAATCGATCCGTTTGTCATTATTTGTTTTTCTTGCTTTAATTCTTCTAGATTATTTTTGGCTATCAAAGGCTTTCACGAATTGCAATTATACTTAAAATAAATTTTCCGTTTCCACTTATACCAGTACACTTTGCTGTGTGAATAATTACAGTTCACCCCCACACTGAGAACAACTCTCTCCACATGATAGGAATTCCCCAACCCCCTCCCTTCCTTACATGCTTTGAATCAATCAACTTAACATAGATGACGCAGGAAAAAAAATATTTCAAGGGGGGGGGGGGATTTTTAAAGGACGGAGGCATACGATTTTTTATTTATTTATTTATTTTTACTTTTTTATTTATTTACGAAAAAATGACATAAGATTACATGTGGTTTAACCCATTTATGCCTAGTGTTCCTTTTTTGGGACGGCATTTTCGCTATTAGTTGAAAACTTTATTTATTTTTCCCAGCCTTTATTCACGAGTATTGAACCTCAACTCCACAAAATATTTTAACACGACCCCGTAGGATGTTGACATTTCAATTTTTATACAGAATGATTTTAAAAGAAATCATCACATGTACAATAAGTTGATATCAGAAATTTATCTATTATTGCTGGTATTAGCAAAAATCGAAGAAAGTCGTAAAAATATCTGAACAGAAATGGGTTAAAATGTCACATTATGGGTGTTTTTTTCAAACTAGTTTTGCTGATTGCAATAATAATTACTTCCATTCGAAATAGTATGAAAGTGTAAGGTAATTTTCCTATATTGGTTTCTAACATATTGGTTCGATAAATGACAGTAATAATAAGTAATATTGTTGTTGTTGTTCTTGTGAACATGTACATCGGATTTGTGTGCTTGACTCGAAACCCACTTATAAATCCTCGATAGAAGAACAGCACAAGGGGGGGTGCCCTCCGTGGGGGTCTTTCCAAGGGGTCCTAACCTAAACCGTATTTACGCTAAGTTTCCGAGAAGATCACGGAAAACTCCGAACGGTTAGGTCGACGGACGCGCGATGAGACCCGAACCCGTGACCTACACACTTCGCCCGTCTACTATTACCTTTGACATAACCACTGTGGCATGGTGAGGCTATAAATAATGGTAAATAATCACGAGTAATTGCTCTGCTAAGAACTGAATTATTCAGTATAAACTATAATTTCCTGAATGTCAACTAAGAATGAGAATACCAAAAAACGAATGAATTATTCCTTAAACCAGCTTCGGAAAATTGTCTTAAATTTTTTGATTCGTTGTTCACCTGCTCAAAAAAGTATTTGAGTGGTACACAAATTTCCCGTTTTGGTTTAAGGAAAAGATTTTATTAGTTTTTCGGAAAACACACAGCTCGGAAAAAATTTATATGCATGATTCACTTTTTCTGAAGAATAATACTTCACGTATGAAACATACCTGAGAAATTTAACTTACACTGAAATACTGTTTGCGAATTTGTACACAGTATCAAGTTAGGAGACAATGCGCAGTCAGTGGATGTACTATATTAGCTTTTTTATCATAACCTCTTCGGTTCCGAGGCACACATAAGTGGACATTTTTCTTTCCATTCTTAAAACGATTCTTTAAAAATATTTTTTTAGTTTTGAAAGGATTTACATATGCGTCGATGCTTTAATATTGAATTTAAACATTTTATTTTTGTTTGCCGTTATTTTCATCTTTGTTTGCCGTTACACAAAATTATATTTGAATGTTGGTGAAATTTTCAAAATCGAATTTGTTAATATTTTTTGCTTATTTGCGAAATTCAAATAGCTGAAAAGAACTTGTAGGACATCCTTTACCTTTAAAAACTTCTTGACAATCTTCCTTTATGGGTGATAACAACTTTTTTCTACTGAAACTGTGATTAGGAATGCAGCTTTTATTCGAAAAATTATTTGAAAATGCGCTTTCTACTTGTCATTTTTAAATGTAATAGGGGTTTTTTGAAAATAATTATGACATTGCTCTTTAATTTGACATGTGAGATTTTTGTCGGGTCTGAAGAGGATAAAATCTTAAATAATTTTTTTTTAGTTGTTCACTTATAATTAAAAAAACTGACAGTTTTTAAATGCAAAAACGGATATAAAGATGCAGTTAGGTCTTTTAGAATATCAATGACTTTCCGCATTTTTAAGTGCATTTGTTTTCTGCTTGAAATCTTTTTTTAGGTGATTTTATTTTTTCTAATTATTTCTTTTGATCCCGACACAAAGTTATTCTTTGTTTCATTCATCTATTGATTTATTTATGTTTTACTACGTTACATATTTTTTATTCTATTTGATGATTTCTCTTTACTCTCTAATGCCCCATGGTAACGAGTGTGCTACCATCCTTTAAGCGCTATTTTTAAAAGTTTCAAAATATAATTTTGAAGTCATAAAATCATTAACTGTACCTTTAATTAGTAATTGTAGTAGTTTGGGTCCACAGATGCCAGCATTAATGGATGAAAAACATTAAAATATTTTAGAAGCAATATGCTTATGATCTTTTGTTCTACTTGAAACATGCTCTACTATCAAGATTGCTACTGCTTTAATAATATTTAATATGAAGAAAATTAATAATTTGCAATTTATATGTAAGAAAAGATATGCTATTTTTTATATTAAAAAAGTTTCGAAATGTAATTTAAGCCATAAAACCCATTAACTGTACGTTTAACACATAATAGTAGTAGTTTGGGGCCACAGATTTCAGGTTAATGGTTAAGAAATATCAAAATATTTTAGAAGCAACATGTTTATACTCTTTTATTCTACTTGCAACATGATCTTCTATAAAGTATTTCTACTGTTTTAATAATATTTAATATGAAGAAAAATTAATAATTGCCATTTATATGTAAGAGAAGATATGCTTTTTCACTTGATAGAATTTTTTGTTTTTTAAGTTTCATTAGAATGTTTAGGAGATTTTTAAAATCATAGTGCTAACATTGAAAGCACATATAAAGGTAAAATTTTTTCACAAATTTTTATTATATTTACGCTAATTTATCAGGTTGTAAAGAAAGTTTTCCGCCAAATCTGCTTAAAAAACTAAGTTCTAACTCCTTAGATAACTCTTTTTGATCTTTCGGTACCAAACCTGCACAGTGTCACGTGATGCAACAATAGTATTTAAAGCTGTACTCATTATTCGTTGATATTCTGTAGCTGACTTTTTGCAACACAACTGGAAGTAAAGGATGGTTCCAATCCTCTAGAGTGATAGTTCCATTTGACACACCTTGTACTTAATGATAACTATATTTTTTTACAGGTTTCATAACACAGTGTTATAAAGTAAGTCTCTTTCTTTCAAATGCCAAAAATCATTTGACAAAATATGAGCAAATACGCCAACGCGAACTGTGGGCTGACGATGTTTACGGTGGCGGGAAACTTTCGTTACAACCTAATACTTAAAAAGAACAGCATTTACACGATTTTTTTCTTGGTTATTTCTCGTAGTGTCAGTAAAATTGTTAAAGGTACGCCATAAAATAGGAATACATACTCTCTTTTTTCCAAAAAATTGTATTCAAGTTTGAATTAAGTTTCCTGTGTTGGTTTTCTTTGTAAAATATGGTTCCCCATAGAAAGTGAATGATATATATTAATAAATGACAATTTCTTATGTATCTTTTGAGTTGTTTTAATTTCGAAAAACTAGTAGTCATTCACAAAGCGGAAAAAGGAAATTCGACTTATAATCATTTTGAGTGGATGTAGCCTAATTACCTAAAATGAATAATATTTCATGAAAGAAAAACATTTATAAAATGCTATATTTTATTAACTATTCAGATGAATATAAAATTACAACCTCTATTATATTTTGCTGTTTAAAGAAAAATGTATCAGATAATTAAAAAAATTAAGTACTACAATTATAATTAATTATACGGCTGAAAATTGTACTATGGATGAGGTAGAAATTTAATATGTTCAAGAAAATTAAGCTGCTTATTAAAAAGATAGCATACAGATTGTCTTTGTTAGCTGTCCTCATACAACAGTTCATTGTACAGTAAAAACTAAATAGAAACTTTTCGGTATTATGTTTTTAAGTAATTGTTTTTCACTGAAAAATTTATACTTCAATAAATACATTCATTACGAAGTAAGCTTACTTAACAAATAAACAAATTATGAAATTGATTTTTATTCATCATTCATCTTCTCCTAAGTTGTGAAAAATGGTTAATTAATCTTATCACAAATATCAGAAAACACAATTTTATTTGTCTTTCAACACTGCCTAAACTACTTAACTTTAAAACCCATCAATTATGAAAACGTTTTCGCCACTACACTACGATAAAGTTTATGTTTCTGAATATAAAAGTTTTATTTGGCATAGCGAAAATTGTAACTCATAAATAAGACATTTGTCAGCCAGACAATCAGAGTAAATAAAATTATTTAATTGTGACACCAAAGCTGTACATTTGACTAATAATTAATTGATGTCGCATTTCATTGGAAGCAATGCAATGATGTCCATTTTCGAATATTTAACAATGGACAATAAAGTGTATTTCTTAAAACTAAATAGAACAAAAAAACACTAATTTTTTTATAGCGAAATTTTGCATAATTTTGGTCAGTTTAAATTTAAATTGTTGTAATGAATTTTAAAAAATGTTTTTATTGACTTCATTGTAATTAGTTTAGTTGGCATTTCCCGTTTCTATAATTTATACTCAATGTAGAAGCATTTAAGTTATTTTACATTCAAGACGACTGTCAGATTTTATTTTGAGGAACTGTATTAATAATTTTTTTAATTGTGTCATAAGGGAACTGAAGTTAAATTCAATTCAATGTTTTGCAAACGATAAATTTAATTTACCATTAAACCTTTAACAGAAATTTGACCAATTCCTTTCGCAGTATCATCTAAATTTAAGGCTTATCTTGAAACAAATTATACTTCTCATACAGCTCTGAAACTGTTTTGTAAAAAATAAAATTATACATTATGTGACGATTTTGCAAACATCTTAAAAAGAATACAGGAATTCAATCTTCACATCTTTAAAAAATTAAAAACTTACCTGCTCAACATTTCTTAGTGATTTTTTTTGTGATTCTGAAATCAATAAACTTACTACGATCGAGTAAACAAAATAAAAATCTGACTTTGTTCTTTTGCGTTTCTTTCGTCTATAATTTGATGCTGTGAGCTCCGTTAAAAAAATCCCGTTATTATTATTTCTTAAAAAATGTTATTCCAACTAACTCTGAATAACTACCCGACATTGCTTAGTTCCGTTTACACTGGATTAGAATAAGTAAGAAATGTTTTATGCATGGACTATGGATGTAAGGATTGCATATCAATGAGCAGATGCCGGAAGAAAGGGTTTTAAATGGCAAGTACAATTGACGTCATTTATTTAAAATGACATTAAGTGTTAAATGTTAATAAAATATGACGAGAAAACTTCATGTCGAAAAAGATTGTTTTACAGACTTTGGGATTAAGATAAGTTGAGAAAAATTCCTAATATGCTTTTCTTTACGTTTTATTAAATTGCGTAAATAATATGATAACCATTGCATTTTATGTTTATCTTCCCGATTTTCAAAAAACTTAAAAAAATAATGTTTGAAAATGTTTTTGATACATTTTTACCGATTGGTTACAACTTTTGCTCAGATAAGCATAAAAAGTATAGAAAATGAAATTTCGGCTTCTTTAAAAAATCAGGAAATACCTCAGCTTAGCCGATTTTCCATCATTTCAGCACTTAATGAAGGTATCTCACAAAATGTTAGAAAAATAAGTTTGACATTTTAATAAAACATCCAAACAAATAGATAATTATTTTTTTCTTTACACTTTCATAAATATTTAAAGGAGTCCCCATTCAAGGGGGATAGGTACTTCAGCTAAAAAGCTAATCATATCGTGCAATAGTCTGAAGAAATGTATAGAAGCACATAGTTTGCTTCGCAAAATTTGACCGATATTTAAAAAAAAAAATAAATAAATAAATAAATACGGCTTGCTTGAGATATTTTCCCGAAATGTCCCACAACTTTTAAAGGTATAAAATATGCGTTTTACAGATTGTAAAATAATAATAATAGTAAATAAATAAAAAAAAAGATACGGAATTTTTTACGATATCTGACGTCATGTGATTCCTTTTAAAAACTGCTCAAAAATAACACCGTTTTTCTTAAAATAAAAATAACTTTACCAACCCAGACTTATTCTAGATATCCATCAAAATTAACGTGAACTCTGTATGCATAAGTTAAGTGTTTGATGATGAACAATGATCTAGATAATGTTTATCATTGCAGTTGTGATAGATTGTCAGATTAGAATAATCGCAATAATAACGCTTCATTATTTGCGGTTTCGCCGTGACATTTGCTCCAAAACTTTTAGTAGTTATTTGCGGGTGTTTACACTGGAATTTACTCTAAAGCTCTAAGTGATTATTTTATTACACGAGTGTAGAAATAGTTGTGTGTTTTTGATTCATTTACGATTTTTGTTTAATTAAAGTTGTTTAAAAGCTTGTTGAAGTTTATTTAATGCCGTTTTTAATGTACGATACTAAAAATTTAGTTATAAAAATATATTTATATAAAGTGATATAATTAATTTTAAATAAAAAAGTGACATAATTAAAGTGACATATTATTAAAGTTATATGACATGATTAAATACAAATCTCAAGAAAATTACTATATTGGGGTTTGTGACGTAGTACTGGTCATTGAAACAGCTCCCTAATTTTGGTATTAAAAACTTTATATTTAACTAAACATATTTTAAAACTGTTGTTTATTAAAAACGAGGTGTTTTTCTTTAAATATTTGAATTTGTTGCACTAAAATCTTTTGTTAAGGAAAAACGAGGCTAATTTGTTTTGTGTGCATAACGTGAAAATTCGATTCATATTAGTTTAGATTAAAAAGTAGCTGAAAATACTACAAAATTTAACCATTCTGAACAAGAATAGTTTGTTCAATTTGACAAATATATCGCCTTTCTGTAGCTTTTATCAAGTTATTTTCTTGTACACACATAAGAATACGATAGTGGTTTAAAAGGTTGTAATAATATTCCACGCACTTTTATTTTATCGTCAGATTGAAATCTCGTGTCTCTATTGTAAAATAAGTTTTTGGGATATTTCCTCGTGCATATCTTTTCTAATTAAAACTAATAAAAAAGTACTTTACGTAATTCATCTTGAAAAAAATACTTCTATATAAAATTTATAGCACGATGGCGTGAATGTAATTTTAAAAACAATACTTTTGTAATGTTAAAATCTGTACATTCTTTGTCCAATTTGTTTTGTGTAGAGTTAAAAAATGGGTCCCGTTTTTTTATTTCCTACCTTACATGCTTCCTCTATTGATTTCTTATCAAAGAGCTCTTAACTAAATTTATTTTATGTATTTATTTTTTTAAGTTTGTACACACAAAACAAGAAAGAGAAATTACACATCTATCATAATTTTTATAATTTTAACGCCTCTGCATTTGAGTAACTAATAATAAAAAACAAAGTGCAGTATCGGAAGCATTACTTTCAATAACCGTTCTTAAAATTTAATTTTATAAAGCAATTCCCTAGGTCACTACAAAAGAGCTGCAAATGCTGAGGGGGATATTTTCGACGACCAGTATGACGTCGCAAATATCATTATAGTAATTTTCTTGAGATTTATATTTAATCATGTCATATAACCTATATGTCACTTTCATTATATCACTTTTTTATTTAAATTTAATTAAGTCACTTTGTATAAATACTGATCGTAGACCGATGTTCTTTTTCTTCCCACCTTTAAAAGAGCTATAAATGCTACATCACATTATTTTTAATGCACTTGTAAATGCATGAAACCATCATAACTCGTTTGAAATTTCGTGAATGTTTCTAAAATGGAATGTAAATATTATGCATAAATGTCCTAGAAATCGAAGCATATTTATGGTTCTTGGAACTTTCACAGACAGTGAAACTGAAACGATAAAAAAATCACTGTTATTAGTTATTTTTGAAAATGAATGAGAGAAGAAAAACCCATTTTGTTAGCTTAAGTACCTGTCCTTCGCATGGGAATGTGAATCATTTTAATAACCAATACAATGCAAAATAAATAATGGATTCGTTTTTAATTCAATGTTTGTTTGTAAATCTTACGAAATTTTTAAATCGATTTGGGAAATGCTGTAGATTTTCATTTAAAGGCTAAAAAATATCGGGAAATCCCTCAAAAATCGGGGGAACGGAATTTCTCCAATTTTTTAAGTAGTTAAGATTTTTTTCTCTATATTTTACTCCCTATCTTCGTTTAATTTCAAAGAGTTATAATGATTTTACGCTATCATTCATCTAGAATTTCTTTTTCCTGAATCGTCTGCAGAAGCATCATATAATTTAAAAACTTGAAACACTAAAGTACCCTTTTACAGGCGGTTTCATTAACCCTGAAAACATAAAAATCGGGGACGTTTTCTTCATAGGTATGTCGGACTCAGAAATTAAGTGCTTTTAAGGATAATTGAAAATTATGTTATGAGGTTTTAGATTCAAATATTTCTGTTATTTTGTACATTTGGCGTCTGTGTTCTGTTATTACAGAGCATAATTACAGGCGCATAAACTATGAAATAAACTTTTGAAATTTTGTGTGGTGAGAAAGCAAGCAGTTTTCTAAGATATTTTGTAATTTAAGTTTTTTCTTAAATTAAATTTCTGATGAGAAAGAGAGCAGATTTCCAGGATATTTTACAGTTTAATGTTTTTTTTAAATTGAATTTCTGTGATGAGAGAGTGAGCAGTTTTTTAAGATATTTTAAATTTTATTGTTTTTAAGATATTTTAAATTTTATTGTTTTTAATTTTTTAAATCTTATTGTTTTTAAATTTTTAAATTTTATTGTTTTTAATTAACAGGATTTTTTACAAACCATCCACCGAATAAAGAGTTCTGAATTCAGAACTGTTAGGGAGATAACATTTCATAACTACAGAAAACACATTGCTTTTTCATTGCATGGCGGCATTTTTACCTCTAACCAAATAAGTTTATTTGTTGCCATACACAAAAATAAGGTAAAGAAACATCGCATTCTTTAATTAAAAACTATTTTTATACGCTTTGCAATTACGTTTCCATTAAATTATTTCTATAGGTTGTATAATTTATTTGTATCCAAGTGTAAGAAAAATTTCAAAGCGATAGATATAATGCTGTAGACGACTTCTTTTAAAAATTGTTTAACTACCGTAAAATCACTGAAAAATCTAGAGAACGGAGTTTGTCCGATTTTAGTTACTCCCTAGGTGTTTTTCATTAATTTACGTTATCTGGCGAATAATTTATTTGTTTGTAATCTGACCTTTTTAAAGGAAACTTTTGGATCGTTACATGTCTGTAAATCTGGGTTTTATAAAGGAAATGTTTTCATTATGTCTGTTAATCTGAGTTTTGTGAAGGAAATGTTTGTAGCATGTCTGTAAATCTGACTTTTTTAAAGGAAATAATTTCAGAATGTCCCTTAATATGAGTTTAAAAACGCTTACAAGTCTGTAAAGTTGAGTTTTATAAATAAGAAACGTTTACAGCGTTACATCTCACTAAATCCGAATTTTGTAAAGCGAACTTTTGTTGCGTTATATATCTGTAAATCTGAATTTTGTAAATTAAAAGTTTGCAGCGTTACATTTCTGTAAATTGGGATCTTTTAGAAAAATAGTCACCTTATGATTAAAAAGTATTGATTTAGTTTGGTCTTTCTTACTAAGTCAGACTTAGCCCTCAACGTGTAAATGTCAAAAAGATTTTCAGAACCATCTTTCTCATTATTTTAATATTTTTTAACGTAACCCAACACCCACCCCTACAATAAATAAATAAAGATGAAATAGTAATAATAGTAGTAATCTTGCAGTAAATACTTTATACTCAAGACACGATATATAGAAATTAAAAGTCTTATTAAAATTAAGAAATGTGTAACAAACAAATGGTGGAACTACATCCACATATAATTGCTCCGAAGATGCAAAAGTATGCTTTGTTGTATGAACATACAGTTTCATTTTTGCAGCAAAATGGTTTCGATTCTTTATCTAATTTAGATCCTGTACTTCAGTATAGTGACAGCAAATAGTCTTTTATTTCACTTTGAAAAAACGACTTTCATTTCGCTTTCATTTGTATATGGATTGACTTGGTTTCAAAGGCACGATTAACAAGTTTCTGCAGAACACCGTTCGCATGCGGTAAAAGTGGACTTTGTCCGAACACCAATCCTCACATTTGCCAGATTATTTTCTCTTTTTCTTTTAGTCTGTATTGTTTGCTAATGCAAACATCCTGCAATAGCAAACAGTAACTGCTGACGATTTATAAATAAAAAACAACTTGATCATATTAATGTTAAAAATTGAAGCCGTAAACTGCAAGGCGTAAAAACGTATTGCCGATATTTCCCCCATCATGCCACTAGTATTGTACAACTTCCAGCAAAAATTGCAGACCAGCCTCGACTTTAGCTACGTGAATTACACAGCAAATGCATATCTGTATTCCATTTATAAATAGTTAAACGAATTTTATTATCTATCAATTCCTTCTGATTAAATAAAAAATTTAAAACGGAAAAATTTATCATCGACCCCAATAAAAGCTTCATAGACCCCCAAGGGGTCCACCTGGACCCTGTTGGGAGTCACTGCTCTAGATAAAACCGGACAAAACTCCCAACTTCGTCAGACGAGCAGTAAGCTCGAACACAGGACCTTCATACTTCAGCCGTGCTCATTGAATTTGTCCGCTTGGCCATGCTGGGGCCAATAAGCGTTAAAATGTGCTTAATTTTAAGGACAATATGATAACTAAAGGAAATTGCGAAATGTTTAAATTTACTTGCCTAAAGAAGTCGAAACTAATTAAATAATTTAAATATGGTACTTCTGTCACAGGAACTCTTCAGATGTTACTTTTTTTTTTCTTTTCAATGTCTTTTTCGTTCTTTTTGTAGCAAAATCTTCACGAAAGTTTTTGTTGTTGAACTACTAATAACTAAAAATCTGTTATATTAGGTTGTAACGAAAGTTTCCCGCCACCTCAAACATCGTCAGCACACAGTTCGCGTTGGCGTATTTGCTCCTATTTTGTCAAACTATTTTTGGCATTTGGAAGAAAGAGACTTACTTTATAACACTATGGTGTGAAATCTGTAAAAAATATAGTTATCATTAAGTACAAGGTGTCTCAAATGACACTATCACTCTAGAGGTTTAGAAGCATCATTTACTTCCAGTTGTGTTGCAAAAAGTCAGCTACAAAATATCAACGAATTATGAGTACAGTACAGCTTTAAATACTATTGTTGTATCATATGACACTGTGCAGGTTTGGTACCGAAAGTTCAAAAACAGTTAGAAGTGAGTTTTTCAGGCAGATTTGGCGGAAAACTTTCGTTACAACCTGATATTAAGAGAATGCTTTGCATACTGTTAATCAACATATTTAAATTACTACTAAGCGCACAATGTACTATTTCTGAAGCTAATTTAAGTGATAATTTTTACCCCCAAAAAGAATTTTTTATTTAATATTTTGGAAAGCTTTAATTGTAATTGTTTCTGGAAAAGAAAGAAAATATTAGTTATCTTTATCACTTGAGATCGTTTCAAAACTTAACAAAGAACTAATAAAAGTGTGGGTTATTTGGATTTTGCCTTTTCCTTAAAAAATCATTTTTTAAACATCTTTTTAGGAACTTTTTAATATTTTTTCTTCCTGTTTGGATAATTGAATATATTTTAAGGGAGTTTTCTTTTCTACTTGCTGTGTTTCAGTTTTATTAGTTTGATTTTTTTTCAAGAGAAAATCATTTTTTAATTTTTAAAATGTCCTTTTGCATAGTTAAATTTCTTTAAGAATGTCATTCTACCGACTGTTTTCTGTTTCCATAATTTTGGTATAAATTTTAGAGTTATATATTCAAAGAGGGTTAGTTTGACGTATGATTATCGTCTGTATATACGACGTATGATATCGTGACTGTAGAGGGTCATTAGAGGGTTTTTTTCTTATCTTCCGATAATTCGAACTATCTTAAAAGAAATTTTCTTTTCTAAAGACTGTTTTTGTTTTTATCATTTTACTTTGAATTTTAGATGATTTTTCTCTTCTGGGTAATTCAACATATCTTAAGAGAATTTCGTTTATCTATATACTTTCTATTTTTATCACTTAGAAGGTATTTTGAAGAATGCAATTCTTGTTTTCTTTCTTTTTAATTGATTAAGTATATTTTGAAAGAATAATATCTTTTTCTGCTTATTACTTTCTCTTATAACTATTTTGCTGTAAAATAATGAAGAATATAGAGTGCAACAGAGTATTTTTGTTACATTTAATTTAATTATCTTCAAATTACTTTTAATGAATATTTGTACATAAATACATATTTTAAAGGATATTTCTTGAATATATCTTGCCTTGATACATATCTGTAGAATATATGTCCTGCAGTAATGAATTCTGCAAAAGTAATATGTGATTTGCTTATGCTTAATCATGGATGAAAGATTATTAATAATATATTAAAAAAATCACTTTTACTAGATACTTTAAGTTTCACCTTTCAGAGCAATATTTATTTAAATGTGTACTTACGGGTCCAGAAAACATGCTTCATTTGAATATATCATTATGTAAATTTGTATAGCGCATAAACAGTCATTTAAAAGTCATTGGATATTTTCACCTGTTGACTAATAATGCTGTATCTGATTCGACAGGCAATTCCCATAGAATTACGAAACTTTAACATTTTCATAGGTATTGATATAGTATTTTATGAATGAGTCAGAAAATTTATATTTATATATATATATATATATATATATAAATATATATATATATATATATGTAATGTATAAAAAGGTAATTTGGGTAATTTGGGTTTTACTAGTTTGGGTATTGTTCAAGCGGGTACTTTCACTGTAAGTTTTACTTTCCTGTCATACTTGCCACGCGCACTCTGGAGCTATGTTTTATTTATTTTGTTATTTGTCAAACATCAGGCCGTCGATTCTGAGTTCTTTCGATGTACACGTGTCCCCACGCCCTTGTAGCCCCGGATGCGGGTCATGTTGGGAAATGTGTGTGGTTCGATCAGAGATAAGAGAGAGGAGGAGTTGTGTCTTCGCAGACCACGTGGTGTGGTAAGCGTAAATACTCCCGCACATCGAAAATCGGGGGACTTCTGCCACTAGAACTGCTTAATGAGTCCACGCTGATTCTTGTACCCGTCTCCCCTCCCCTCTTCTCATTCTAAATTGTAACTTAAATGTAATGTTCAATAAACCATATTACCTGCCTTAACTCTGAAACTTTACTTGAAATATCTGACGTCTCAAATATATATATATATATATAATACAGGGTTATTGACAACCCGGGTTTGAAAGACTTATAAATATATATGTATCCTCCACCTATACAGCAAAAAAATTGACTTTACTGGAGAGAGAACCATTGCAAGTTTTGTTTCACAAATAACGAGCTTCCTCGTCGTTGGATGGGTCGAGGTTCTGACGCTGACAATCGCACTTTCTTCCGTGGCCACCTGGCTTTCCGGAACTAATTCCATGCGACTTTTTTTATGGAGTTACATAAATGATTGTGCGTTCGTGCCCCCTATGCCTCATGATTTAACAGATTTACGCCAAAGGATCGCAACCTCATTTGCTACCGTTGGTTGCGACATGGTAAAGCGAGTGTGGGGAGGGAAGAATTTGACTTTAGACTTGATATTTGCCGCATGACGAAACGTAACACATATTGAAACAAAACCTGTATATTTCTAACAGGTATATTTCTAACCTGTATATTTCTAACTGTACTATTTACAGGTAAACCTGTATACCTGTATATTTTTGAAACAAAACCAGTAATTTTATTTGTGAAACAAAACCTGTAACATTTCTTTATCCAACAAAGTAAACTTTTTTTTGCTGTATTGGTAAAATATTTATTTTGTAATCCTTGCAAACCCGGGAGGGAATTGTGAATAGCCCTGTATTACTCTAGTGTAACTTTTACGATTTCGACAGCAAATAAAAGGCTAAACTCGTAAATTGTGTAATGTACGTAAGTATGCTTATTTATTTTTAAAACAATCGTTATCTAACGAAACTACGATGAACCGCAAAATAACGATGAACATTTTTACGTAGAGCTGTAGTAGCCCAGTGGCTAAAGCGTTAGACTTGTAATCGGAAAGCGGAGGGTCCGATTCCAGACGGACTTGGACTTGGATATAGGACGATCCTTGACTACGGACTTGGATAAAAGACGATCATCGACTACAGGCAGACGGGCGAAATAGCGCCAGCCTCTCAAAGAAAAATACTCGACCCCCTTTTAATAACTAACTTCGTAAGCCCCATATAGAGCGACACATAGAGACGAATCATGATTCAATCTACTACTAACGCACGCATGCGCAAAACCCAAACTTAATGATTACAACTCACAGCGCCATCTTACAGGCAAATTTCGTTTAGCTCTTTTAGAATACGTCAATGATAGTTCTGTTCGATGTCGCATCTATATTCAGGCGGAAACTCCAGGGAGAACGCATATAACTCTAAACGACACATTTGGTGACGCGAGCTGCCTTCTCCTGGCAAACGAATATTTTTATACAGCGATGAAAAGAAAATTAATCACGATTAACAACCGACCACTGAATTTTCAATCATCGATCACGATTAACAATATCGGTAGTCGTGTTTAAAATGTTTCAATTTTTGAGAGTGATTAAATATTAATCGTTATTTTTCCATCGTTAATCGTAATTCATTTTTTCTCTACATTAAATTAGCAGAGTCTTAAAGCAAAAATAAGTAATGCTTGTATTTTTAATCAATTACTTTTCTAATGAACGTGCATCTTTGTATAAACATATTGTCATCAAATAAATTATTCGCATAGCAGCATGCGCTATTGAAGAGAATAGCCATTAGCTACTTAAACAATTGTCAAGCCCATAGATTTTTACTGTTCTCTTTGTGTTATGCAAAACAACAACGGTATCACTTTTTTTTTAATATCCGTCGCCGAAATCTGAAATAAAAGTATTATTTCAATCAGCAAAACACTTATTGAAATGGGGGAATAGGTCATTTAGAGATCGTTGGGCATAAAATTGACTTGAAATAGCAAAATAAAAATGCAGAAATCCAATGTTTCTTTTTTTTTTCTTCCTTACACCAGGAGGAAACGAAGAAAAAATAAAAAAATAAAACTGAGATCGTGCTAGAGAATAAACGGCGAGGCAATCTTTCTTCCTTCACTTTGATTAGGTCCATTTTGGCCCTTCATTTTAAATCTACATATTTTTTTTTTCGCACTTACCCTAGCACTCTATAGTTTTTATCGCAATGCCTTTTTACTATGTGTAGAAAAAAAATCGAGACTCATTTAATAAGCTTATCTAAATTTGAATTTAGATGAGTGATAAAAGTAAAGAGCAGTATTAAGAGAGGTGGGAAAAATAAAATGAAAAAAAAAATTGAAAAAAAAAAACGCTCGTTCAAAACTGTAGAATCTAATGATTATACTTTGAAGTGGGAGTTACTCGATAAAAAATGCCGCCCCCCCTCCTCCGGAAAGGAAAGGGGGGCTAGAGCATTTATTTAGAACGCCTTCGACGCGTCCATACCCCTTACTCGCCCCCCTCCTCCCCTTTCCACTGCCAGCCCTTCGGAATAAAAAATGAGACAAAAAATAAAAAATAAAATAAAATAAAAAAACGGGACAGTTATTTTTTTTATTTTTTAAAAGTGTGGGTGTGTGAGAGAGATATGGCCTTTTATCATTAACCTTGCTTAATGTTACTGCAAGGCGAAAAATTGCAATAAAAAACGGAATGTTGTATGTTTTCTGAATTAAATATATTTCTTCAAAGCGCCGATAAATATATTGCTCCTAAAAAAAAGATTAAAATAAAAAAGAACAACATTAAAAAAAAGTGAAGTGCAAAAGATGAGGGTGGAGGGGGAGAACACGAAAAAGGGATGAAGAAATAAAATCACGTGAAAAATTTTTAAGTAGGATGGATGAAAAAATAAAAAAATAATAATAATAAAATTATCTCTTAAAGAAAGAATATATATACGTTGCTCTCATCTTTTTTTATTCAAAAATGTTCCTTGCCCCTGATTGTTATTATTGTGTAATCAAATTTATTGTTGAATGATTGTTGGAATGAGTGTTAACAATGTTTTTTTAAGAAATAGTATCAGCTGCCTCATTACTCAAGTAGAATTGTTTAACGGTACATTAAGCATATTGACACCCGAGGTTTTTCTTTTGTTATAGAGGTGTGTGGGGGGGGAGAGGATGGGGAGAGGGAAAAAAAGAGGGGACGCGGGGGGGAGGGAAGGGAATTATCGTCTGACTGGCTTTTCCGATTAAAAAGAATAAACGTTAAATCATCCATAAAAATGATTTAGTGTTTCTTGTTAGAGAAAAGAAAAGCAAGCCATATGGCTCAAAAAAAAATAATAATAATTGATGCTGATTGGAGATCACACGAAAGAACAGCTTTTAAGCTACTTAAGTGGATGTTTATCTGGGAGAAAGAAACTTGGAAAGGCAGCATGTTAAAGTATCAAGGTATTGATGTATTTTTAAAGATATGTGTACATTTAAAAAAAGTAATTTTTACGGATTACATATGATCATGATGCTTAAAGTATAACCCCACTAAATAGTTAAGCTGATCCCCGACTCACTGATTCTCTAATAATTCCGGGTAACAACTCCAAGAGATGAAACTTTACCACCATTACGCTTAAATCTATTGATTAAAACTAACATTCCTTTATTGATTAAATTTCTTATCGGCTGATTTAAATCCTTTTACGCAAAAATTTCTGAAAAATACTCTTTAAAGAAAATAATTTGTAAACTCCTCAATTCGCCACAATGCTCCCAATTCGCTGGATTCTATTTAGCTCCATTTTCACTTAAATCTTGTCTATTTGAGTATTCTATCTTTACTCCCCCAAGAAAAGAAATCCCTAATACCATATCCTATTACTATCACGTGACCAACGCTCTTCAACGGATAACGGTTCATAGTCACAAACGCGGGCATCGTGGCTTACGGCGAGGCGGGCATCGAAGGACAAGCATGCCGTTATCAAAATATGAATTAAAAGAATTTCTAAAGAGGATACTGGATGTACTTTACTTAATGCTAAATCCTTTTGCTGTGGGTGCTTACTTCTCTATGTATTCGCTGGTGATAATTTTATTTTATATCCGAATACCAAATGCATCTTTTTCATATTCAGAGTTGTGAATAAAATTCAACCTAAATGTGGAGAGGATGCTTTCGGTAAAAATTTTGTTTTAATGGACATAGTTTCTTACAATTGGATTATAAAAATCTTGTCGCTGTTGTAAAACAAATGAACTTATGATATCTTCAGTCAAGTGAGTAAGTACTATTTTACCTTTTTCAGGTAAATAAATTTTGTTGCTGCTTTAATTAAATCTAACAGCTGGTTTAACCATGATTGCATTTCTGTATTCTGACTGTACTGTGAATTCGTTTTATAACTAGAGACTATAGTGAAATTATATTCTATTTATTAAAAAAAATACTTTTTTATAGTGTATTAAGATATATGTAATGTATTTGCCGTGATTTAAAATTTATTTTCTCGGGCTTATAATCACAGATTACAGCTCTGATAGTAAAAAATGAAGAAAACGAATAATTCAATATATTAATCAAAAACAGCAAATTTTCATAAAACACCCTTTTTATAGCTTAAAATAATAATTTTAATTGAGTACAGATATATTAATCAAAAAAAGGACTGATTTTGTAAAAACGCTCATTCTATAGCTTAAATAATAATCATAAGTGAGTACAGTTATCTTAATCAAAGACGGACAGATTTTGTTAAAACACTCCTCTTTTTTTTATTATTATTTAGGCTAAATAGAGCTGTTGTATAATGCTCAAAAACTGAGAGTTTTTCACTCCATTCATTTTTGTCGATTAATGGAGCAAATTTTACTCAATTGCGAGAATGGCTATTTGAAGTCAAAATTGAGTAAAAAGATACTCCGTTTGATTATTATTTTACGGTAGATTTAAGCATGATTACTTCAAAAAGATAAAAAAGTTAAGCAGGAAAAACGCGATAACATTTACACCGTTTGTACCACACTGCTTGAAATTTTTCACAAGTATGTATAAAAATATAGGATACAATCTGTGCCACTTTAAAAATCTGGAAATCCATAAGTTCCCTAATTTTTAAGCAATTTTTTTGCTATTCTTAGCTCCATTTTATTTCCGAGAGTAAAAAAAAAGTGAATCGTTTGATTGACACAATTGGCTGTCAAAAGGGACAGTTACGTCACACTGAAATCACTGATATCAGGATTTGAAGGGAAAATTGCGATTCCAATTCATTTAAAATGAATTGAAATAGTACGAAATTTTTCGAATGCGAAAAGTTTTCGCACGTTTTTAGAAGAAAATGCAGTTCCAGTTAGGGATGGAAGCGAGACGACTTTTTGCTAGACGAGACAGAGATTTACAGCTTTTTTGCGAGACGAGACAAAGCTTTTCGGCTGTTTTGCGAGACGCGAGACGCCTATTTTTCGTCTCGTGTCCATCCCTAGTTCCAGTTTTGGTATATTATAAAAATTGAATGTGAAGTTATTTAATTTAAGTGCACGAAGATTAAATACGTTGAGTGTAGACATATTTTGTTAAATGCATTTTCTACCGCCCGTTGTAATTGCCTCCAGAAAGGGCTTTGATTGCTACGTAAACGATTGCGTTCCAGAAAAGTTCGAGGTTTCTTTGAAAGGGATATTTCCAGTTCCGCTGGTTAAGGGAGAATGTCAACGACTTACGTCAAAATGATGTAATTCTTCACTTATAGGCCCTATCATGGACGAGTGGATAAGACACTCATAATGGCACACGCTTGAACTGTGAAGATCCAGCGTTCTGGCCTGGTCTATTGCGCGGCTGTCCATCTAACGGTCTAGAGTTTTGGTTGGTTTTCTCCTGATATTACGTGAATACGCATTCGAACCTCTTAAACAGTCCGACGACCAAGGCATACCCCCATCCTTGGGAGATAGCCCTTGCGTAAATCCGCCATAACACAACACAAACCAAATCTCCACTTAGGCGCTGTTTAAGTATTACGTATTATCAATAAGGGGAGGGGGGGACTGGGGTCTACTTATTTTTTTCTGTCAAAGGAGTCACTACAATTCTTACGTAAGCATTACATAACGAAACATTTACAGTGCAGCAACAACAAGCGAGTGGAAAGGGCGTCTTGTGGTCAACTCGTAACTTTTCATCTATTTCCAGCTTTATAGAGGATATTCATGTGTACCAACAAACCCGCTTGCTGCCAGCCAACTGTTGAGTAGTACTAGAGTGCTGATACAGTGATATGTCTGAAAAGTTGAATACCGTAAATGCCGGCGTATAACGCACACCTATAATTTTAAACTTCATTTTTCAATTTTTATGTATATCCTCCGTATAACGCGCACCCTTTACTTTGCAATCACAGACTTGCCCTTTGGAATCCAGAAAACCTTTTATTTTGGGATACGTTCAGATCGCATTTAACGGATAATTCTAAGAAATGAAAGAGTGTAACACAGACATGGCAGTTATTGCAGGCGGATTAACGCCATTAGTTCAACCTTTAAATGTGTGTATTAAAAAACCTTTCTAAGGAAATTTAAAACGATTTTAGAATACGTGGATGTTGGAAGGAGGTAAAACATTTACGAAAGGAGATGAAATGCGTCATGCCAGTCTAGAAATAGTGTGTGAGTGGATAATACAAGCATGGGATGAAATTAAACCTGACATAATTAAAAACGCATTTAAAAAAAGTAGTATATTGAACAATCTAGATGGAACGTATCATAACTATTTATTTATGGATCAGAGTAACAGTGATAGTGAAGATAGAACTGAATTTGATCATGTGCCTGAAAATATAACGGAAGATGAATATGATGAACTTTTTATGCTGCCCGATAATGAAAATTGAAATTCATAAGGTATTCCATTTCTTTTAAATAAACAACATTCAGGTACATGTAGAAATCTCGGTTTTTTATGCTCATCTTTTCCTAAATTTTAAATTTATCATTTTTATAACCGGCGTATAACGCGCACCCTTAAATTTCGACCGTATTTTTTGTATGAAAAGTGCGCGTTATACGCCCGAATTTACGGTATATCATTTCAACCTCTATGTATATGCCTATTTATATAAATTTCTTGGATTAATAATGCAATTTATTGACAAGTGCTTTTTTCTTCCAAATAGTACAAAATATTATAAAATGTTACGCAAGCAAAAAGGGGGGGGTAACACTTGCTTATTTTTTCCTACAAGGGGGGGGAGGGGTGGTGCAAATGACTAAAAAAATGCTTGCGTAACACTTGAACGGCCCCTTATAGACGAATCTGGCTGTCAATATCGGGGGGAGGGGCCGACAAAGAATACTTAATAACTTTTTAAGTAGGAAATGAAACTGGAATATTTTTTTTGTTATAATTTTAAAATTATAAAATAAGCGTAAGCCTGTTTAACCCGTTCACTGATTCCAGCTGCTCAGTTCAAGCGATTACGTAATAATTTTATCGACTAATGAATAACACGAGAACATGACGTAACTCACCACTTACAGACCAGTCCGACTGTCTTTGTGGAGGCGATAGACAAGGAATACTTCCTTTTTATCGCCTTTTCAATATAAAGTGAGACTGGCATAATTTTTAACAAGAATTTTAAGCCATTCATTGATATCAACTTCTCAGTTCAAGTGGTTGAATATTTTGCGGCTTACGAATGACACGTCAAAATTACGTAACTCTCCACTAGTTGATGATTCTGACTGGTAGAGATAACTCTCTATGGTGACATTTTAAAAAAATCACTTATTAAGGGTTTACACAAGTTCTGGATGAGGTAACATTCCGAGATCTTTAAAAATTATTCTGAAATACTCTAAAATTGAGATAACCAGGCTTTCTATGTAGTCAGTGACGAATTTCAAACTTTCGACGATACTAGGAAAACTGTTAAAGCACTAGGAAATTTTAACGCTAAGTTTATAAAAACTTGCTATTTCGGCAAATCCAACACTGTTAAAAATAAGGTACTTAAAAATGAGTACTTTAATGTACTCGCACTTTTTAAGTACATTTGCATCATAAATGAGTACATGGCGTGCTTAAAAATAAATTCCAACTCAAAAAATGAGTACACGTGCTGTTAAATTTAAGAATAAAGAACCTGGAGCTATTACAAGATAACAAAGTACTCAGAAATGAGTACAAGTTTCTTATTTCTAAGTACTTCGTTTTCACTGTGGTGACATAAAAGTTCTGCGAGAAGAAAAGTACGATTTGCCGAGAAGTTACGGATCAGTATTACCAGATCTTGCGACTTTTCGCAAATTTTGCTACTTTCGAAAGCATCATGCTACTAAATTTTAGGATTTGCGATTATTCTGCAACATTACAACCAATGGCTGTGACGTCACTTTTGCGACATTTTGCTCTACTTTTCCAACCTTTTGCGATTTTAGTTCAAAACTTTCGGGCAACACTGGTTATGATTTCGGATTCTGTTTCTCCGGGACATTGTTAAAATCGAGAAGGGGGGGGGGGAGGGCACCTGGAGGCCCACTTCGTCAATCGCCCATTTTTTTCGACTCATTCCGGGTGGAGGACACACTGCAATAAGTGCGCCACCTATTATCCCTTATCAACACTCGGGTGTTCCGCGCTTCCTGAGGAAGTAAACTGCCCGAGATATGATTTCTTTCTAATCTCCAAGACGAGAAGTTGTTGGCGATCTCGCTACTCAGCCCGTAATCAGCACTGACCAGGCGTTTCCTTTCCAGCGAAGACTATCTTGATTGGGGCAGTCCGTATACGGTGATGATTCTGCCTTGAAAACGCTCGAGAGTGAAAAATAAATAAATAAATAAATAAATAAAGAACCTTTTTCTTCTTCTTAAACCGCGGTTTCTTCCTCTTTTTTTGAAAAAAAGTTATGATGCAATTCCAAAAAGTAAAGAAATGCCACTCCTTTGCTATTTTTGGCATCGAAGAAAATTTGTTTCAGGAAGTGAGAAAATAAACGGAAGTTTTTTGGTAGGATTCGTAAACTAAACACCTAAACAGCGGGAAAGGATTTTTGTTTATGTAAACATTTTCCAACGTTGTGAGAAGGACTAGTGATGCTGAATCCTCTGGACGCCTTGAAAATGAACAAATAACGCAATTATTATTTTTCACGGTATAATTTTAGTTTTAATGTAGCTTTAAAATAAAAAAAAAATATTATTATTTTTTATTTTAAATCCTACAGATGTTCCTACTTAATTACAAATGAAGTGAGAAAATAAACGGAAGTTTTTTGGTAGGATTCGTTAACTAAACACCTAAACAGCGGGAATGGATTTTTGTTTATGTAAACATTTTCCAACGTTGTGAGAAAGACTAATGATGCTGAATCCTCTGGACGCCTTGAAAATGAACAAATAACGCAATTATTTTTTTTCACGCTATAATTTTAATTTTAATGTAGCTATAAAATAAAAAAAATTATTATTTTTTTTTATTTTAAATCCTACAGATATTCCTACTTAATTATAAATGAAGTGAGAAAATAAACGGAAGTTTTTTGCTATGATTCGTAAACTAAATACCTAAACTGGTTGAATGGATTTTTGTTTTTATAAACATTTTCCAACGTTGCGAAAAGGACTAATGATGCTAAATCCTCTGGACGTCTTGAAAATGAACAAATAGTGTAATTAGATAGGAATATTTGTAATAGGAATATTTGTAAATTTTGATAGGAATATTTGTAATTACTTAAATAAGTTCTTAACATAGGAACATTTGTAATTGGTTAAATAAGTTCTTAACATGACTTACAGGCTTTAAAATTAAAACTTATTTTGCGATACCTGTGAGTTTTAATTAATAAAAATTGTTATTGCATTGCAGTGAAAACTGGAATTAGGGAACCGGAATTTCACTTCACCGCCGCTTGGAGGCAGCACTTCCTAGATAATGAAAACCTTACAAGCAAAACTTTGACGTCATCACCAGGCCAATAGAAAGGGTAGCATCACAGTTTCCTCCCTTTTCTTTTTTTCCTTTTTTAACAAATTAAAACTATTTAAAATTTCTGCTAAATGCTACAAATATTAGAAAATATATTAAATTAAAAATTAAAATTAAAGCACCTTTCTCATTCAAAGTAATACATTACGGTCCATTTCCTTATCATGTTATGCAATTAATAATGGTTAAAAACTGTCATTTGTCGTGAAATTGAATTTTATATCTCAAATTATTAAAATATTGTTATGCGTGAGCAAATTCACCAGAAATTTTAAGCAGTTTCATTTTGTGAAAATAAAACTTTTACATATAGGCCTAGTGATGACGTCAAAGCTTGGTGACGTTGCAATTGTTTGGCTTTCTTCATCTAGGGAGGTGTTGTTAGAGTTTGGGATGGATGCGAGGCGATTTTTTTCTGAGACGAGACAGAGATTTAAAGCTTTCTTTCGAGACGAGACAAACAGTTTTAACATTACAATATAGGAATTTTGTGTGACGAGACAAAGCTTTTTAAAGGGTGTTCCGCGAGATGAGCCAGGCTAAATTTGTGAGAAAAGGTGTTTTTCGCTCCACCCTACTGTATATACAAGAAACTAACAAACAATCGAACAAAAGAATAAGCAAACAAACAAATCAGATAAACAAACAAACAGACTTTCTGTTTGGCAGGTATAGACAGGGAAATTATCTTTAATATTTGAGTACTTTGGATTAAGATCGCAAACCAAACCAAGGTAGGACTGTAACTATGTATACTGCTTGTTCCTTTTGTTATCATCACGTAATGTGTTCATGTATATACAAGAAACTAACAAACAGTCGAACAAACGAATAAACAAACAAACAAATGAATAAACAAACAAGCAGATTTTCTGTTTTGCATGTACAGACAGGGAAATTATTTTTACTATGTGAGTACTTTGTATTAAGATCGCAAACTAAGGTAGGCCTGTACCTACGTATACCACTTGTTCCTGTTGTTATCATCACGTGATGTGTTCAACGTTTCAACGACCACCAGCTGGTGATTCGGGGTTAAATTCCAAGAACTGAAATTTTTAAAGATCTGTAACTTTACTGGGTGTGATGCATTAGTATTGCAGGAGATACGTCCAACGGTTCCTTGCAGGACAAACAAGGGGAGGGGGGGACGACAGGGAGCCATTTCATAAATGAGATAAAGGCATCAAAAGTCCAGATTTCACCACTTATCTGTGCGGGGGAGGTAGGGAGGGAAGTGGTGAATTTTAACTTTGAGAGATTTCACAGAATCATATGATAAGGATCCTACTTGATAAGTCGCCACGCCTTATATGGAAATATCCTAAGGTAAAATGAAAAGAGATAAGATTGATTATCACGTGTAGATCCCATGGGTAGAACAAAGTCTTTTGTGCTGAGTTCTGATCATAAATTATGCAAAAAGTAAATTTTATACAAACATATTATTAGAAATAATTCCCTTGATTGTATGCGATAGGTACTGTGATTACCAATCAATGGAGAAGTTGCGAGCTTTGTCCAGCCTTTTATTTTTTTCCAGCCTAAATTTCCAGCGTTTCTATTGTGCCGGTGGTGTTCTTAGTTGTGTAAATCAAATCTAATTAAATTAGAAAACAAAACTGTAACTCAGAATTAAATGGATTGACGTTCTTTTCAGACAAGTAGAGGGCAACTTAAATCATTTATTATGGGGCTTGGAGCTACTTACATACTCACTTTTCTACACACTTTGGATCTTCAGCACAAGGAAGTGAGAAATTCGTGTTTATTCACATCACCGTCAGAAACTCTTAGAAACACGAATTTAGTCGGTTAGTTAGAAATCGAACTCTCAACTCTTTTATTTTAGTATGTTTAGTACGTACTCATTTTAAAGTTAGGTTTCTTTCACAGTTCTGGATGAAAAATTTAGCGATATTTTCTTACCGAAGAAAACATGATTAAATATCATCACTTTCAAAATATTAAAAGTAGTTTTGTAATTTTCCCGCCCAAAACAGATGGTAAAATTTGCTGATTGACTGATATCGATTTTAAACGTTCTTAATAACTTTTAGCATGAAGTTTTTACTGTTATTATTATTATTAGTATTAGTATTATTTTCTACGTAAAAGAATTTAAAAATTTATACATTTTTTTTACATTTAGAAATGCTCTAAAAAAGAAATCATAACAGTCTTTACCTCTCAAAACAAACAGAATCAAACATTTACCCATTCAAAAACAAAAAGATATATTTTTTGTAATTCTTTATGAAAAAAAAAATAAGAAACGTTTTTCTCCAATTGGAAGCATTTATTGCTACGTCAATTTCAGCAGGCTGTTAAATTTACCTTAATAAGTTACACAAAGGAATTAGGAGTAATTGTGCTCCTACAATTACTCTACTTTTAAGACACATCATAAAACCGAATCGTTTCCAATCGAACCAGAAACAAAATGATAACGATTTATGAATCTCTCCCTTTTTCTTTCGCCATTTTGAAACGTTTTTCTTTCCAAAGGTTTGCCGCCAGTTTATTTATTTCATCAAATTCCACTGTTAAGAAAAACCAGCATTACATTTCTTCTAATAATAGAGATCATTTTGAAATGCACCGAAAAAGAAAAAAATAACAATTTTTCCCTTCCAAAACAAACGCTATTACACATTTGCACATTCTAAAAAATAGAAGATATTTTTTATAATTTTCTGTGTAAAAAAAGTGATGATTTTAAAACTTTTTATCACTCTATCATTTCCAGCTTGCAGTCATAAACATATTCTACCTAAAAAATTAAATCTCTATTACAAAACTTGCACATCCACTGCCTTTATAGGTCACTTTCTAAAGGTTCTGAAACGAAACCATTTTCAGAAAAGACGAAATAAATTCTTCTTTTCTCCACAAAACAAACAGGATTGAATATCTGCACATTCAAAATTTGAAAAAAAAACATATCTTTTGTAATTTTCTGTACAAAATAGATGAGTAATTATACATCCCCTACCTTCATACGTCACTTCAACAAGAACTAAAAAAGACAAAGTAATCCAAAAACTGGCAATGTTAAAAAAGGGGGAGGGGAATATTTTATTTTCCCCTTTCTCACCGACACTGGGGAGAAGACAAAGCGCGATGAAACATTTGCATATTCAAAACACGTGAAGGGATTTTTTTTTGTGATTTTCTGTACAGAAGAGATGAAAGTTTTCTCAGATTCAAATTAACTTGTCATTTCCAGCTTGCAGTCTATTCTTAACATTGAACATACTTCACAGTGAAAATAATATCAGCTCTGCAAATTTAAATATGCCCCTACCTTTGCAGGTCGCTTTAACCCTTTAACGCGCTGTGTTCCCGCTCTGGGAACACCAAACTCTGACGTTTTGACTGTTGCCAGTCACGAAGAATAGATTTGATTTCTATAAAAATAGTTGCGGGTGACATAACTCCACGAGAATCCTTTACTTTTTAGCACGTTATTTCCCGTAAAAAAATTGTCACGATTATTTTTAACAGCACTGACATCTGCTGCAAAAATGGAAGAATGCGAGAACAGCTGGAGAGATTGCCCAATGCTGCGAAAAGAGCAGCCGTTGCCATCCCGATGAACTTTTTAATCGTACGCCATCTTGCTGGTAGTTAAGTCGAGCGATGGCAACGGCTGCCCTTTTTTCAGCATTGGGCCATCTATCCAGCTGTTCTCGCATTCTTCCATTTATCCGCAGATGCCAGTGCTGTTAAAAATAATCCTGACAATTTTTTTGACGGGAAATGACGTGTTAAAAGGTAAAGGATTCTCGCGGCGCTATATCACCCGCAACGATTTTTATAGAAATCAAATCTATTCTTCGTGACTGGCAACAGTCAAAATGTCAGAGTTTGGTGTTCCTAGAGCGGGAATACTGCGAGTTAAAGGGTTAAGAAAAATTTCCTCTCGTTCATTTACAGAAAGTGAGACTTTTTAAATTTGTATGTGACCCTTATACAAAAATTTCCGACCTAAGACTTATCCAAGGCCGAATGGATAAGTCGTGGAGTTATGTCACCCGCAACTATTTTCACATTCAAAGAAGAAGTACACCATAGATGAAATTTTTATCCGATTCGAATTACTTATCGCATTTTGATGTCATTACTTATCGCATTTTGATGTTATTTCCAACTTGCAGTCTCTTCACTTCATCAAACATTAGTAAAAATAACGCCGCCTTTGCAAATCGTCAATTTTTTTTTACGGGAAATGACCTCATTTCCTTTTAGGACAATAGTTCAAAAGTTCAGAATTTTAGCAAATCCTGGAGCCGTACGAGCACTGAGTGTACTCCTTTTCCTCGCTCCCAAAAATAAATAAATAAAATAAAAACAACTCCATCTCATATTAAACATTTGCACATATAAAACATGAGAAGAGCTTTTTTTTTAATGTAATTTTCTATACAAAATTTTCACCGATTCAAATTACTTATCGCTCCGTCATTTCCTTACGTGCCCCAGAGTTTATATTTATTCCATCAAATTCCGTAGCATAAAAAAGGCCCCATCTGAGCCCCCTCTACAGCCCACCCCCCCCCTTCCCCTCATCTTCCAGAGACATCAAAATGCACTTTACATTTTAAACGGAGCTTATAACCTTCCTGATAAAATAGATAAATCATAGAAGAAGAAAAAAAAAAAAATTTACATCCATGAAATTCAAAAACACATCATAGCAAACAAACGATAGATAGATATATAGACATGAATAATACTAATACTAAAAAGAACGGAGCTAAAAAAAAAATGAGAACGAGAGACTAGTCTTCAGTTAAGCAAATCAAACAAAAATAAAGATCTAAGACAAAATCTGCCCCGCCCATGTAGTTCCAGCGCTGATAGGATCGAGCTTTCATCGGAGCCACTTAGCGCAAGTGATAACATCGCTGGAAAAACACACACCTGGTCCGGACCTGATATCTTGGAGCGCCATTTTGGATTTTTTTTTATTTTAACATTTCTTTTTTATCACTGCCAGGATCTCAGAGCTGTAGACATAAGTTGCCCGATATTCTCTCTCTCTCTCTCTCTAATTTCTTTTTTTTTATTCTTTTTAATTACACAAGCTTGTTCGGAGTCCCGTCCGCTGGTATTATTATTTGATAGGGACAGTTCTTTTTTTCAGAGATGCGATTGGTATTTTAATTTTTGGGGTGGCGGATAATTGAACAGGTTGATCGTGATGAGAGGGATAATTTTCGACCGTATTTGGGCGATTTTTTTTTTTTTTTTTTTTTTTTTAGCGTTTTAGCGTGTGTGTGTGTGTGTGTGCTCAGTGGAGACTCGAAATCGGTTACCGCAGATCTGCAAAATGCGGGGAATTTTCTGTATGATTTATTGTTGGGAGCCGTCATAACTGCGTTGCATAAAGCTGGCAATCGTCGGAAATGACAGGTTGTGTAAATCTTTGATCGTAAAGATGGAACTCGATAGGATGGATTGATTCCGGCGCAGAAGTTATAATTTAGAGATTGTTTAAGTAGTTTTTTTTTCTTTCTTTTTTTTTTTTACTTTTTTTTTTTTTTTTTTTTTTTACTTTCTTCTTTTATGAGTGAGCATTGAATGAACAAATTAGGGAATGTTTTTCCTTTCAACAGAATATTTTAAATCATAAAAATTTTAAATCGGGTTTTTAAAAATTTTTAAATCTGTCATAACCGCGTTGCTGGAGGCTTGTAATCGTCGGAAATGACAGGTTGTGTAAATCTTTGATCTTAAAGATGGAACTCAATAGGATGGATTGATTCCAGCGCATAAGTTATAATTTAGAGATTGTTTAAGTAGTTTTTTTACTTTTTCTTTTATAAGTGAGCATTGAACAAACAAATTAGGGAATCTTTTTCCTTTCAACAGAATACTTTAAATAAGAAAAAATTTAAATCGGGTTTTTAAAAATTTTTTAATTTGTCATAACCGCGTTGCTTAAAGTTTGTAATCGTCGGAAATGACAGGTTGTGTAAATCTTTGATCGTAAAGATGGAACTCGATAGGATGGATTGATTCCGGCGAAGAAGTTATAATTTAGAGATTGTTTAAGTAGTTTTTTTTTCTTTTTCTTTTTCTTTCTTCTTTTATGAGTGAGCATTGAATGAACAAATTAGGGATTCTTTTCTTTTCAGCAGAATATTTTAAATCATAAAAAATTTAAATCGGGTTTTTAAAATTTTTTAAATCTGTCATAGCCGCGTTGCTGGAGGCTTGTAATCGTCGGAAATGACAAGCTATGTAAATCTTAATCGTAAAAGATCGTAAAGATGGAACTCGATAGGATGGATTGATTCCGGCGCAGAAGTTATAATTTAGAGATTGTTTAAGTAGTTTTTTTTTTTTCTTTTTC
Source organism: Cheiracanthium punctorium (assembly GCA_038373885.1). Lineage (NCBI taxonomy): Eukaryota > Metazoa > Arthropoda > Arachnida > Araneae > Cheiracanthiidae > Cheiracanthium > Cheiracanthium punctorium. The sequence continues at coordinate 111,691 of JAWZYV010003523.1, read as the reverse complement.
TTTTACTTTCTTCTTTTATAAGTGAGCATTGAATGAACAAATTAGGAAATCTTTTTCCTTTCAACAGAATACTTTAAATCAGAAAAAATTTAAATCGGGCTTTTAAAAATTTTTTAATTTGCCATAACCGCGTTGCTTAAAGTTTGTAATCGTCGGAAATGACAGGTTGTGTAAATCTTTGATCGTAAAGATGGAACTCGATAGGATGGATTGATTCCGGCGCAGAAGTTATAATTTAGAGATTGTTTTAGTTTTTCTTTTTCGTTCTTCTTTAATAAGTGAGCATTGAATGAACAAATTAGGGATTCTTTTCCTTTCAGCAGAATATTTTAAACCATAAAAATTTTAAATCTGGCATTTAAAATATGTCATATTGTGTTTATTAAGGCAAACTTTCACGAGGGGCATCTGCCTAGGATGGAGAGTGCCTTGGTCGGAGGACTTTCTGAGGGCTCCAACGCGCATTCACGTTACATCTGGAGAAAACAGACCAAAATTCCAGGCCGTTAAATCAGGGGCGTAGCCAGGGGGAGATATCGAGATATATCCTCCCCCAAACTTTTAGATTAGTGATGAAATTCCGTCTATTTATACACATATAAGTTCATATCCCCCCCCCCCTGAAAAATTTTCCTGGCTACGCGCCTGCGTTAAATCGACAGCCGCACGATGAGGCCCGAATCCTGGGACCTTCACACTTTAGCCGTCTACCATTTTGAGTGATTTATCCATTCGGCCATGGTGGGGCTTTAAACCTGTTAGAACTGCGTTGCATAAAGCTAGCAATCGTCGGAAATGACAGGTTGTGTAAACCTTCGATCGTAAAGGTGGAACTCGAGAAGATGGATTGATTCTGGCGAAGAAGTTATAATTTAGAGATTGTATAAGCTGGTTTTTTTTTCCTAATAAGTGAGCATTGAATAAGCAAATTAGGTATTCTTTTTCTTTTAGCAGAATATTTTAAATCACAAAGAATTTAAAGCTAGTATTTAAACATTTTCAATCTGTCATAACTGCGTTGCTTTAAGATTGCAATCGTCGGAAATGACAGGGTGTGTAAAACTTCGATCATAAAGATGGAACTCGATAGGATGAATTGATTCTGGCGCAGAAGTTATAATTTAGAGATTGTTTAAGCTGTTTTTTCTTCTACTTGTATAAGTGAGCATTGAATGAACAAATTAGGGATTCTTTTTCTTTTAGCAGAATATTTTAAATCATAAAAATTTTTAATCTGGCATTTAAGATATTTAAAGAGTTGTTTAGAGACTGTTTGTTTTTTTTCTTTTTTTATAACCGATGAATGGGTAAATAGAAGATTTTTTTAAAGCAGATTATTTTAAATTACGTAAAAATTTTAACTTTGGCATGAATGATTTTTAAATCTGTCATAACTGCATTGCTTAAAGCTGCAATCGTCGGAAATGACAGGTTGTGTAAATCTTTGATTGAAAAGATGGAGCTCGATAGGATGGATTGATTCCTGTAAAGAAGTTATAATTTAGAGATTGTCTCAGTTGTATTTTTTTTTTCTTTTTCTTTTTTATAACTGAGCTGTGAATGGTGAAATTGGTGATTTTTTTCTTTTTTTAGCATTTTAAATTATAAAAATTTTTAAATCTGGTACAGAAAGGTCAGAAAATTCCTAGTCAGAAAATCCCGAATGCTTCATGGTGAGAATGTTTCTGCGCAAGTACGATTGATATAATTTTTTCTTTCTTTTTAACATTTTAAGCTATAAAAGTTTTAAATCAGGAACAGATAGATCAGAAAATTCTTGATACGAATTCTTCTTAGTGATAATGTTTCTGCAAGGGCGACTGGTATTTTATGGGGGGGGGGGGTTAATCATCATGAGAAGGATAACTTTCATCCGTATTCGTTCGTTGTTTTTTTTTTCCCTCCTGTGATTCGTGTTCAGTAGACTGCACTTCGAAAAATCGCTTGCCGCAGATCGGAAAAAGCAGAAAATTTCATATCATTTATTGTTGCTTGGAGCCGTTTTATTTTGGTGTCATAAAACCACAACTAACGGAAATGACAAATTGTGTAAGTATTTGAAAAAGGATCACCCCAAAATTTTTCAATATATTAACCCTCTCGTCACCGAATTATGAAAAATCAGAGAAAACAAATCTTTCTAGCATTTAATGCATCTGAAATACTATTATAAATCATGAAAAAATATTTTTTTCTAATGTCGATTAATGTCGATAATAATAATTTTTCTAATAATAATTTCTGCATTTTCGAAGCATTTTGTTATGCTAAAATTAATTTAAAAGGATGCACATATTAGGTAAAGGTTGAGGAATAAGAAAAAAACTATACTTACCGTAAAAAGAAAAAAAAACGGTAAAAAAGCAGCGTAAATATTTTCTTAATTTTTCTCCTGAAACAATGAAGCGAAAACTGTAAAAAATGATCTAAATTGACTAGTACTGCAATCTAAGCACGATTTATGCATCTAGTTAAGAGCCTCATATACTTTCTACATGAATGAATGATAGTGATATCACTGAAAGAAAAAAATACTAAATTCAATTCTTTTCTGTCTAAATATTGCTATTTGAAATAGGAGCCTCATATGAGGTTCAGGGTGACGAGAGGGTTAAGGCCTACCGGAAGTCATTGTTTAAAGCATTGTCTTTTCTATCTTACATTATTTGCTAAACATTATTTTCAGAGCCCTATTACTGGCAGGGCAATTGACCAGGGGGTTTATATATTTAGGAATCAAAAATTACTTTACATTTTCCACTTTAACCCATTTATGCCTAGTGTCCCTTTTTTGGGACGGCATTTTCGCTATTAGTCGAAAACGTTATTTATTTTTCCTAGCCTTTGTTCATGAGTAGTGAGCCTCAACTCTACAAAATATTTTAACCTGACCAAGTAGGATGTTGATATTTCGATTTTTATGCATAATGATTTTAAAAGAAATCATCCCTTGTTCAAGCAGTTGACATGAGAAATTTATCTATTATTTCGGTTATCAGTAAAAATCGAAGAAAGTCGCAAAAATATCCAGGCACAAATGGGTTAAAAAGTTTACTAAAAATTACAAAATACAAAAACTATGTATATAAAAAAATAAATATAATTTATATTATTTTTGAATTATGAAGTACAAAAAATGAGAGCAAAGCAAATTTAGTACACTTGCATGTACAAATTTCCATCAAAAACATTTTTTTTTCCATTCGTTGTAAAGCTCTGGTAATTGATAGAGTATTTTGACATAAAATTGCATTGAGATCATCTGTTTCACAAACATGCAATTTGTTTATTACCGACTATTAAAAAAAGGGTTGGGAGGGGAGGAAAAGAGGATATCTAAATATTTTCAGAATAGCATCGAAATAATAGTAATAATAATAATAATAATAATAACATATATATAAATATATATATACAGTGTAAATCGCTACCAGGCTGAAAAATTTACAGGAAGTGTAGAGGGGTACAGAGAGGAAACGTCGTATTCGTGTATCAGTTAATAATCACTGTAGAAGAAATGTTCAAGTGATAGTAAACTTTCCGACCATGGTTTTTCAAAAACTAATCCCTCTTTCCCCGATTGCTCTTGATAAAAATTGCTATTTCAGAATTGTTTCTTTCATTACATTAATGAAATTGTCAGAGGAAAGCCCATTGTTTATGAAACTTGGTTAAGAAATTAGACGCAGACTTCAACGCGTCTTCCAAAGTGATTATTAACAGGTACATGAAAACGACGTTTCCGACCCCACATTGCTGTGTGATTCTGAACCGTCACTGTACCCCCTTACGCCCCCTGTACGTTTGTCAGTCTAGTAGCGATCCACCCTGTGTATATGTATATATATATATATAATTGAATGGGGCGAATTAAGGAAAGTTATTGTGTAGGACACCTATTTTTGCCTTATCAAGGGTCCCTAAATTGCCTTGATCAGGCTCTGATAATTGTCATGGATGTAACGTGTATAAGTGTATTGTGTAAGACAAACCTACTCAAGGGGTATCTGCCTTGGGGGGGGGAAGGATCGGAGAACTTTCAAAGTACTTCCTACCCGTATTCGCATTACATCTTTAGAAAATCTCTTTAAACTCTAGACCAGGGATGGGCAAACTTTTTCGTTCGCGGGCCAAAAATCGAAAAAAAAAAAATTGGCGGGCCAAAATAAATTTTTCTAAAATTTTAAAAACAATATACAAGTATTAAAATTTAAATATGTTAATGAGATGAATGAAATTGCGATTTCATTTTTAAAAGTTCCTTATAGTGAGGTTCGAAGTGAGATGCACTGATTCTAAGGAACGAGGCTAAATACTCATCTGCCAGTCTACTTCCGAAAGAATTCTTTCTAAGGTTCATAGTTGAAAACACTTGTTCACATGTATAAGATGAAGCAAACATAGCACTGATTTTCTGGGCGGGAAACTTACTTTCGATAATGATTTGTAAAACTCTAGCTTTTGCATATTTAGAAACAACTGCTCGAGATGACTGTTAGATTGCAACTCGATTCATTTAAGCTGCAAATCAGACATCACTGCTTCACAACTTACATTGAAAGGCATGGTAAAAATATCCAATTCTGTTTGAATGGCACTGAAAACATGAAATCTGCGTTCGAACTCAAAATGCAGTTTTTTCAAGTCATCTTCGTAATTCTTAATATGAATATATAATATATAAATATATATTTTCTTTTAATTTCCGTCGGACCGGCCAATTAAAATTCTGTCCGCGGGCCGGATTTGGCCCGCGGGCCGTAGTTTGCCCATCCCTGCTCTAGACCGTCAGATCAACAGCCTCGCAGTTAGCCAGAACCTTGGGTCATCACCTTGGGGAATAACATTTCAAACATCTACATGTGAGCCCTGCTTAATAGAATAGCCAATTGGCAGCGAAAATGTATTCTAATTTACGGGATATTCCATTATCCCGTATCACATTGATTAATTGCTATGGTTTGGTACACTGAAAGCTTAGTGCAATAAGCGGGATATTCCTTTAAGCGGTAGTCTATTAGGCGGGCTCGACTTAGAGACCTCCTCAGGCCTGAAAATTGAGTCCTGGCCCTGCCCGAGTCCGACGATTGTTGTAATTTTAGGCCCGGCCTGAGCCCGTAAAACATTTGAAACAAACATCACGGCCTGGCCCGGCCCGTACGGGCGCATTGTTGAGGAGTAATAATTCGAACATTTAAAAAATATATATAGAAACGACTAAACAGATTGATAACTAAATATTTTTTAGGCATTTCATATTAACCCTTTGAGGCGCAACCCTTTCCCAATGCTGAGAAAAGGACAGCCGTTGCCATCGCTCGACTTAACTACCAGCAAGATGGCGGACGATCGAAACGTATCGAAACGTTCATCGCCTGTCACAGATCTAGAGACCCTTTTTTTTTGACGACAGCTCGCTGTGCTCGCGCACAGCCAGCTGCGTCAAACAAAGGGTCTCTAGATCTGTGGCAGGCGATGAACGTTTCGATCGTCCGCCATCTTGCTGGTAGTTAAGTCGAGCGATGGCAACGGATGCCCTTTTTTCAGCATTGGGCAATCTATCCAGCTGTTCTCGCGTTCTTCCATTTTTCGGCAGATGTCAGTGCTATTAAAAATAATCGTGACAATGTTTTTTGCGGGAAATGACGTGCTAAAAAGTAAAGGATTCTCGTGGAGCTCTGTCACCCGTGACAATTTTTTTTGCGGGAAATGACGTGCTAAAAAGTAAAGGATTCTCGTGGAGCTCTGTCACCCGCAACTATTTTTATAGAAATCAAATCTATTCTTCGTGACGGGCAGCAGTCAAAACGTCAGAGTTCGGCGTTCCCGGAGCGGACACACTGCGCCTTAAAGGGTTAAGCAAAATAATTAACTTTTATAGGGTTGCAGGAAGGCGAAAAAAAATAACACTAGAACATGCTTGGTGCTGTATGACATGCTCGGTGCTGTACGAACAAATACCGAGCCCTTTTTACGAAGTCCCGAGACTAAAGGATTGTTTAAAAGCACCCGCAGTGTTTATCGCCCGGCATTACGCAACGCCCGAGTAGGATAGATGCTTCGCGCGATACGCCAATGGCCCCGCGAAAATAAAAAGTCAACACTCCCGTCTATTTTTGGCGACTGGCAATCAACTGATGAGTCCTCGGGGGTACATTTCGGACGCCTTCTTTGAAGATATTTTTATCGGCGCGAGATCGGCCGAGCGGCTATTAAATAAGCGGTTTTTAAGCACCGGATGTGCTGGGCGAGCTATCCGCAGAAATTGCGGAGATTTTTGGGGGGTTGCGCTAGCGGTGTGTGGTCGGTCTCGCTTAACCCTTTGAAGCGCAATCACTTTCCAATGACGAAAAAGTGCAGTCGTTGCCATCGCACGATTTAAGTACCAGCCAGATGGCGATCGATCGAATCTACCTAGCTTAAGAGCTTCATAGCTAGTACATGAAGCTTACACTAGGTTCATACCCTACTAGCAATTTTTTTCGGGCTACCACCGGCCACGCAGCCAGCCGGTGACGGCCCGAGCAAAATTGCTAGTAGGGTAGCTAGTACATGAAGCTTAAGAGCTTCATGTCAAAAAAATATTCAAACTATTTTTTTGACACAGCCGGCTGTGCGCCTTTCGACATTGCACAGTCTACCCATAGATATCCTCTTTGAGTATTTAGTTCAGGTATGGGCAACCTTTGAAAAGTTGCGGGCCAAATTTTAGGATGTTAGCGAAGTCGCGGGCCAAACTTTAGAATGTTAGCGAAGTCGCGGGCAGTATAATTGGGATTTATATGGGATTCTGAATGGTTTATATGGGTTTTTATACAGGGTTTTGATATGTTCCGCGAGTTGGATCAAAAGTCGTGGCGGGCCACATCCGGCCCGCTGGCCGGTGATTGCCCATATGTAATAGTTGAAATCAAATTTATTCTTCCTGAATCAAAACAGACAAAATGTCAGAGTTGTGTCACTTTAAAGGGTTCCTATGCCAAAAGTCTCTGAAACCAGTAGAAAAAGACGCTAGGTTTCACCCCCCCCCCCAAGTCGCTAAATTTTTTATTATAAAATGCACTTCATTCGCTCTTTCTAAATTTTTATTGTGGAATGCGTTGCAATAGCTTTTAAGCGGCTTTAATGATTGCATGTTTATTGGGTTTTTCGTAAAGTCATTTCGTTTTTCAAGAACATGAGGAACCCATATGTTCATGTTTGAGGCATTTCAAATGATCATGAAGGGTCGAATTCGATCAATTAAATCTTTCAACGGTCTCAAGAGTTGTTATTCGCCAGTTTTCATCCCTTAATGCTTTTAATAAGTTTTCATTAGCTTTAATTAGCCTTCCATAAAGTGGGGCCGCTTCTTCATCAAAATTGCCGGATCAAAATTTTGAAAACCAATTTTGGCTCTGGCGTTCTCTGAATACATCTTTTCCGTACACCCCGGATAATTTTTTTTTCTTTCTTAAACAGTATTTTTATCTTTTCGATAAAGCAAAATATGTCGAAAATGCCGCTTTTCAGTTTCCATATTTGAGGGTGTCGCTACCAAAAATTATTGCGTAGAATCAATCGAGGGCCCAGACAGCACATAAGCTTAAATAAAGCTTGACATTTCTTTGAGTTTGACGGTTCAATTCATTTATTAGGTTATGCTTTTTTAGGTTAAGCTTGCAGCAAGCTTGGAGATACAAAAAAACTGCGTCAGCAAATATTTTCCCGCCGAATTTAAGCAATTTGAACTGTCAAGCTTGAATACAACTTGATTACTGCTTGATTTGGAAAGCCACATCCATATAACAAATAATTTATTATCAGTCATAAATGTACTTGACCATAGAATTAAAAAAAAAAGATTCTATATTTCCAAATATTGAAATTCTTCAAAATAAAATACAAAAAAATAAAATAAAATCAGTCGTTTGTCTCGATTTTGGCCAATATTGCCCAACATGAGTGTTGTGATATTGAAAGTTTTAAAACGTGTGCTGCTTTTAAGTTTATATTATGCTTATTTCCCTATTAGTAGAGTCTATAAATCACACATGACATTATTTTAATTTTCATTCATCACATGGAAAGATAAAAGGAAATAGGCATCGGCCAATACCAATTTCGATAAAAAACGGCATGACAACCATAACAGTCACTTCAAACTTTAGTCCTGTCACCGCAAGTGAGATCGGCAAGATGGGGACTTACACGCTTGAAATTTTCAAGCTTAATTCAAGTTCACTGACTTGATAAATCAAGCTTACTGCAAGTTTGATGCAAATTTGCTGTGCTATCGGGGGGGTGTAGCCAAGGGGTGACTGATGGGGCTGGAGCTACCCCCGAATTAAGTAAACATGACATTTGGAGGAAAGTTTCGTATTCGTGGATAAATTTGAAACTTCCTCTGGGGAAATATGAGATTCAGCTACGAGCCTAATCCCCCTTTTCCCCATTTTTTTTTTTCAATTACAAAGTTTTAAACTCGATCTATGAATTAAAATAAACTATGTATACATGTATATATTCATTTTTATATGCAAACACTTTCAGGCATAGTAAAAGGAGCCCACTCCACCTGGAAAAAGGATATGCTATATTGGATACCAGTTTTTAAGTTCTCATCCACCCCCTCCCCCGAAAGAATTCTTGTCTCTACGCTACTGTCAAAATATTTAATGATTATGCAGCTTAAGTGTGAAGTTGGCTGTAGAAAAATATAACTAAGTCCTCTGTTAGGAAAAAAAGAAATTACTTTCCAAACAACCGAATATGATGAAAATATCTGAAGATTTATTCTCAAGTTTTTGAATATGGGCAGCAGGAAATATCAGTCTTTCCTTAAAATTCAGCTAGTCACCTGCTGTTTAAAAATAAAACCATATCTAGTAACTTATACTGAAACAAATTTATTGTAAGTGCTCCAGTAGAGGGCGATTTGAAATTTTAAGTGGAAAAACACAAGAAATTTCAAGGCTGAATGAAGTCTGCAACTTCGGTATTTAGTTAACAGGGGTTCCTGCCAATTAGATGTTGGTCTTTTATCTCAATGGATAGTTGGAATTTTTTGCTTTTCAACTTAAAATCTCAAATGGCCCACTACTGGAGCACTTACCTTAAGGAACTTTAAATTTATAGAGTAACTGTTCTTCTCTATTCTATGTTTTTAGCTGTAATCTGAATGTCTCCTCGTTTGAAATATCTGTGTTATGAAATTATAAATGCACTGTTAGATCCCTTGACCCTATGAAATGCTCTGACGAAACACTTAGGCAGCTTTCAATTCTTTTAGAAAGTCAGAAATTGAAGAAGCAATAAATGCCCTATCAACCTCATTGATAATTAATTATTACGCAAGAAAAATACCGATTTCAATTGCGTATTTCATATAATTATATTTTCTATTCATTTTTCCAAAGGGTTTTTTTGCGTTTTGAAATATAATCCAGCACAAGATGATTGACAGATGTAATTGTTTCATGCAGGTTATGTGATCAATCAAACTCACAGATATTCGGGTCATGAAAAATCTATTAAAGACCTTGGAAACTTTTAAAAACTGCTGGTGTATTTTAAACTGCTTATTAAATATCTTTTTAATCGGAAGATTGAAAGTTTGTGTAATTTGCTTGTTTTATGTTATGTTAAGCCTACTGGGGAGAGGTGGCTTGGGCAGAGGACTTCTAAGGGGTTCTAGAGCATATTCACATTGTATCTGGAAGAAAATCGTCCAAAACTCCAGACCGTTAGATCGGCGTCCGTGCGGTAGGGCCGAGCGCGGGACCTTCACAGTTTCACCATCTACTATGTTCAGTGTCTTACCCACTCGACCATATCGGGGCCGATCAAAAGATTGAAAAATAGAGTTTAGCGAAGATATATTTGATCAATTATTGTATTAATTTGTACAGGGTTTGAAAACTAAAAATTAGGTTTGGGGTAAAGTGGGTTGAAACCAAATATTTTTTTATTTATTGGCTATTTCCTGTTGCTAATTTTGCTGTTTGCTGAAACGTTTTTGTGTTATTTCGTGCAATGCATTTATTACCTTCACACAAAAAATCTTATATTATTGCTTTAAATTCAGAAATTATCAAAAGGCTTTAAGATCAGCTTTTTTTTAAAAAAAAAGAAGGTGGGGTAAAACAGGTAATATTACCTTAAGAGTCGGATCGCTTTGATACAATCGTGCCTATCTCTGAATTTCATTGGGAACGAAAAACATTCGAGGTAAAAAGGTTTTGACTTATAAAGGTTTTAAATGCGTCCAATTGAAAAACGTTTTCATTTCTTTTATTCTAGAAAAATGTAGTGGCGTGATCGCATATTAAATGTATGATCGCAAATACATAATCCCAAAACATTTTTTTTTCATTCATAAAGTACCTTTTGCAATAAAAAGTAGTCTTTCATTAACTTTACACTAGCTTTCGTCGTTTCTGTTGGTTTTTCTAAGGTTAATAAAAGCTGCAAATCTCTCGTGGCCAAAATATTTCTGATATTTAAAAAAGTTGTTATGTATTCTGCAGCCTTCCCTTCATCTTTTGTTGTCGCTTTAAGTTATGGAACTTCTGTTGTTGAAGGTATGTGGTCTAGGAGGAGATCGATTTTTATGGTTTACACTACCCGAAAATGGAGAATGCAGATGTTTTGTGAATTTGTTTTCGAGATGAACAAGGAAAACGCATTCAATTTAGATAGTAAATGCAGTGAGTTTGATAAATTTCGATATACAGGATTTCACAAAAGGTCTTTGACAAACTTAACATGCTGGTCTGGCATGTCATGACAAACGAGATTTACACAGGAACTTGTATCCGAAAATGCACACGGCGACCACTAGAGGGCGATGTTTTCTGAAGCGTGATCGTTTCAGCCTGGGACACTGCCGGAGATGGATGAATCGGCTTACTTACTCAGATTTGGCCGATATGCATTGCGTGTATGGTGCTGCAGATGGTAATGGACGAGTGGCAGTACCTTGAGCACTATGTTCTCAGTCGTGGTGGGAGAAATTATGTCAAAAGAAGTGTGATGTTTACTGAATTACTTATAAATTAATATGGCTTCCCATCTGTGGCATCATACACGTAACGCATATCGGTTTCTGAGATAGTAAACTGATTCATCAATCTCCAGCAATGTCCAAGGCTAAAATGACCACGTTTCTATAACCGCGCAAGCATTGCCTCCTCGCGGTCGCCGTTTGCAAATTTCTGTGTAAATCTTGTTTGTGATAGTGTGACAGACCAGCATGCTAGGTTTGGCAACGACTTTTTGTGAAATCCTGTATATACAAAACTGTTTAGAATTACATCAGTTTCTAAAAAGCATACTTAAAGAGATTTTAACGTCCCTCAGTGATCTAGTCACTAAACTCCGTCCCCGTTATAACACGGAAAGTGAAGCAGCATCCGGCTTGGCCAGAGCTTCGGAGGGTGAACTCCTCTCACGGCTGGACTGCTTCTGAACCGCGTACGCTAATGGGACCTAGTGCACGTAAAATCCGTCGTGGCTTCAATGCCCTCCATGTTCAAACGTTACCTCTGAGTGTGCCGATTTCAGGTTGTGATTGGTCCCTCATCTGAATTGGTTCAAAATTAGGGCCCGACAAGCAGAAGTCCAACCCCCTCGGGGTCATTGGCACCCATTTCCATGGATAGCGCGATCGTCTATCAATGGACATAAGAACAACAACAACAAGATAGATTTTAACAACATGAATAGCTGGTGTAATATTAAGTAAAACAGCAGGATCCTAATCAACTTTCATCAACAATGGCCCTTGGAGCATGTTTGCCAACAGCCCCATTGCTGGAGAGACGCAGTTATGTGTAATTGTAACCCATTTTTCAATCAACTTAAAAAAAGAAGAAACAGGCATGGTTAAAGAAACGGCGATTTCTTCGGGAACAAAAATAGAAACGCTGGAACTATTTTGGAAAGCGGTGTCCCTTCCTTATCGCCAAAGCGCCATCTCATCTTTCATACAGATATGAGAGGTGCACTTTGTCCGTCAATGGCTAAAGGGCTCCCTCGCCCGGTGACGTAGACTTTCAACAGCTATCATAACAATCGATCGGAATTGGTTTAAGTGGATTCTGACCGATGACCATTTGGGTTTTTTATTTTAGTTATTGAAACCTTTGAAGCGCAACAATTTCCAAAGTGTGGGAAGCCGTACAGCCGGCTGTGTCGGAAATGTTCTTTAGCTCTGTGTCACGCACTGGGCGATTCGATCGACGGCCATCTTGCTGGTAGTTAAATCGTGCGATGGCAACTGTGCACTTTTTACACATTGGTCAGTCCATCTAGATATCCTCATTCAGTATTTAATTGCAATTAAAGGTATTCTTACGGTGCCAGATCCCCCCAGATAGGGAGGCGATGGGTAGAGGGGGGTGCCTTCCATTTTTAGTGGGCCTCAGTGGGAGGAAGTACGACTGTAGCCCGGTGGTCCCCTAATTTTGAACCAATTCCAGAAGAGGGGCAAACCGCCTGAAATCGGCACCCCCCGAGATATGGTTTAACAACTTTGATGACATTGGAGCCACGACGGAATTTGCGTGCGCCAGGTCCCGTTAGCGTACACGTTCCCACAGCAGTCGAGCCGAGAGGGAGGTGACCCTCCCACGCACTGGCCAAGATGTATTCTTCGTGAATCAAAAAAGCCAAAATTTCAGAGTTGTGTCCTCACAGCGAGGACACGGCACGTTAAAAGTTTAATCGTAATGTCACATCAACGTGGCGAATAGTGTACGAAGGTCATCATCAAATCGAATTCTCTTTGAGATCATTATTTGAGTTCGGTTTTATTTTTAACACTTTCCAACAATGTTGATAAGTACTGTGATTTCTGTTTGTCTGGCCTCTAACTGTCTTTATATTGTTGAAGAAAACTCTGTGTCCGTGTTCGTAGCTTAAAAGTCCAGTGTATGTCGAAAGTTCTAGTAAATACTCCAGTTGAGAGGACAAAACACATCGATGTGTTTTGCCGATTTTAGAACTTCGTCTAACAGTCTGTTATACACAGTTCACAGAAATTAACAGTCAGTAACTTGCTTTACACCAGTCAGCTTAACACAGAAGCTTTTTCATATGCTGTATTCCTCACACTACAAAATCGTTCCACAGTCTAAAATGCAGTGGAAAGTCTCGAGGAAAATCATCACCAGTTCCTCAGGATTCAAAATGAAGAATTCATTAACAGCTTTCAGGAGCAAGCTTCTCAAAACAAGCGATAGATACCATACAGCACATAATACAAAGCCCTACTAATGCAGTGAACTGACTTTGGAGCATTCACTCCATTGAATGTCTCTGGAGTGACCCTTCTCTTTATAGCTTAAGTTGACGTTACGAGAAAATTCTAGAGAAATCCACTTCCAGAGAAATCACGTTGAATCGAGAACCTTGATTGCGTAATAGAAATGCAATTGAATAAAACTTGGCCATTACGAAATACTAATGCAGGAAAGCAAACATTACAGGCCCCATTAGCAAAATCGCGCCAAATGTCTCAAGTGTCGCCACGCTTGGCAACTTTTTGGTGAAATGTCGCCAAATTTGGCGCCAAAACAATATTCCAAAATTGAAGTCTGCTAATCGAAATCATGAATATTACCCGAAAATTCCCCGAAAGAGAAAACCTTATGTTAAAAATAATGGGGACATCCAAAATTTCCTACCTCGCGGTCTAGTTAACCAATTTTGATGCATTAAAATTAAAATATATATTATTTGAAGCGTAGAATACGAATTTTAGACTAGCTTATTCCCCAGAAAAGCGTGTCACCCAAAAAATTTGTAACAATAGTCATCGATTACTATTAGTGTTATATGTACTATTACTATATCTTTGGTACTTCTTCCCGGTGATAAGTGAGCATCATCCTTATGATAATTAAAAATGAAAATTTATTCCCAGAAAACCAAAAACCTTTTGTCACTTGACAATGTCTAGTCATCTGACTATTTAGTTGATTCTACTCGATTTTAGTAGACTTCGTTTGTTTTTTTCTTTTTTGTTGTTGTTGTTCCTACTAAATTTTCTAATTCCCGATACACCTTATCTTCACACTAGATCTCGAATATAAAAATGGAATGGGAAGTAATGATAAATAATGTAAACGGGGACACACACATAGAGAAGTCCAGGCCACAAGCCATGCCGTTTGACACAAAATATACACTGAGTGTCACTCTTATCAACACAAAAGGCCCATCGGGAGTGCGTAGGAGGGGGGGGGAAGGCGGGGGGTGCTAGAACAGCCATGCAGTAGCAGCTATTGCCCCCCCCCTCTTCCACCGTTCCCTTTTAGCAGCAGCAGCAGCAACTGCGCTTTCAATTCTTATCTTGGAAAAGCCAGCTCCCTCCGATTTACAAAGGCACTCATCTGACTTCCAAGGCGCCATCTTGATGGAGATAAAAGTAGCCTATCGCGCCAAGGGATCTAGACCGGACCCACTTGGCGATAGGACGGGTAGAGTTTTGGCGGCATTTTTGGCTCTAGGTCAGCATTTCCTTTCCTTTTCCATCCTAAACGTGAGATATTTTCGTCGATGTTACGATAGTACAGAGGAATAAATTAAAAGAGAGAGAGATAAGTCACGACCAGTGCACTAATTATGATGCCGTTTCAGTTGGCTTCAACGTACTTTCTTGAAAATTTGCACTAGAATGGTCAGTCGAACTAAATGAAATTACAGGCATTGACGATTTTTTCCTGGAGTCAGTAATTTTTTTCGATGCCTGTAAATTTATAAACTTGCGTTTATATTGTTGAGAAATTACAACCAATGACCGTTATGCCAATATTCCTTTATCCTTTATGCCAATAATTTCTTCCAGTGCCTGTAAAGTTACTGCCCTTCCTTCTAAATTTTAAAATTTGCACTTATAGAGTTGAGAAATTACGGGAACCGACCTTTTCTTCTTAATGCCAGTTTTTTTTTTCAAAGCCTATTATGTTACTGCTCTTCCATCCCAATTTTTAAATTTGCATGTATATAGTTGAGAAGTTACAGCATTGACCTTTTCCCTTAATGGCAGTAATTATTTTCAATAAGTGTAAATTTACTGCTTCTCCATTCCAATTTTTAGATTTACGTTTACATAGTTGAGAAATAAGCATTGACTACCCCACCCCCCTCTTTATGTGCTGGCTAACGAACCAAGGGCGGTTCCAGACTGAATTCTCAGAAGGGGGCCATTGAGCATTTTACATAGGTCCATAAATCGCTCAAAATGCAAATTGATCATGTTAAATCATGAAGTAGATACACGGGCAGTCAAAAAGTACCAGGAAAACACCCACCACTATTTTGTTACTAACGGTATTCAAAACAGGCAGTGTGATGGAAGTGTAGCTGAAGGTGCTCGCAAAGGCGGATCCAGGGGGAGGGCGCAGGGGGCGCGCGCCCCCTCCGAGAAAAGTATATTTACACTAGATAAATGGGGCTTTCACCAATATTGAGTGTTCTTTACACTAGATAAAATGAGTATTTACGATTTGCGCCCCCTCCGAAAAAAGTTTCTGGGTCCGCCCTTGGGTGCTCGTAGGAGTGTGTGGTGATCAGTTGGCGTGATGTCGAAGTTCAAGCAAAGGGCGAACATGAAGTTCGTGTGCAGGTTGGGGGCATGTGCGGATTGGGGACAATGAAGGTATGGTACACCCTGAATTTGTACCAGCTGCACAAGCTGTTAACGGTCTTTTTACGTGCAAGTTTTGAAAAGGGAAACGTCCCGCCAAATGGCAAGGAGGATGGTCATTGAATCACAACTCCCTCCCTCCACACATCGATTGTTGTGCAGGCATGGTTCGCAGAAAACATTCCTCTCCACCACCAGTCTCCCTACTCACCGGAATTAGCACTGTCGGATTTTTGGTTCTTCCCCAAGATCAAAATGGACCTCGAAGGTAACCATTTTGACTCTGCAGAAGACATCAAAGCCAACGCGACGGCTGAATTTCTGAAGATACCGAAACAGTACTTTCAGTATTATTTCCACCAATAGCAGAAGCGAGGGAGCAAGTGTGTGTGTTCTGAAGGCGCCCACTTGGAAGGCGATTTAGTACTTGTGTATGTACATTGTGGTAATAAAGAGTTACACCACAATTCCGGGAACTTTTTGACTACCCGTGTATGATCTAAAGTTGTAAAACAAAATTTCGGAGGGGGCTGTGGCCGCCTCACTAGAGCCGTCCTTCTAACGAATCATTCTATCACATCTTGTATTATAGTTCAATTCCCGCCCAGGCCTCTCAATTGGTCCTATTTTTTTAAATTCCTAACTTCATCAACGTTTTATTTATATAGCCAAGTATTTTAATGGTTTGATAGACGAAACCTTAACATCTAAAAGAACATTTAACAACTGTTGAAGAAGCAGAACATTTTACTCGATTATTTATAGAGGTAGGAATTTAAAAAAAATAGGACCAATTGAGAGGCCTGCCCGCCTTGGGCTTTGGTGTTACCTTAATAGGAGGTAACGTTGGCCGCCTATTGAGTACCCTCACAATAAAATGGCGAATACTTTCGGCCCTTGGTCGTGGCGAATGCTTGATGGTCAAGAGCCCGTCCTTGTACGTTTCCAATTATCCGCACGGAAACAACCACTTCGGAAAATGGTTTATGATTGATGCACTTGACGCATCTTCCATGCTTGTTTGTGATATCCTCACAGTACCTTGACCTTTTATAGGAGAGAGGATGGGCTTCAGATTGAATAGAAGGGTACAGTAGTGAAGCGTTTAGAGGTTTCGAAGCTTAGGTTTCGAATCAAAAGTTCCCGAAACAATATTGAGTGAGAGGTGTGAGACACCCACTGGAGGGGCCGACCCGAAGGTTTACGGCATAAAATCCCGTAAACCTTGTCCTCCTTGTCCCGTCAAACAATATTGAGTGGCGGCACATGCCCCATAAGCGGCCATGTGGTCTTAAATGACAACCGGCATGCAGAACTGCTTTTTGCGCAAGTAGCTAAAGTAACGTTGCGGTGATGTTGCGTCATTTTAAAGCTGAAGATTACGGTGACGGGGTGTGGACACCTTAGAAACACAAGCTTGTTTGAATACATCCCACGAGTAGCGTTATCAGCCATCACCAACGTTTGGTCTTCCTTTTTTTTCGTTATCTGATGCTAAAGTATCAAGTGGAGTTATTTTTGTCAGTTGGAACAGAGATATCAAACTCAAATATTTGCTCGTTCCCATTGAAACACTCTGGCATTTCAGTTCGAAATTGAAATGAAAAGTCAAATGAAATGTGGACGTGTTCTTAGTGTATTATTATTATTATTATTATTATTATTATTATTATTTCAATTATCATTTTTTTTATTATTAACACTATCCGAACACCAGTAGCTTAGCCAAGGGGTGATAGGGGGTCACAACACCCCAATAAGGAATATCTTGCCATACAATAATGTATATTTTTCACTTCCTTAACACTCACAGGCATACATATATGTGAGTTGCAGTAGTCGTAACCCCCCCCCATGAAAATTTTCTGGCTACGCCACTGCCGAACACTGTTAAAAAGTATTTATGATACCTGCTTGTCGGTATCCTAGTGAAATTGAGAAAAGATTGATGTTAACTGAGAACTAACTATTAATACTGAATCAGGATTAACGATTAGAAGTTTTAGTCACTGATCACAGCTAGGAATATCGTTAATCGACTGAAAATATTTATTGAATAATCAGGATTAACGATATTGTTAAACGTTATTACTAACGATATCATTAATCGCGATTTCTAACGATATCGTTCTGATTAAAATTTTCAATTATCAATCATAATTGTAATTAAATATTAACTGTTAATTTTCAGTTGTTTATCGCGATTAGTTTTTATCAATACTGAACGACCATCAATATCTGTAGGAAAATTTGAATATTTTGTGATCTGTCGGGAGTGATTAGTGTAATTTCATACTGAAGTACTATCTGTTTAAGTTGGGTTGATTAATGAAGAAGAAAATTATATTTTAAAGGAAAAATTAAACAGTAAATACACACACACACACACACACACACACATTACCTATGCTAAATAAATGAAGCGTTGGATACATCCTCTCAAAAATGTTTTTGTCATGCACGATCGTCAAGTTCCAGCATATTTTTGAGACTTATCGCAAAATTTGGGATCTACAGTTTTTAAAGTATGGGAATATCTGTATTTCTAAATTTTGTATTTCTGTCTAAATTTTGTATTTCTAAAATCTGTATTTCTAAATTCTTATTTTCTTTGAAAATACGTTCACTGAAGGATGTATTAAAAGCGAGTTGGTATTCATGCATATCCTAAACTTTGTTTTATTTTACCTCTAAATTCTGCTACCAGCCACAAATATTAAAAATGATTTTCTTTTACCCGAGGATGTAAAAAAAACATAAATAAATAAAATAAAATAACCGCCACACGTAAAAAAGAATAACTTCGT
The DNA here is from genome assembly GCA_038373885.1 of Cheiracanthium punctorium. Lineage (NCBI taxonomy): Eukaryota > Metazoa > Arthropoda > Arachnida > Araneae > Cheiracanthiidae > Cheiracanthium > Cheiracanthium punctorium. The sequence goes on along the minus strand of JAWZYV010003523.1, from coordinate 93,253 downwards.
AAAAACACCTCAGCATAAATTTTACATGAGGAGTGACAAGTTAAAAGCAGCGACAGAAAATTGCATTTTTGTTAAGAGAATTTTTGAAGAGTGATGAAGAAAAAATATACCTGTGTTCCAAAGAAGAGAAGTGAAAAAAAAAGTTAAGATTCTTAACAAATTCCCTCCTTTTTCTATCGCCAACAAAACACAAGAGCAGGAAGGGGTGAAAAAAAACAGCGCCAAACGCCTCCTCAAAGAAAAGTAGCTAAAAAAATTGGTTGCCGGGTATGTCAAAACATTTTTTGAGAAGTCAGTTTGGGACAGTGTTCCGTTTCTTGCTTAGATGCTTCCGATATTTCTAGAAAAATCAGGAAGTCGACTTAATTCCAGAAGAAAAGAAGTGACGAGGGAAAAAACGTGTTCTTGAAACTAAGTGATTAATTTTTTACTATTATCATTATTTGCAGGTTATATGTATGTAAATAAGCTGATAAGATTGTTATCGCAACTTTCATGTAAGATCTTGCTTAACATGGATCAGAAGTGAGAGATAAGAACTGGGAATTGAGCTCATAGTTTCTATCAATAAACTAATGATTTTTAAAGAGTAATTTTTAAATTCACAAAATTCTATAAAAATTTGTTTGAAGATTCTGTCTACAGTTAAAAATAAATACATATACATAAAAAAGAAAATGCATGTAAAAAAGAAACAGAAATATATAATTGCTTTGAATTCTGATCATGGATTATAATACACTTTCCAATATAATGAAACCAGCAAAACAAATGCCGCACCGGTTATGATACATTTTCCAGCATGATGAAATAAAAGAAAACAAATCCCGCATGGGTTGATACACTTTCCTATAACGAAACCAGAAGAGCAAATGATGCTTGAATTACAATACAATTTCCAACATGATTACAATAATAATAATAATAATAAAAGAAAAAAAAAGACGATGGGGTTAGGATACATTTTCTAATGTAATAAAATCAGGAAAACAAATGACGCATAGGTTATGATACACTTTCCAATATAATGAAACAAGAAAACCAAATAGGGCTGACTGAGGCCCTAAGCACCAAATAGGGACCAAATAGGGCCAAATAGGGCTGAGGACCAAATAGGGCTGACTAAGGCCCTGAGGTCTTAATTCTCCTGGGAATCATCAAATTGCTGATTCAAATTTTCAAAATTTTGGATAAAAAATCTCGGAAAATATTTAAAGTTCTCTTGTTTTTATCAACAAAGAAAGTACACTGATAGTACAGTAATTTTTTCCAGGTAAAAGGGACATATGATGTTATTCAACTTTCATTAGATTTAATTTTACCAATAGCTTAAAATGTCTTATATACGTATAATTGTTTCAATGCTGTTCTTCTAAAATTTAATGCAACTTTTGAACAACTTCTTAAGCTTAATCTCGATAAAATTTAGAATCCCCCCCCCACACACACACACGAACTCAACTGTGGTGAAAGATTTAGGGGGGGAGGAAATATTAAAAACATACAGTACTTTCTTTCTTTTCTTTTTTACAAGAATAACGTCTTAGTCTTTTTGCAAGGGGCATATTTTTACGATTTAAATTCTTTTCTGAATGTTACATCCGATACATAGTTTTAGAGCATCTCGTGAAGAAACATCACTCATATTTCCGAGCTTTTAATGTCCTTGAGGTTTATTTATAAAACTTTTTAAAACTCCCATGACCCCTGTAGATCTTTAAAAAAAAGCCTTAAAATGTTCTACATATTTTTTAAACTCAGTCTAAAAAATGCATTTCAACTGACAATTATATAAATACGTTTTCAAGCAACTCATACTGAAAAACGGTATAAGTTCTTTTCACTTCATTCTATGGAGATCTTTATATGACTTGATGAGCTGTTACCAATATAAATAAATTATTTGTTCAATACATTGAAAAGCAGTATTCAAAAACTTGGGTAAGTTTTCCAATTTCGATATAAAAGATCGGTTACCGTGAAAGAACTTATTATACGCTCTGTGAAATAAATTTCAAAATAGTGACAATTTCATAAAAGCTTTTTCAAATTTCTCTCATAAATTGATTACTTTTTACATGTCCAGAATGGATTTAACCCAATTTTTTAAATCTTTGCTGATACGTATTCATGAAATTTAAACTTCGTGAGACAAAATTGGAGTTCTTTTCACTAGACATCTTTATTTTATTTTTATTTTTATTTTTTTGAAAGAAAAGTAAAACATATTAAACGTCCTCCCATCTATCTGGTTTATCGACAGAAGATACTTGTAAAATTCCTGCATTTTTTTACATTTTTTATTCGTGTATGCATTTCATAAAATTGGTGGCATCTCCATTAGGGGTGTATAAATAATCGAATTTCGGAGCCTTAATAAAATTCGATTTATTTCCAGAGATCATCAACAAGTTTTTGAATGGGTGACGACTCCTTTTAATTCAATCAACAAGCACAACAAAAGGGGCGGGGGGCGGGGAAATTCTCACAAAGGGAACCTGATGATCCTCATACTTAGTGTGAGGGGAAGAACAAAAGGTAACAATAGGCGACGCTACAATCGCAGCCGCTTCCATCGAATTCTCATGCTTCATCGTAATCTTTTCTAAGGTAGGAATTATGTCTAGGGTTTAATTCGCGCTGCGTCACTCAATCCCCACCCCCTTCCTCCTTCTACTTTATATTTTGATTACGCATAGAGACTTTCATTGTGTCCATAGAACGAAATAATGATCTTTCTTTTATAATAATTATTGAAAAAATATGTCAGTACGATGGTACTTTACTATTTAAGAAAATGTTGTATGTATTGTTCAGTTTTAGGGAAACTGATTGATATTTTGAATTTTTTTTTTAAATATTTATTTGATATATGTTCAAAAATGCACTCTAAATTAAAATCAATGCATTGGTGTATGTAAAAATTAGTTTTCAAGTACTCCAATTTCAGATTTGACTGCACCTTTTTTTCCCGCCGTTTTCTATATTCTATTGTGTTCTGTCACAGAGATATTTTGTTCTTTCCCATAAAAGTTGGATTTTTTAAAAATTATTTATATAGAAAAAACTCTGTGATGAATGTTGTTGTTGTTGTTGTGTTGGAACATGCATTCGGATTTGTGTGCTTGTTTACGAGGAACCGCGAAAAAACATATGTCAATAATGACGATACTTTATCAATAAAAAAATTGCACATTTTGCTCAGTTTTTTTGAAGAACTGAGTATTTTTAATTTTTTTAAATATTTATTTGATACATGTTCAAGAATGCGCTCTAAATTAAAGTTGATAAATTTGTGCATGTTAGTTTTCAAATGCTTCAGTTTCAGATTTGACAGCAGCAATTTTTTCCTCCATATTTCCCATTTTTGCTGTGTTCTGTTACACAGATAGTTAATTGTCGCCTATAAAATGAAACAAGGATATTTTTTTAATTATTATTATAGAAAAATATATGTCAGTACGACGGTACTTTATTATTAAAAAATTGCGTATTTTGCTCAGTTTTTGAAGAACTGATAATATTGAGTGTTTTTAGGTATTTATTTCATACATGTTCAATAATGTGCTCTAAGTTAAGGTTAATAAATCAATATCAGTCAAAATTAGCTTTAAAATACTTCAATTTAAAATTTGACTGCATAATTAGCCCTTTCCCCCAGAATTTTTTATATCTTTTAATGAATTTTTTTATAGAAATATATTTCAATATCTTCCATAAATATTGATGATTCTTTTAATATAAAAATAGGAACACGACAAAAGAATGTATTAATTTTGTTTAATTTTTGTAATACTAATAACTATAAATTATTATTATTATTATTATTATATTATTAGTTTGTTTGTTCGTTTTTCTTTATGTTATTTAAAAAAGTGTTGCATTCTTCTTCCAGGAGTAAGTAATGCTTCTTTTTCTTTCTTTTTATAAAAAAAAAATGATGAAGTCAAAAATGTATACATTTTGCTTAATTTTTGTTAAACCAGTAATTTTAATTTAAAGTGATGTTTTTATGTATTTTTATACATTTTTAAGAGCGCATTTAGTTTAAAATTTGTGAATTTTAATGTACATTACAATTTATATTAAAAATATCAATGTTCATGACTCTATTCTCTGCGGATTGTATACTTTTTAATTTTGTTCTGTCATACAAAAGTACTTCATTACACTGTGTAGAACTAACTAAATATCTTTATTTATTAGTGCGGAAAATTTACTGATACGGTACCTTACTACTTTTTAAAAACGCATATTTTGTTTAATCTTTGTTGAATTTAAAATTGAGATTTAAAATATTTGATGCTCTTTATTTTAGTGTATGTTTGTGTGAATGCATTTTTAGTTAAGAGCTGATCTGTTTTACTTCATTTCTCTCTTTTTCGTAAGTTTTCTTTACGCTATGCCTCAGAGAGTTTTTTATTGAGTTCTAAGGATTTTTTTTTACTTGGTGTAGAGAACAAATTGATACAACGTTTCTTTACAACAAAAAATTATGGAAAAAAATTGATCAGGATTTGCTGAACCAAATCACATAATTATTTTAAAATCTCTGTAATGCATGTCCAGAATACACCCACTTAACCCATTTATGCCTAGTGTCCTTTTATGGGGACGGCATTTTCGCTATCAGTTGAAAACATTTATTTTTCCTAGCCTTTCGAGTATCGAACCTCATCTCCACAAAATATTTTAACATGACCAAATAGGATGTTGACATTTTAATTTTCATACATGATGATTTTAAAAGAAATCATTCCTTGTTCAAGAAGTTGACATCGGAAATTTTTCTATTATTACTGGTACTAGCAGAAATCGAAGAAAGTCGCAAAAATATTTGGCCACAAAAAAATAATTCGAGTAATAGTCAAATTTCTTACTTTGTCAGTAATTAGTTTTAGAAAAACAGCGCTAGAAAGAAATGTGAGATCTCCTTATTATTCATAACATAACTTTTTAAGGACAACAATATTTTTAATATGAAGCTGACATATTAAATGCTCGAATACTCTTTTGAGAGGGTGTACATCTTAAATTAAAAGACAGATAATTTGCACTTAAGATTTAAATGAGAACACATTGAGTAAAATGTATCTACAAAATCAATTTTAGTTTCGTAGAATATCAATCTAAAAGTTTTCCGTGATGTTTATTTTTCAGATACGTTCTGTTACAAAATTTTATTTCATTGTGAGCTAGTACAATACAATGGACATTTATATTAATGTACAAAAAGCCTAATACAACGGTACTTGACTAAATGAGTTGTTTCAGACATTTTTTCAATGTCTTTCTTTAATATGTTTTTGTCTCGTTCAATTTATAATAGTTTAGATGTATATTGAATTATATTTAAGAATATATTTCAATTAAATGCTCATAAATTGATGCTATTAAAAACATAAATATAAAAAAATATTCATTCTGCATCATTTCTTTCTGTTGTTTATGTTTTTCCCGGCATTCTTTGCGCGAAGAATCTTTCATTGTTCTCAAGAAATAAAAAAATTATCTTTTTATCAATGGAAAAGTTTGATATCATCCTGCTTTACCATAAAAAAAAGGGTGCAAGACAAGGCTATTCTTTTTCCGATGCATAAAGATAAACCTAAAGGTTTCAACATCAGCTACCTATAAATAAAAGTGAAAATCTGCTCGTGTGTATGTTTACAGTGCTATAATTAATAAGTGGCGCAATGCTATACAAATTGTCACAAAAAGGTGGTAACGAGCTTTAATTCTTTATGATTAGTGCACAGTGTAAAGTGAAAATCTTCTCAGTGTATCTTTACAGTGCTATAATTAATAAGTGACACACAATGCTATACAGAGTGTCCCTAAAAGGTGGTAACGAGCTTTAATTCTTTATGGTTAGTGCACAGTGTAAAGTGAAAATCTGCTCGTGTGTATGTTTACAGTGTTATAATTAATAAATAGCGCAATGCTATACAGAGTGTCCCAAAGAGGTGGTAACGAGCTTTAATTCTTTATGATTAGTGCACAGCGTAAATTGAAAAATGTTCAAATAAGTTCGAAAATAAGTCTCCGCTAAGAAAAAATTCCTTCCGTTCTTTCACAAGAAGTTACTTTTCTTAAAACTTTTATGCTACCACCGTACAAAAAACATTCCTAATTAGTAAAATTGGCCCCATACACTAAGGAGGTGATGAACCAAATTTCAACCTTTCATCATGCAAAGTCCAGAGATATCTTTAAAGAAAGATGATCGGGAACTATACATGATTTTGAATGTAAACGTCTATTGTTAGGGTGGAAAAAGATATTCTTTCGTAGTTTCTATACGACCAATAAAATGCGATCTTTCAACAGGGTTTTTTCCCTTCGAGAGCCGTTGAAAAGTGGTTTAAGTCAGCGTTGCATTTATCTTCATATCTCTGACACTTTTTAAGGTATAATTCTCAAAGTTTGCAGGTCACCTCATAAGTGTATGGGACACATTTTACATATTGGGAATTGCTTTGTGGAGGGATCGTGTATAAATTAAAAAAGTGTAACTTTTCGAAAATGAAGGAGAGGAAATTTTTCTTAACGGAGAGTTATTTCCGACCTTATTTCGAACATTTCTTCAATTTACACTGCGAACTTATCTCAACTACATAAAGAATTAAAGCCAGTTGCCACTTTTATGGGACACCCTGTATAATTAGACCCATTGTGGAAAACACTCTCTAATTGCATTCATGTTGCTAAAAAAGCGTACTATGGCTGTATAAGTGGTATTCAATTATTTAATTATTAATTATTAAATAATGACATGCAAAATGAAATGCTTTCACTTAATTTAAAATATTTTCCTAAAAGGCCTAAATAGAGAATGCAATCCTGCACTGTTTTTTGTTTTGCGGGATTGGCATTTCATTCAGCTAAGAATTCATTTTAACAGAGAAAAATAGGACAAAGTAAGATATTACGCTCTATAAAGTGTAAAAGTAGTAATTCATGTTTTTTGATAATTAATACAATAACTTACAGAAATATGAAAATTATAGCAATGATATTCAAAATAATATAGTATTTAGTTCTTAGTTGCTAAAACAGAATGTAAAACAGATAATGTAAAATGCGGGATTGTTTGCTAAGAGACAAATTAGCATGAAATAGCTCTGCTCATTTGGAGAGTGGGAAGTTAAAAAAATTTAGATTGCAATATTTGATCCAGATTCCGATTGCAGGATAATTAGAAAAATTAAAACTTTAAAATTTTATTGATTCATGTATTGTGTGATAAGATGAATACATATTCAACAATTTTTGGTCAATTGATGGTCGGAAAGGGGACGTAAAATTGTAATAAAATAATTTATTTCTCAGTTTCAATCCCGCGGGATTACGGTCCTAATTCCGCGGGACTAGTCCCGCAAACATTTATGAGGGATCCCGCGGGTTCGGTATTGCATTCCCTAGTCCTAAAGTCTTTCCCATTTCAGAAAACAACAGAAATTTTATAAATTCAATTATAAATAATTCAAATTTATTCAATAATAAATAATAAATATTATTATAAATTTACTCAATTAATTATAATTATCATTATTATAAATTAATAGATATTAATAAATATTATTATTAATATATATTAATAATTATTATAATTAATATCATTATTATAAATTTATTCAATTTTATAAATTCAGTTATAAATTAGGTTTTCTAAGGCTATTTCATTCGGCTCGTCTTACTGTCTCCGAGTTCCATCTGCTAAATTTCTAGGTCACATGACCAAGAAGTTATATTAATATACAGGGTGTCCCAAAAAGGTGGTAACAAGGCTTAATTCCGTATCCTTACAGGTACGTAGGCAATGTAAAGTGAAAAAAAAAATGTTAATGATTTATAAACTTTTATTGATCGGTTAAGCAGCAATAAAACAAAAGAAATAATTCATTTCGTTAATTTTCGAAAAGTTAGACTTTTTAAATTTGTATATGACCCCAGTAGATAAAAAATTCCCAGTTGGTAAAATGTGTCCCATACACTAAATAAATGGTGGACAAAATTTCAAAACTAAATCCAAAAATTTGTCAGAAATATGAAGATAAATAAATGCTGATTTTAACTACTTTTCAATGGCTCTTGAAAGAAAAATATCACATTAGATGATCGCGTTTCAGAGGGTCGTGCAGATTTATAAAGGAAAATACTATTTTGCTCTCCAATAAACGTTTTCATACAGATTCATGCATCGTACCTGACCATCTTTGTTATAAGATAGTATCTCTGAAATGTTTTATGATGAAAGACTGAAAATGTGTTCATTGCCTAATAAATGTACGGACCACATTTTATTAACTGTTTATCGTATACAAATTTTAAAAGTGTCATATTTGAAAATTAATGAGACGAATTTCTTTTGAACGTAGACTTTTTTCCTATTTTACTTTGAATATTTTTAAATTTACGTTGCCCATTTATTTGGCTTTTTTCATAATTAAAAAAAAAATCGTCACCAAATTTAAAAGTTAACCATAAAAACTCAAATCGAAAAAAAACCCACACATTTCATTGGTGTGCCACTTTCTTGAGAGCTATAAATAGCTGTCAAAACGACAATTTAGTGTTTTCAATTCTTAAAACGGTACATTGTTGTCAGAACAATCACTCACAGTACAATACTGAAGTTTAATGAAGATGTGAAGTAATATACGTCTTTAGTTACAAAATACACTATTCTTATAAAAAGCAAACAATAATACTAGCAAATAATTACAGTGTTATGTGCCTAATAACGTGTCACACCACAGTAGTTCTTTGCTTATGTCCAGGGGTCGCGCCATCGATCGCCAACGTCGCAAATTGCGATAATAAAATTAGTTTGGCGAAAGAAAATACGATTTGGCGAAAATATTGGCAATTGCATTTCTTAATGACGCCCGAAAAATCTAATTTGGCGAATGGATTGACGAAACTTTAAAAAAAAGCCAGCGCGACCCCTGCTTATGTCGTATGCTGGGCGAGTTTGCCTGCAAATTTGAATAAAAAGTAAAAAGAAAGAAAAGAAAAACTTTTAAACTCTAGAAATTCCTCCCGTTACCGAATTTTAACGATTTGTTGCAGCTTTCAAGTGCATAAACTGAAACTTATAGAGAGCAAAAAAAAATTAGAATTAGTGGTAAAAAATGAAACATTTTTTTTTTTTTAAGTTCAAAGCTGAGCTTGTATTATAAACAAATTGTCTAATAATTTCCAGTCTCAACGCTTATTCTGCTCACTTAATTATAAAAGTATACATCCAAGAGACAAAGACAACGGGTGTTTTGGAAAATAAATAAAATACTTCAGCAAGAAAGACATTTCTTTTTTAATTTTGTACTTTTAATCATTCTATGGATTTTGTTGTACACCCCTTTCCGTATATATAGGGAATTTTAAAAATAACAAAGGACTCTATATATATATATATATATATATATATATATATATATATATATATATATATATATATATACACATTTTTTAAATCTTAGAAATCCTACCAATATTTCAACTGCAGGCGATCATCAAATTTAAATTAATAAGACGACTTCAAAGACATTAGAATCAAAAGAAATCTCTTTTGATATTCGAAAGGTTTTGCGGAAAGAGACTAAAAAAAGAAATAAGAAATAAAATATACAAAAAAAAAATCGTCTTTTCTTTATCGCCGCACTAAATTAAGAGAAAAGTCCTGCTTTATCAGACAAGAGTTGAAAAAAATAAAATAAAAATAAAAATCTACTATTCAGATAAGATGGGGGAATGGTAGAGTAGCCCTTCTCCAACAACGGAATGCAAGATAAGGGAAATAAATAAATAAGAGAGAGAATAAAAAATATAAAACACTTTGATATATATAAATGCACATAAAAATAAAACACCAGATCTCTTGTGCATGTGTTTTTTTTTTTTCTGTGAGAGTGAGTGAATCAAAAATGCATTGGGCAATTCTATCGCACTCTAACACGCATCTATTAATCAGATTAAAAATTCAATTCTGCGTCAATCTCTAATGCAAATTTATTTCTTGGAGAGGTTTTTTCTTTTTTTTTTTCTTTTTAGGGGGCATTTATTTATTTCCACCTTGACGTTTCTCCCCCCTTTACTTTTTTTTTCCTACTTGTGTCGCAGAAGCTTTTTTTTTTTTCTGTTTTACTTTTTGGTGTCGAAGCAAGCAGCAGGACCCCATTCAACATATAGGTGATGCTGCCTCTTCTGTCTATTTTTTCGCTATCTCAAATAATATCACGGCGGGAGTGAGAGAAAAGAAAAGCCGTGCGAAGTTGAAAAAAAAAATCATAATAAAAATAAAATAAAAAGGCTCTAAAAATACCAAAAAGGGTAAAAAGCTAAAAGAATGTGAGGCAGGAAAAAAAAAAAAAACTTAAAGAGGGTTCTCCAGTTTGCTATCATTAATCACGTGATCTATGCGAATGCGAAACAACAGGAAAATTTTGTTTATTTTATTTATATTTTTTTTTTAGGTTGGGGGGAAGAGAGTAAGCGAAAAAAAAATCACACGTGAAGTGAGTTTGACACTTATCTTTTGCGTCATTGGATGTTGCTTTCACCCCCCGCCACCCTCCGACCCCCCTTTTCAACCCCTGCTTCATCCTTTTCATCCCAAGCTTCCCTTCTAATTTGCAGTGATGTCGCACACAAGGCAAGGAGAAGATGGTATCACCGGGGCATTTTTTTTTCGGTCTGTTATTTTTTAAATAATATACTCCTACATTATTTACCTCTGCATCTTCTTTTCTTCATCAGGGCTTCCTCATTTTTTTTTATTATTGTTATTATTACGCTTGTTTTCTTCGCTCAGGTTTCTTTCGGCCATTTTTCTTCCTTTTTTTTTTTCCTGTTTCCTTTTTTTTTCCTTTTTTTTTGTATGTGCGCATGCCCTGCTGAAATTTTCTCAGCAATATAATGAGTTATCGAAAACCTTGCTAGTCGTTAGGAAGTGTTTTTTTTTCTCTCTCCACCCCCTTTCCCATCCCCCCCTTCTCGACTTCTTTCCCTTTGGCGCAATTTTTGGCGCTCTTCCTTAATTAAAGACGCCAATCGATTGATCGGAGATAAGCAAGGCTTTTCAAGCCGACGTCCACCCCCCCCCCCTCGCAAACTTACACCACCCCCGCCTCTTGACGCCCATAGCCCTGTCTTTTGCTCATCCAATTCTAATTGCCAAGCGAAGGCTCTTTTACCCCCCAAAAAACTTGGGGGGGGGGGAGAAAGGAGGAAATAAAACTTTTGCCACAAGTTGATTGCGTTTTCGGCTATGGCATCATTATGACTGTTAGAGTTTCACATCTTGAATAGAGAAATATTGTTGATTTTCCCTTATTTTTAGAAAGCTTGTGCTTTTTTTAAAAAAAGTTAAACTTGCATGTTTCCCGAATTACAAGTTGGAACTGGAGAAGTTAGTCAGGAAAACAATATTGGAAAAAACTTTAGAACTGTGGAATTTCACGTGGCATTTTCGTTTGGAAATGTAATTCAATAAAATGCATCGATATTTTTTCACCGACCTAAAATTGTTTGATTTAAAAAGCATTTTATTTCCTCCTCTCTCTCACAAATGATTTTAAAGTTATCATTACTTCGCATTTCTCAAAATTTGAGCCTTTTTGTGTTGTTTTGTAGAGTAAAACATTTAGAAAACGCGAAAAAAATTGGAAAATAACTTGAGTTATTGAACGTTTGAAAATCAGAATAAAATAATATAAACTTATTTACAAAAAGACATGTTTGTTGCTGGAACTCTTTCAGAATTATATCGTAAACTTTGTCAGTGGTTCAAAAATATAGTTTGAATTTGAAATAAAAAATTGTTGAAAGTACTAAAGAATAGAGCGCTTTTGAAATGTCTAATGAAATGTAACATTTTAATGTTTTTGAAAAATTTGAAACAGATCTCGATTTTGAAAGTGTTTTTTAAAAATATATATAACCTATATTAAAGGCTCATTATGAAAAAGTTTGTTTTATGAATTTCTTAAATCGCAAGACTTGAAATTATAATTTTATAGATGTTAACAATTGATTCGTATATCATATGCGCCACAATTTACAGCGAAGAAATATTTAAATTTGTTACACAATTTTGTTAAATAAGATTTTTTGTACTGGTAGTGGTACGAGCTAAAACACATGAATTTTTTAAACATTTGAAAATTTTATTATTTTTTAATTCTATTTAAGCTCTTTTAGAAACGAAATACGTTTGTAAATATTAAGCATTAGCAATTTAAATAAAATAAAAGTTAGACTTGCATAAAAAAGAATACATAACAGCTGCTTTTTGAATTAAAATATTCATATAAAATTTCATGCATAATTTGATATTATACTTTGAAAAGCATAATTCAATTATACATAATTGAGAAACATACATAATTGAAAAACATAAGAATTTTCGCTGTAGTGGAAAACGTTATTTATTTTTCCTAGCCTTTCTTCGCATGTGTGTGTATTGAATCTCAACTCCACAAAATATTTTAACATGACCAAGTAGGATTTTGACATTTCAATTTTTATACATAATGATTTTAAAAGAAATCATCCTTTTTTCAAGATGAAATCATCAGAAATTTTTCTATTATTGCTGGTATTACTAAAAATCGAAGAAAGTCGCAAAATGGACAGAAATGGGTTAACCCTTTAACGCCCAGAGATCTATTTTTAGACGATCGAAAAATTTGTAAGTCGTAAAAATATTTCAGCATTCATTTGTTTTCCTGTCTTATTCATATTTTTAGAAAACGAATTGAATTTTTCATATCACAAAAAGTCAGAAATTTATTTATCACTTTAGGCATCCACATGAATTGGAGAATGTTCTGAAAAAAAAGTCCGGCGATAATAGGTAAACCAAACATAAAAATGAAATCATCAGTTAAATTTCAATCGTTAACGCGAGCATATTTATTTGTACAAGTTATTAAAAATCTCCTTGATCCATCAGAAAAATATAATCATTAACCCATTTGTGGCCAGATGTTTTTGGGACTTTCTTCGATTTTTGCTAATACCAGCAACAATAGATAAATTTCTGATGTTAACTTCTTGAACAAGGGATGATTTCTTTTAAAATCCGTATGGATAAAAATTGAAATGTCAACATCCTACTGGGTCATGTTAAAATATTTTGTGGAGTTGAGGTTTAATACTCGCGAATAAAGGCTAGGAAAAATAAATAACGTTTTTGACTGATAGCGAAAATGCCGTCCCAAAAAAGGGACGCTAATCATGAATAGGCTAATTCATTTTCAGTTCATAGCATTCACGTATATGTAAATACGGGTTAGGACCCCTTAGAAAGACGCCCACGAAGGGCAAACCCCCCTTGAGCTGTCCTTCTGACGTGGATTTATAAGCGGGTTTCAAGCACACAAATCCGAAATACATGTTCACAAACAAACAACAACAAAAAAACTTAAACCATTTCCTAACTAAAGGTAAAAATAATTCAAAATTCATTAAATTTCGGCATTTAACCCTTTGAGGCGCAATCCTTTCCCAATGCTGAAAAAGGGCAGACGTTGCCATCGCACGACTTAACTACCAGCAAGATGGCGGATCGATGATCGAAACGTTCATCGCATGCCACAGATCTAGAGACCCTTTTTTGACGCAGCTGGCTGTGCGCGGGCACCGCCAGCTGTCGTCAAGAAAGGGTCTCTATACCTGTGGCACGCGATGAACGTTTCGATCATCCGCCATCATGCTGGTAGTTAAGTCGAGCGATGGCAACGGCTGCCCTTTTTTCAGCATTGGGCAATCTATCCAGCTGTTCTCGCATTCTTCTGTTTTTCAGCAGATGTCAGTGCTGTTCAAAATAATCGTGACCATTTTTTTTTACGGGAAATGACGTGCTAAAAAGTAATGGATTCTGGTGGAGCTAAGTAACCCGCAACTATTTTTGTAGAAATCAAATCTTTCTTCGTGACTGGCAACAGTCAAAACGTCAGAGTTTGGTGTTCCCAGAGCGGGAACACTGCGCGTTAAGGGTTAATGAGAGGATACTTATATATATATATATATATAAGTCCTAAGCAACCTCTTGATTTATCATAAAAATAAAATCATTTTCCCTTGAATTTTCTTTTGATCTCTTTTAGCTCTCCAGTAAAGCTTTGTTTCAACTTCTCTTTTTTTTTTCCTTTCCATTTACCCCCACCACCACCATTACCTCTCCCCCACAAGCCGAGATAAATGTAAGTGTGAAAAGGGGCCTCGCCAATGCTAGGGAAAGATAAAAGGGAAAATCTCTTTTAAAAATTGAAAGTATCAACTTTCAGGTGCCATTTTATAAGTACTGGGTGCTTATCATATTAATGGATTCCATCAAAAATTCCGCTTGCGGATTTTTGTCCCATTCGTGAAGGGGCGATAGCATTGTTTCTGTTCGATTTTAAAAATTAGGATATAAAGTCTACTTTATCGATTCAGGATCCGCGGGAAAAAGAAGAGAGGGTTGGGCGGTGGGGTTATGAGGGTAATATTGCACAGTTTTTTTTTTTTTTTTTTTTTTTTTCGCGGAATCCTTCGATGCGAAATGGGTAGTGTGTGACATTTGTCAAGAGTTTTGGTGTCAGAGTTTAGTTGATGGAGAGAATTACCTAAATGTGACAGAATTATCTGTCACGTAGAAAGCTTTTGGCTTTAGAACAAATCATTTTTAGAGTCACGCAAATCAGATTAACAACGGGATGTAAACTTAACATTCATGTTGCCTGTTTTCTAAATCTTTATATTAATAGGAAAAAATAAGTGTACAAGTCTGACTGAATTTTTAGTTTGACATTTCACTAGTCGCCAAATCAAAATTCATCACTTCCATCTAGGTAACTGGCATGCATATGCGTAACTTACTAAGGGCAAGAGGGGGGGAGGGGGGAGAGAAGGGACATACTGGGACACTTTTCGCTTTTGTTTATTTTTTGTCAATATTTTTTTCCCTTTTAATAAAAAAATCAAAATTGAATACAGAACAATATTTTGACAACTTTTAGCTTTCAAGAAAGTTTTTTTTTTTTTTAGAATTTATCCTTACTTTATTCTGTGGAAAAATATTATTTTTCAAAATTTACTCAATTTGTCCCAATGTACCAAATTGTGGGGTACAGTGGGTCAATGAGTAAAGAACAAAAAAATGCTAGCTATATTATGGCGACAAATCATTATTATAGTTAAATTCATGTCTAGATATCCAACACAGATATATAAAAGCAGTTTTCAAATGAGAATAGTCATCAAAACGGAACACATTTTTAGAAGTTGCAAAACTATTTGCTGAATAATGTTTGATGAATTAAATATAATAAAGTAACATCAAATTAAAATGCTCTTCCAACTTATTTTTTCCAATAGTGATAGTAGAGACAAAAATGGCTGCAACTTCCCTATAAGCTGAATTGTGATTGGGACTA
This sequence comes from Cheiracanthium punctorium, assembly GCA_038373885.1. NCBI lineage: Eukaryota > Metazoa > Arthropoda > Arachnida > Araneae > Cheiracanthiidae > Cheiracanthium > Cheiracanthium punctorium. The sequence continues at coordinate 77,828 of JAWZYV010003523.1, read as the reverse complement.
GTTCCTATAGTGTTGCAGTAGTGGTTAGCTAGACTATGAAATTTTTTTCTAATTTTTGAGCTTTTGAATGATCGAAAAATATCTATCGTCCCTCTGTGCCCCCTTCCTCTCTCCTAATTAAAACAGTTGTTTTTAACATCCTTTTTCTGAGTTGAATACAGTAGGAAGACATTAGGAAAATCTGCGCAGAAAAGATGTGCAGTAGGATATTACTGAGATGACGTCACTGAAACGTCACGTTGAAATGCTCTAGTGTCACTCACTTATCAGTTTCTGGTTTAGTCCATTTATCTGTCGTTGGTGGATCACTCAAATTAAAAAATCGTAA